>JAESUZ010005004.1:0-24582 GCA_017311185.1 Proteles cristata cristata | reverse complement strand
ATATAATTTTTCATAGTATTCCCTGATAATTGCTTGTATTTCTGAGGGGTTGGTTGTAATAAGCCCATTTTCATTCATAATTTTGTCTATTTGGGTGCTCTCTCTTTCTTTTGGATAAGTCTGGCTAGAGGTTTGTCAATTTTGTTTACTTTTTCAAAAAACCAACTCTTGGTTTCATTGATTTTTCAATTGTTTCCTTGGTCTCTATGTTGTTTATTTCTGCTCTAATTTTTACTATTTCTCTTCTTCTACTGGGTTTAGGGCGTTCTTGTTGCTCTGCCTCTAGTTCCTTTAGATGAGCTGTTAGATTTTGGACTTGTGCTGGAAAAACACTTTTTAAAAAAATGAACAAAAAATTAAATTATGTTCCAGATGGTTTTGAAGTTATATATCTTATATTACTCTAGAGTTCTTTGAAAATTGATGAACTTTTGCTAGCCCTGGGTATTTAACTCTTGGTTGGAATATTTGATTAATCAGAACAAATTATTATTCCTTGACTGTGGTAGGTTATAAACACACACACACACACACACACACACACACACACACACACACAATATGTATATATGTATTTAATATAACATTTGGATAATGGATCTGGTTTGCAAACTACCTTCTATCACTAGAGTCTGAAATAGAGGTGTGAATGTGGGATTGAATCCATGGTCATGTGCATGTTGAAGAGGCCCTTCAAGCAGAGTTTGGGGCCCTGGTGACAAGGAACAGACAATTGCGTTTCCCATGGTTGGTAGCCTTTTCCTCTTTCTGGGCCTGCCCTTCCCCCCACTCCCCCCACTTCCCCATGACTACTGGTCTTATCTCACACTGACAAGTCAGCGGTAAGGATTTTACCTTTGACTCCTAGTTTGTAAAGTGCATAAGAACCGTGAGGAAGCTTGTTCAAAATATAGCTTCAGGGGTCCTCCTCCAGAGATTCTGAGGGTCTGGTGGAGGCCAGAGAATCTCCATTTTTAAAAATCTTTAAAAAAATATAGTTATTTCTTTTTGAGAGAGAGAAAAAGAAAGAGCAAGAGCAAGAGCAGAAGCAGGGGAGAGGCAGAGGGAGGGAGACATAGAATCTCAAGCAGGCTCCAGGCTCAGAGCTGTCAGCACAGAGCCCAATGTGGGGCTCAAATTTCCGAACTGTGAGATCATGACTTGAGCTGAAGTCGGATGCTTAGCTGACTGAGCCACCTAGGTGCCATTTTTAATAAACTCTTCCACTGACTCTATGCAAGGACCAAGTTTTGAAAAACTCTTCCAAACTGAGGTTAATGGAACAGGAAGGATGTATAGATATAAACAATAAACATGAATATAGGTAAATTCCTCAATAAACAACACGTTAAATAGGGGATAGGTACAATTGAAATTCTCTTTTTGGTACAAAGCTTAACAGTAGGTCATCTCTCATTTATAGAATATTATTTTTGTGGGGCTTTCACACAATTGTCTTGCATGTTAATGGTGTTTACTGAAGTACCTCTTTTTCTCTTCATGTACTTTCATCTCTTAAGCCTGATCATGTCACCTGATCAGAATGAGTCATTTGTTCTTTGAAGACTTGTGTTGATTACTTATATAATAACCCTTACTCCTGCCTACTCTGAAGTTTTGTTAATTTTTTTCATGGCCATCTCTCGTGCTGGACCTCAAGCTTCTTCAGGGCAGGAATAGTGACTGACTTCTCAATCCCACTCAAATCATCCAGAATAACACCTCTTCACAACACTTTTATGAATAAATACTGTGTTTATAAATGGGGGGTAGCCTGAACTTCATTTTCCTCAAGGCCACACTGCGAGGTAGGGCAAGTTTGCTCAAGAAACCTATTTCACAGGTGAGATCATTAAGGCTCAAAAAGTGAAGCAAGACCAAGCTCACCCTGCAAATGAGTGAGAGTTGGGACTGAGATTCAAGTACCGGAATCCTGGGCCATCCCGGGTAGACTCCACTGAGTTATCTATCAGAGAATGTTCCCTGACCACAAGGATTGAGAAAGCACCCCGCGGGGGTGAGTGAGACCCAGCAAATAGTTTCCCCAGGGATTAGGTTTTTAACAGTGCTGGAGGTCTAGTTAGGTAGAGCCCTGACTGGTGCCTTTGGGTGGGACAGGCTGACTCTGGGCCACCGCCAGCCTGTTCGTGTGGTGATTCTCACAGGGATACACTCTGTTTTCTGTGCTCTCTCTGTGATGGGCAGCAGCTGCACAATGAAGCTAATGTGACGTATGTTTGTTGCTTCTTCAGCATGAGCCAGCTAGATGTGGCAGTTTGACAAAACAGCCAGGATTTTCAGACTGATTTGCTGGGATCCTGCAGCATCTGGAGGAAACAGACAATCGATAATGAGTTGAGGGCCAGGTGAGGTGGGGTTTAGAGCCACCCCAGACCTTCCATTCCCAAACCTCCATAATAGAAGCTGTTTCCTTCTGCTAACAATTTCCATCCAGCAGGTACCTTCCTCATCCACAACAGAACCATTCTGGGAAATTTTAGTTCCTTTCTCTTTATGCCACTGCATTTCTGCTCACATTTTCCTTTCCTTAATCAAGGAGAATGTAAAGTCAAGATGTTGCCTTCACATGATTCTGGTCATGTTGCTAAACTATTTCCCATACTTTTAATGAGAATCCTTAAAATTTTTTAAAAAAAAAATTGGCTTGGCATTCCACTGTTCCAGCGTTTCACCTTTATCATCTCCATCTTTATTATTTTTACCATGTTATTTTCTTTCCCTGTTATTAGCTCAGCATTTCCATGATGTCACCGCTCCTCAAGTTTTCTGTCTTGTTTTTCTCAGTTTCAGTTTCTAATGCTCAGTTTCAGCCTGATAATGAAATGTACAAACAGAGAATTACAGCGGGGTGGTTGTTCCTCTTACACTCAACACCATGGCGGCCAAACATTTGAGGGATGGAGTGTCCAGTGGGGAGCTCTCTGGCATAGGTGGAGTTGCAAGAGCCGGTGGGAGTCCAGAAGGTAGGCCATTTGTGATACGGATTAAGGGGTCAAGAAAAGGATAGCTAGGAAGAACGAAAGGGCTAGCTTAGAGCAGTGCCTACTGCTCAGGTGGGGGTTTAGTAAATACTTTCTGCTAACGACGATTGGCTGATACAATTTGGCCTGGTGAAGAGAATGCCCAGGGGAACTTTAACAGCCTTCCAATATGTGGGAAGGAAATTCTTTGTTGAAAGGACAGAGAGGAGTACACATCCCAGAGTTGCAACATATCTTTAGCTCTAGCTTCGCTGGCCTCTCTGCCTCTTGCTCACTTCCAGAGTGAGCCCCAAAGTGGTTGTGGGGTGTTGGCTTCCCTGTTTCTTGGCCAGTGGCTGCCTGTGAGTGCAGGCCTCTCCCCTAGATCCCTCTATCCCAGTTACCCTGCTGTAGATGAGATCACCCTCTCAGCTTAGAGCCACATTTGTTGGGATCAGAAATTGAAAGCAGGGTCTGACTGTGGACTCTCTTCATCCCAGGGTTTTGGCTCTAGGTCTTAGTGTAAGTAAGAAGGAAAATTTTAAATAAAGGACTTCCCCACTTTTCTTTCCATTACTCTTAAGGGTTAATGTTCTCTGCCTCCCACACTCTTCCTTAATACTCAACTAACCTTTAGTTACTAGGGTCTGGTGGGTCTGAGCCAGACTATTGGGGCTATTCGTTCTAGAATTTTTCCCTGGTGTTCTCAGCTCTTCTAGCAAGGCAGAATTTTCCTAAACTGCATCTCTTCCCTCTGCGATGTAGCTTGGCAGACACGGTGGTTATTGGCAATAGGGACAAGGAGCGCCCAGCAGTGGCTAAGACAATAGCTCTGTGAGCCTCAAATGACTGACAGAGACAGTTCCATCCTGAAATATCTTGGTCTTTAGGTATCTGGCATGGCGGCAGGTGCTGAGAGAAGGTGACCTCTGGTGGTTGGTGGATTAATGTGATCATCTGAGCAGTGATTTTGGTATAGGGGTGTGTGTGTGTAAGCACTTATGTGTATAGTATTCTCTTAGCATTTGTATGATGGATTTATAAGGATTTTGTTTATTTGACTACTCTTTCTTAGACCTTTTTTTTTCTGGGTCTTTCATCTCTTCTCAAACATTAGGCATTGAAGGGCCCCAAGATCCAATTAAGATGCTTTCTTCATTTACATTTTTTCTTCTACGTGACTTTATAGAGATTCATGGCTTAAAAACCATCCATGCACTGAAAGTTCCTGCATTTATCTTACCAGCTCTCTCACCCTTCAAGTGCAGTCTCCTATCCAAATGTGCACATGGATGTCTAGGAAGCATCTCCAACTGAAAATGGCCCAGACAGAGATCTTCTTCCCACCTGTACCCCAAATCTAGTCTTTTCCAGCCAGAAGCCACGGGGTTTTGGATTCTTCTTTCTCTTACACCCTACATGCCACCTATTAGCGGATCTTAACAGCAAATCCTTGAAAATATATCTGAGAATTTCTAACTACCTCCATGATCACTTTTGCCTCTGGACAATGTATTATCAACTAGTGACCATTTAAAAGTACATATCCAATTATTTCGCTTATTTATGAAAAAGCCTCCAGTGGCTTCTCATCTCACTCACAACCCAGTCCAAAGTACAGCTGCGGTCTGCGAGGCGCCATGTGATCTGGCTCTTGATGTGATGCTGACTCTGGCCTTCCCTTCCCCTCACTGTACTCCATCCTCGGCTCCCGGCACATGTGATACCCAGCACCGCCTCAACAAAGGTATTTGTTCTTTCTGGAACACACTTATTCAATATATTACGTAGTCTCATCTCCTCACACTGGTCTCTGATTAAATGGTTCCTTGTTTGAGGGTCTTTCTGACCTCTCTCCTCAGTACACATGGTCATTCTGTGCCCTTGTCCTGCTTCATTGTCTCTAAAGTCCTTGTCAGTGCCTGTTATCTGGCAGATATTTGCTTCCTGTGGGTCTCCCAACTAGAATATGAGCTCTGTGAGGACGTGGGCTCTGACATTCATTCTGTACCCCCAGGGCCCTAAACAGTCCTTATCTGTTGGATAAATGAGTCCGTGCTATTTGTGTTTAATTTTTTGATTCAACAATTTGAAGATCTAGCTAATCCCAAGCGCTACAATTAAATTATGCAATTTCATATCTACTGTAAATTCTGCTTTTTCTGTAATGATGACTTGCCTTTTTCATAGTTCACATTACTTTGCATATCAAATCTGATGGTGGGGAAATGCACGGAAAGATGGAAAGTTGTGTCCAGTGAACAATAACATAATCAGACTAAAATTTAGAATAGGCAATGATAATTCTAAAACAAAATCTTTCCCATAGAAAACTATTTCTTAGAACATATGTTACTGCCCATACTTGGTAGCATTATAAGTTTTAGTTTTGGAATTTAAATTGAAATTTGGTATGTTGGTATTTTATATTTTACCTAAAACATTTTATAGATGCAATACCAGCCAAGTGTGTTAAATCTTAAAATTTCATAGAGTACGAACAGTATGGCACGAAATATTTTCCCATGATACGCATACAACAGCCCCTTCCAGGGCTCACCATGCTGAGCCATGTTGCCGTACGTAAGTTGGAACGTGCTGGGATGTCCTCATCGAAGGAGATTCCCTTTGTGGGTTGTCACATCTCAAGGTGCTGACACATGTAGGTCAAATTATGTGTCAATGAGATAATTGTATAACAAAACCTTCTAGTCTCCTTCAGTGGCCCACATAGTAGCTAAGGAACCAAGATGAGCTGGATGATCTCAGGGAGTTTGTGGCAGTGGACTTCGGTTGAAATTGACCTTTTCCTCCTCTGAACTCATAAATAGCACCATGGGCCGCTTGTGTTGCAACAAATGAGGTGCTTTTGCTGTCTTTGTGCTCTGGCCCCTCTCCCTCTTGGACTGTAAGCTCTTCTAGGGCAGAAGATGTATCTGATTCATATTTTTGTTCCCAGCAAAACCTGGCACAGTGCCTGGCCGACAGCAGGGGCTCAAAAAATATTTACTAACCAGACTCACGGATTTTTAGTTAGATAGTTTTGAATTCTGCAGTGCAAATGTTTAACCCGCAGAAAAATACAGGTTTATAACCAAGATGTCACATTTCCTAAAGACCATTTGTTTTCCTGTTGACAGGATGTTAGATGTTAAAGACTCAATTTAGATGTTAAAGACTTCAATAAGCTGTTTTATAGTGAAACTCTTTTAAAAATCAACTATTAATGGTAATAGTCAGGGTTGACCCCTTGTTTTTAAAAATGGGGCATGAGGCTCCTGGGTCATTCAGTCAGTTACGCTTCCAACTTCAACTGAGGTCATGATTTCATGGTTTGTGAGTTCGAGGCCCATGTCAGGCTCTCTGCTGACAGTACAGAGCCTACTTTGGACGTTCTGTCTCTCTTTCTCTGCCCCTGCCCTGCTTGTTCTCTCTCTCTCTCTCTCAAAAAGAAATGAACAGTAAAAAAATGGGGCACATGTTGTAAATCCCTTTAGCAGCAAGTTTATGCAATGTTTGGTGGGTACCTAGTCATTTCTTTGTAACACCTTAATCTGATGTGGATTATATGCAAAATTTGCATTGGTTGATTGTTTGATAAATTTGAAAATGAAAGCTGGTAGGTTAAAACTACATTCTAAACCTATGAAATAAATCTGTGGCCTCTTCAGTTCTTCCTGACATCTGCATGTGGCCCTTGGGAAAGCCTTGGTAAAGAGAACACGCTGCTAATGGCCCTGGTGAATGAGTCAGACCAACCTTAGCTCACAGAACTGCCTTCATGTGGGAATGCCTTCTGGGGCTGGCTTTTCCAGTTCCAGCCAGCCAGAGGGCCCCTGCTTTCCTTCGCTCCCCAGCCTGATGCTCCGCAGGCTAACTGGACACTGTCTGTAGTCGCTGTCGATGGGGGGATGAGCCGGGAGCAGGGATCTTTCCAGCACCTGATGCATCACACCGCCTGTACTGTTATCCGGAGGCAGGACGGTAGGAATCAGCTCTAAAGCCTGCCATCCCAGGGGTCCCTTTGAAAGCCTCTGTGATTGCTGGTGGTCAGGGTCAATTGTGCAGATGTCTTTAAAAGTGTCTCACTAGTGACCAGAAAGTTACTTTGTCAAGATGACAGATGGACTGGGAGCAGCCCCTCCGCCCCGCCTGTTCCCTGTGATGTCAGCTCCATTGACTTGTCAAGAGCAGGTATTTTTGTAGCTCCCAACAGTGCGCAAGCTTTCACAGGCAACCTGAGAAAACGCCTCTGTTCTGCTCTGTGAAAAATCTGCTCCGTGGCTTCTTGTTGACCCACAGGAGTGAGGGGCATGTGAGGACCTGGTGAGTCCCACCCACTGTGGGAGATGCAGGAAGCGGCATGCACTGATGAGGGGGGACACCCCTCAGGGCTGGCCACATGAGGAAGTGGTTTGCCACCCCCAGCCATCCCGGCAGGACGCCAGAGGGATCTAAGATACTCCGTTTCCATACTTTGGACATTTCCATTCTTGGCAGAAAGTTATCTGTGTGCATAATGAATAGGGTCTGTTGACTTCTCAGCCTTCTTGTCTAGCCAGGGAGCCTGGCTTTTACATGGTGGTGGGTCAGAAAAGGCACTGCCATGATCCTCTCTCCACCTATTTTTCCTGGACATCACATTGCAACCTTTCCTGCAGAAACTATTATTACGTTTAACTCCTTCACAACCTGGTCTCTCCAATATCCCTGCCAAACTGGTGGGCACCCTCCCTGCCATCCCCCAGAGGGGAGGAAGTGTGGCTTCTGCCCTTTGCGTCGTAGATGTTGCTGGTGGTTAGAGTTGGCCTCCCATCATCTGGAGAGTAAAAGTACTCACCAGAAATGCATACAAATGTTCATAGACTTTTATCTCCCCTTTCTCTCTCTCTCTTTTTTTTTTTTTCGGGTGGAGGAAGAAGCAGATTCATTATTCTTCATGTGCTGAAGGGCGCACAGCAAAGTAACATCAACAGAGGTGCTGGGGACGACAGCTGGACCACTTGTGCTTGAGGCTGCGTTACTTTGAAGGACTGCATCCCCTCTCACCCCTGGTCAGGAATCTGTAGACATTTTCTTTGTTGCACCGGCTCCGTCCCACATCCCAGCTGTTTGATTCCCTTTTGGTCGGCTGGGGAGGAGAGAGGAGCGGGCTTGAGAATTTGGGCAAAATTAAGGAAGGATACCCACATTTATTCCTCTCACTTCACATACTTGGCTTCTGTCTCCTGGCAAAAGGGGACACAGCCCATCTTCTGGTTTTCCATTCTGCTTCCGAGGGCTGGAGCCGTCAGAGCCGTGCCTGTGGCAGGGGCCGATGTGCAGAGTCGCTAGCTGCTTTGTGGCCCATCCATTACAGTTCCACGAACGTGGTGCTGCCATCAGACCCCTCGCATATACGACACACAGTGTAATAAAAACCAGGCAGTGCTACTTTCTTTGGGCTACTATTTTTATTTGGTGGTTATTTCTTTTGTGTTCTGCCATCTCTAACATTTTGGTTCCATTTCAAAATATGATTAAACAGAATGAGGAGCTGTTTGGCACTGCCCTGTTTTAAATCAGAGCTGTGCTTGAGTAGCCGGGACATTCTAATGGCCTGTGTTTCTTTGTTCTGAGAGTTCCTTGAAAAGGAAAAAAGAAAAAAAAAAACAACACCAGACCTAAATCCTTAAACAGCATTAGAACCCAAAACAATCCCTTCCAACAAATGAAAGCCCATTAAAAAAGAATTGAAATGTTAGGTAAGTTAAATATAAAAAGACCTTCTTATTAATCCCCCATTGCTTCTTCTGGCACGTGTCATATTTTCAAGGTACAATATCAGGAGAGCACTGTCATTTAGTGATATATTAGGGCCATATATCATCAGAACTCGTCTTTGTAGAGGATATGGGTACTAAAAGACACGATTCTGGCCAGACAGAACAGCAGGGGGTCTTACTTCTTTTCTCCAACCCCCCCCTCCCCACTCCTCCTGCCTTTTTCTTTAATCTCCCTCTGTTTTGTGTTGCAGAGAAGTGAATTTCTTCATGGGATATGACTTGTTGCAAAATAATCGGGGGGCCCCGGTGGGCTTCATAAAGTCTTTTAAATGGCTGAGCTTCAAGGGCAGCTTTGTTCAGGGTTTGCACTATTAGCTGGGCTGGGGAAGACCGCATTTGCCAGCGTCCAGGTCTCCAGGGAAAAGCCTCGCTGAGCCTAGACAGGAGGAAGGAAGAATAACACTCCCAGATGTAGTGTGGTGAATTGTGTTGTCCTTGCGAGGTGCTTGCACGTGAAGTCTCCAAAAATATGTTCTTGCAAGGTATTTGTGCCTTAAGACTCCAAAAGCATGGCCTCCGGATGCCGCCAGCCTCCTGGGAGAGACTCCCTCCTACTCAAATCGAGGAAGCAATGACAGGGCCTGGAGGCTTCTGATCCAGGTTCTAATCTGTCTTGCAAAGGACCAGGTCCTCGGAGATTGAGACTTGTTTTGAGTTTTAAGCCAGAGACTTAATATGTCTTAAAATGCACTATTTTTACTCATGTGTTCAAAATGAAATCATAAACCAGTAAGGTTTATAATGGTCTGAAAATGAGGAGTGCTTAACAAAGGCAAACATTTAAATTCCTAGCTGCAAAGAAGAGATAGCTCACTTTAGCCTTTGAACCAAACTGTGTAGCATTTTTATTTATTCACTGACACCGGTATCAGTGAGGCCTCACATTATATCTCTGCCCTGACTAGCTGTGTAAACCCGGGGAAGCCATTTAAACTCCCTTTGCCTCAGTTTTCTTATCCAAAAAATAGGGGTAAGTCGGTACCTTCCTGAGATTTGTTGCAAAGGCTAAAAAGGACATAATACACAAAACGTGTTCAGGATAGTCTGGCAAATGATAGATTTTCGATAAATGCCAGGTACTCTTATGCTTAAGAGTTCAGCACCCGACCAAGAAAACTATATGCCACTTCATTGTTTGGTTAGCAGTGGATCAGCTCTCTTGCTTTGGCTGTCAAGTGGATGTCCACAGAGTGGTGGAGGTTGGGGTTTCAGAGAGGTCTAGAAATGCTAATTTACATTAAAAGCAAGGGCCATTGATACCTGCCACCTTTCCTACCGACCTCAGACACCTCCCACCGCTTGTACTGACCTCACTCAACTGGGAAAGAAAAGAGATCTTGGGAAACATTCTCTCGGCTGGGAAGTTTGAGTCATTTTCCTTACTAAATGACCTTTCTTCACCTTAGAAATGGTTTTGTTAATTTTTTTCTCTCTCCATTTTTTTTTTCCTACTTTCATTGAGCTGGCTCAGAGACTCATGCGTGTACGCTAAAGGCTTTGTAGTGGACCAGACTCCCCCCACCCCCTTTTTTTCCTTCCAGCTCATTCTGTGCAAGAATTATGGGGAAGTCAATTGTACTATCAGTTATAAAGGGCAAGCAAGTAAAAGCTTAATTAAAACAATAAATCATCAATCAAATTTAATATTGCCACTGGCAACCACTGAACTATCTCAGTTCCCCCCACCCTCCCGGTGATTATTGTCTCAGAGATTAAGAACAGATTTTGTCCGAAGGAGACGGGCTGGAGCAGGTACAAACTCGTGTTGTCTTCTCTGTGAGTGCTCTTGCTCCCTTGCAAAGGATTTCCCCTGACCGTGTGTTCCACAGAATCCCTGTATTTTATGTCCCATTTGTCAAAACCACTGACAAGCAATGGAACCTGCCCACTCTGGGTCTTTTCTTTCAGCCTTTGCCTACATCTCTGCATTCTAGAGCCATGCCGTTCTGCAGTCCGGTCTGTTTGCCCAAGTCCCAGTACAGCCCTTGTATGGCACCTTTGATGGGTTATCTTATAAAAGGGCAGGAGAGCTTGAGTGTTGGACCCAGGTGGCCTCTCTCCAGAAGATTTCCAGACTAGCTCAGCTACAGACTAATCTTTTCCTAAAATCTCTACAGTCGTGGAGGAGCTAACCTAATTCTAATATGATACACCCATAAATTTTAATGCTGTGCCTTAGCAACTACCCTCCCTGGCTGGCCCCTTAATCCAGGCCTGGGAGCCAGGCTGTGTTCCCAGGTCCACTGCTAGCTAGCTCTTTGAGGGACCTGAGACACTTAACTGCATTGTGTTCCATTCCCCCATCTGCAAATCTTAAGAAACCTGTGAGGATTAATGAAATAATGTCTGCTGAGCTCTTCAGAAGAAAAGCGCTATGTAAACTTGAAGTATTATTCTTCTGTTTATGAGAAGTTTTATAATATTGCCTAGGAGAAATTGTGACCTGTGTTCAAAGGTACCATAAAGTTCCCTTTGGGTCTTTTGGGGCTGGAATTGGGTTACAATGGGGAACTTCAAGGAAAAGTTGACCTCTTTAACTTCACGCATGGGGAGACTAGAAATTCCACGGGGAATACATGTGCTGATGTCGGATCACCTTCCTCCTTGGGAAACTTGACATAAGATATTTGTATTCCCAAAACCAAATTCCTCTGTGAGCAATCTTGAGACTCTCAACTAGCGAAACACCATTGTGTGTGCGCTTCAAATAAATTCTCAGATAAAAATAATTCAATTAAGTGTCAGAATGTTCTATCTATGCTCACCGCCCATGATGGCTTTTTGAGTCAAGGTGGAATTCCCGCTCAGTGACAGAAGTTACACTGCAGCTTTTGTGTGATCTGCTAATGTCTGACGTCTTGTTTCCTCCAACACTATATAAGTTTCTGGAGAATAGAGGAAGCTGGTAGTGTGGCTTCTCACTCCAACAGCATTGAGGACCATGGCACACGTTTCAGGTCTCCAGTTTGGCTGTCCTAGAACTTCACTGTTCCTTTACTTGTCAGAGTTGTCATTCTGGGTTTCCGTCTCTCGACGGTAGCTGATGATGAAGGGAACAGACTAGTCAGGGTTAATATGGGTCCACCCCTATAAATGTTTGCATTTTGGTAGGGAGATTCTTCAGGGCCACAAAGTCCTATAAGCTCCTCCTCAAATAAGACTGCTGTGATGGGGTGTGGGGGGGTTGCATATACATTAGGAGGATGGGATAGTCTTCAGGGCTTCTCATTTAAGAAAGACAGCCACTGTTACCTCTTCATCTGCTCTATGATACTCCCTGGCCTGTGGGCTTCATTGACATATTGAGTGTTGTTCATTTGGGCAGAAAAAAGTATCACAACTTCACAGCCTTCTTGATTTTCTGAAAAAGGATCTGGCACTTAGATTTGCTAGTTTGCCAAATGACAGCTGTTTGCCTGTAAGGCAGGGTTTGCTTTCATAAGAGACAAGGATTGAAGGGAAATAATGCCATCTTCTAGGAAGAGACTCGTGTGGTCTGCCGCCTTCCTAATATGGCTATAAAGTCTCAGCAGGCAAGGCACCAGGTATTTTTGTTTTTATTCTTATTTCAAGAGATTTGAGATACTGTTTCAGAGTCTAAATATAGAGTATCTGCCTGCTGACCTTTCTCCCTGATCAGGCTCATCATGTTAGCTGCTGTGCTTACCTCTCCAGATTTCTATTTTATTATTATTTTAAAAATATAAATGAAAGGTCAGGTAATACTTTCCATATTTCATAATAGGACTGGTCCTGGAAGAATCTTAGAAAAAACAATCAAGACATTGGCTTGAAGTAGAACAAAAGCATGTGAAAAAGCTTTTTTTCTAGTTGCAGAAAGCAAACAGGAAAATCTCACAGTGATGATCCTCTGTCTTCTCTATAACTCCACTACTACTCCCCTTCAGTGGGAGATCATTTCCCTCAACACCAGATGCTAAAAAATGTTCAGGAGCCACTAGCAGGTCTCCTGGTCCCAATTCCTAAGCCCAGGGAACTCTGTGCTACCATCTAGTGGCAGACTTCAGACACAACAGGCTGGCTGCGGGAATCCTGTTTGAACTTGGCTGTGGCTGGAGCTGTGGTTTGGCTCACATCCTTATAGAGCTTTGTTGCCAGCCATGTAGACTTTTTCTTTTTTACTCCTTATGCCCCCCCCTTTTATTTTTGCATGTTGGCACTTCATTTCATGTGCCTCCAGAGGCTATGTTTTGGGTTTTGATATATTTGGTGTTTTGGAAAGGAGACAGTAACGCAGATACCTTTGACAACAGGTAAATCACAGGCTGGCTGACCCTAAAAAGTGATAAACACCGGGAGACAGAGACAGAGCATGAAAAATGTGATAAGGCTTATTACTCTTAAACACTGGCTAGCTCTGTTTTTTAGAGTGTTCTGACATTTTCCTGCAATGCTTTTCTACTGCTATATCTGTTGCTTAGATTTGGAGAGCCCAAGCTGGAATCTCTGGAAAGTTTGTTTGAGGATGCCAATCTGGCTTTCAGAGGTATATAGGCACAGCTACCTATCAGTATCCAGAAAGGTATAATTATCCTCATTACCAGAAAACAGCTGGTGTTTGTAACCTTCCCGTGGTTGGTGATGACAAAGCTCTGTGGAGTTATCCTGCTGCTGTTAGCTCATTTCACTAGTGTGGAACCACAGCGAAAGCACCAGTCTCCCCTGGGGCTTCTGGGCCAGGACATTGTTTTGTTCTTGTCTGTATCCTGAGTGCCTGGAAGTAGCGAAGTGCAACATTTTTAAATGTTTGTCTTTGGAGTCAGACAGACCTCTGTTGGCATTCCAAATCTGCCTTTTGTGGACCCCTGGGCAAGTTCCTTAACCTTGGTTCCTCATCTGTAAAATGGGGGTGATGTGGAAGTTTTTTGGTGAAAAGATGCATATAAAAGTCTTAGCACAGAGCCCTGTACATAGAACGTGTTTGGTAAGTATGAATCAGCATCAGAAAAGGTTTCTTGAGTGAAGAAGTGAGCCAAATGAGCCATAACCTGGCATCAGAGCAGAGGACACTCGGCAAGCCTGGGGATGAGGAGGCCAGCAGAGATGGGCTCCCACAGGCATGACATCGTGCTGCTTCCCACCGGAGCCGCCACCCCCAGCCCAGTGTTCTTGTTTCCTGGCAAAATCAGTGACAGCAGAGCGAGTGGTCTTATTTAACCTGCGCTTAAATTCACTCTGTAGCTGCTGGACTCAATTAAGGAGACAGAGGAATTGGCCTCTCACTAGCAATTCTCTGTAGTTTTCCTTACTTTCTTCGAGGGCCTGTGATTCTAAGCATGCACTTCATATCCTTGTCAACCAGACCCCAGGGAAATGATCAGACACGGCAGCTTGGTAGAATATGAGAAAACTCCAAATGTCATTAGAAAGGGGGAAATCCTGCACTAAATGTACAGCTAAAATTTAGGTTTGGGGTGTGTGTGTGTGTGTGTGTGTGTGTGTGTGTGTGTTTGAGAGAGAGAGAGAGAGAGAGAAGGATGGAGAGAGAGAGGGGTAGAGAGAGAGAACAAAAAAAATTCCAGATGTGCAGCTACAAACCATCTGGTTGGAATGACTTTTGAGCTGGACTGTAATTAGAAGCTATTTATTATGAATCTTGGGATCCTGTTAGGGATTTTGACTGGCTCCCAGGTTTCTAATTTAGCAAAGTGTTCCTATACTTAAGAAAGTGTGTGTCTATTTATCAGACCCTGAATTGTGACTTCTACCCGTTCTGATTGCCCTTAGAGCTTGAACTTCCCATGTCTGAGGATTTTTCCCTCCAGAGAGGAGATGCACTTGGGGGTAGCCCTTCCCTAAAGCTGCAGCCAGCTTTGCAGAAGCTGTGCTAACAGAAGTTCTCTTTAGAAAGTGTGTTCACTTCACAGATGTCTTGGGGTGGGGGTGGGGTCAGTATCAAACTATAGCTTGCAGGACCTGCACTTTGCCAAATGAAGTTACTGTTAATAATGCCAGGCAGCATATATAGCAGCATATATACCTGATCATTGCTCATAATGACTTTAGTGGTAGTGGAGGAGCACTATTAATATTTTAAAATATACCTCTTAAATTTGATTTGTGCCCATGCTATGTATTATGTTTGTAACATGAGAAAAATTATGAGAATCAATCGGAGGGCTGTGACTTACAGTGAGTCTTGATGCAACCATCATTATGAAAGAGACGGGGAGGGAAGGAGCTTTGCAGGGCTGGGAGCTGTGACAGCTTGTAGGTCTACTACCATCACTTAAGGGACTGCTTACAGTTCCTGAACCCGTCTCAGCCTCACTGGGGACAAGAATGCGCTCTGCAGATTAGCGGTTCTCAGCGCAGGCTGCACATTGGAATCCCCTGGGGAGCTTGGGAAAGCACCTAGGTTTGGTCCTCAGATCAATCAGATCTGAGCCCCAGGGGGTGGGAGACAGTGCTGCCTTTGTTAAGAACCACACAAGCGCCCTGGTTTGCAGCAAAGGATGAGGACCACAGATTGTAGGAGTGAATGAGGTTAGCTCCATGAAGGGACACTACCAAGGGGGGAAAAAGAATGGACTCCTCAGGTTATATACCTTCTCTGAGCAGCAGTTTTCTTGTTTATCCACTGAGGATGTGAATACTGCTCATCTCACGGAAGTTAAGGAGGAACGAAAGCCACAGCACCTAGCATCTAGAAGAAACTTATTGCAGTTCAAATCTTAAGTTTTGTGACATAGTATTTTCGGTGCACGTGTTTCCAGTCTGTGTATAAACAGGCATATACATCATGTTTGGATCTTCTCTGAGACATTTTAACAGCTAACCTGTCAGGATAAAACCGAAGATGCAAATGCTCACCACACTTCATTAGCATACGTGCTAATATAATGCAGCTGTCCCATGGCTATAAAACACTGATGCCTGTGTCTCTGCTTGGCGTGGGGAATATTATTTTTTCTCGAGCTGAGCTGATTCAATACTCAACTTTGTCATTATTTGAGTTGGAACTTTAGATTGCTGCATTTTAATGCACTGTACTATTAAGGATTGTTGGACGGCTGTGTGCAAATATTTTTGTTCTCACGATGCAGTCCTGGCCCAGGTAGCCCAATGGGCAAAATATGATTTACACAAATATTATCGTTCCTATAGTGTGTACTAAAGAGAAACCTTAGAACAGAGCAGGACAACACTTTTCTCTCAGCGTTCGGTTATCTGGGTTATGTTGGTTTCTGAAGAAGGGACTTTTCATCCCTTCTCGTGTGCCCTTCATCTAAAAGTTCTGTGTTTCTGGATGAATATTTCTGTTCCAGAGAGAGCAAAATCCTACTTGCTTTCCCAAGTGTTCTTGCCAAGATGAAGGGAAGATAGGAAGAGGGAGGCTAGAGAAATCTGTGTCAGGCTTCTGGGGATTCTGTTTGGAGTTGCTTTCAAATGTCTCTTGTCTCTTTTTGCCTAGAACAAGGAAGTGACCTGTAAGAGAGAGAAGTGCCCAGTGCTGTCGAGAGACTGTGCCCTGGCCATCAAGCAGAGGGGAGCCTGTTGTGAGCGGTGCAAAGGTGATTTATGTCTTGGCCGCCTTCTCTTCTGGCTGTCGCTGCAGGCATTTTTATTTCTCTTTTTCTCACCTTCCTCTTCACTTAGCTCTTGGCCGGGGTGCAAGTGGGTGTTGGGAGGGAAGTGAATGTGTGTGCATGTGTGTGTGAGTTTGGGGAGGTTGGTAGTAGTAGGGACTCTCCTAATGGAGTGAGGAAAGAATAGTGGCCATCTGCATATGTGGTTTCCTTTCTAAGGCAAGTGGCTGAAGTGTGACAGAGAAGCCGCAATCACGATGCCGATGTATGTGGGTATGCACGTGCGCATGCGCATGATGTCTTTTGTCAAGAAGTTTCAGTGGTTTTTCCGGTTTTTCCGGGCCGTATGCTTGCCCTGCCTTCCTCTGCCCAAGGAGTAAGCCCGGAATTTTATCATTTTGGTCCCTATTCATTTTTTCTTAACTTCAAAAATGAATCAGTAGTGCTCCCCTTGCCTTTGAAGCCTCTCCGTCATGTCCTGATTCCAACCTCATTTTCCACGGCCCTCCAGCGCACACACCCTCTCTTGAACATGCTGTTCCTGCTGTGGCCGCGTGGCCTTGGCTCAGATCTCTCCTCCCCACCTGTCCACATACTGCCTGTGCTTATGGCCCCCAGCCCACATTCGTCTATGTTTCTATGGCACACAGAAGTCCACACAGGTTCTTCCCGGATGTGCTTTTCCTCCTTCATGACCTTGTTTGCGTTCAGTAAGTCCTTGGGGTGGTGAGCTGGGTGATGCTCTGACAGAGTGGGGCCTGCAGGAGGTACCAACAGCATCACAGCTCAGGATGTGGGCTCTGGAGTTACACTGCAATGCCAGAGCCCAGCGGTCCCAGGGTGTGGAGTGTTTAGCAAAGTTCATGTCAGTTGGGAACCTCAGTATGTGACCTTATCTGGAAATAGGATCTTTGGAAGTATAATTAGGTAAGGTAAGGTCATACTGGCTGAGGGTGGCCCCACATCCAATATGCTGAGTGTCTTTATATCAGGAAGTGGAGACAGACAGACACACAGAGAAGACAACCATATTATGTGAGAGGCAGATATAAATACCTCTGCTCTGTTCCTTAGGATTCCCATGCAGTTGTTCTGGGGAGGGAGCTAGGTGTCTGTCTTTTTTTTTTTTTTTTTTAATTTCTTTAATGTTTATTTTTGAGAGAGTGAGGGAGGGGCAGAGAGAGAGGGAGACACAGAATCCAAAGCATGCTCCAGGCTCCAAGCTGTCAGCACAGAACCCGACATGGGGCTCGACCCCACGAACTGTAAGATCATGACCTGAGCCAAACTCGGACACCTAACTGACTGAGCCATGCAGGCCTCCCTCTGAAGCCCATTTTTAATGACAACCCATGAGTCTCAATATTCAGCAAAGATCCTGTGAACTTTTTAAAAGACACTATTATGTAAAATCCACATTTCAAGATTTAATGCCTAATTGTGTGTTAATAACTATAGTTATTGTAGTAAACTATTGAGTTAAAAAATTAAAATCTTAGAAAGCAAAATCGAACCAAACAGAGATAGAGGTTAGAGTTTTACCACAACAAGCCAAGGAGCACCTAGAGACCGTAGGAGGCGGGAGATAGCAAGGAGGGGCTCTTCCCAAAGCCTTTACAGGGAACACGGCCCTGCCAACACCCTGATTTTGGACTCCTGGTCTCCAGAGCTGTGAAAGAGTAAGTGTCTGTTGTTTGAAGCAACCAAGGTTGTGGTAATTTATTACAGTAGCCCCAGGGAAAGAATCCAGCAACAACTCTACTTAAGCAGGTAGAGATATGGAATCTCTCTCCCAGTTCCCGATTCTATACAATGTGGATAATAATTGTGTTGGAGGCATTTGAATGGGAAGGTCCATTCAGAACACTTAGCACAGGGCCTAACGTGTAAGTATTTCTCAGTTAATTTAAGTATAGTAGGTGCTCTTCAAAACCTTGGTGGGCTGGACTATAAAATATTATTTTTTAGTATTTTTATTAAAAATAGAAGCCTTTTGGAGCAGGGGTGAGTGGGCTGGGATAATATTTTTTCAGAGCCTTCTTCATCAACCATTTACTTTTTGCCTCCTTCTTACAAGTTGAGAGTCAGATGTTTTACACATTTGACTTCTGAGAGCTATCAATGTGAGACCTGAAATGGTAATTTATTAGGAATCTCCCAAGCAGATGGTCAGATACAGTGGTTCTAGTGAAAAGCACATTAGCGAGCTCAGTGTGTGTCCAAGTTGCTGTTGTTTCACCTTAAAGAAGCTTCTCTGTTCCTTTATTTTTTAAACTGCTTATTTGCCATCTGCATCTTTCAGTGATTAGTAAGGCTGCCTTGCCAGTGAGAGGCCGGGTAGGTTCCACAGGATGGAAACACCGTGTGTCAAGGGAACGTGCCCAAGGCTTTGGGTTTGCTTCCCCATTAACTGACACAGAAGGGAACTTTCTGTTCTTGTAGTGTGTGACCATCTTTCCTGATTGTCCTGCTGTTTCCTTTATGGTCATCTTTCCCTCTGATTATCTGACTTTCCCCAGGGAAAGAGATACCTAAGACAAATCCATTTCTGGAATGCTCTTTTTGAGCTTAAGAAGATAAGGTTCTTCAAATTAAACTGGGCCCAAGAATAGACCCGGGAATTCAGCATCCAGCATCCTGAAATCTCTTTCTGTTAGTAGTGTCAGCCTTTTGGGGGAGGTCAAAATCCCCAACCTGCCCCGAGGTGGTCCTTTATGAGAGAGACTCTTGAACACATCAGAATTCTCAAGCTCAGGAGGTGGATGTTAGAGACACCCCTTCATTTTCCTTATTTCTACTCCATCGCACAGAATTTGTCTCATGGATTTAAGAGACACAATTGTATTCACTCTTAGCTACTGATTTATTTATGTGTTTCTGATCACAATAGTAACATATGCTCATAGAGGAAGCTTTGAAAAATAGTCTAAAGTGTAGGAAAGCCGAAAATAAATTTACTTATAATCCCATCACCCAGAGTTACGATTGTTAATATTTAGGATATCTCTTTCCATATTTTTTCCCTGTGTAAAAGTGTTTATCTAGCTAATGTCTTACTACTTATGTCACATTATTAAAAAAAAAAAGATTTCCACTTAACATCAGTGCATAAAATCTTTTCAGCTAACTTGGAAATATTGCCCTTGCTGGGTACATAAGATTCTATTGTGGGACTGTTATCAACATTCACTGGGGCATTCTTCATTTCTGGGCATCGAGGTTGTATCTTAGATTGGGGCACTGGGGAGGGTGAAAGACAAACAGCTGAAGCCAAAGAGCACGCACAGTGAAATAACAATGACTGGAAAGAGAGAATCAAGAGGAGCATTAACCTGGGTACGGAGAAGTTAGTGTGAAGCCCCAGACCACTCTGGATTTGGCATCCAAAGAAATCTGGGTGGACGTCTCCTTAACCCTTTGGCACCCTTCCTTTTACGCAGCGGGAAAAACAATAATAACAACAAACTAGCTGTGTTTCTCAGAAGTCCTCTTCAAAGCAGCATCCTCCTGCTAACACTGAGGGTTTTGACTTTTCTTACTCAAAGAGAGTGATTCAGTGAGGAATCGTATTAATGAGAATTTTGCCGATAATACTTGATTTTGGAGCAGAATGAGGCAAGATTGCCTCAGGGTCAAATAATTTTGATCAGATCAGGGAATAATATGCAATTAGTTTTTCTCAGCAAAGAAATGGAGCCTCTGGTTTTGGATCAGTTAACACATGGTCAGCAGAGAGCTGATGAACTTTATTCCTCTGTGTTTTGAAAGGCATTTACACTCAAGGATACCACCTTATACTCATTCTAAAGTTGCTCATCAGATAATTTAGGCCACAGTGAAGTCAGGTCTCTTGTAGAGGTGAGTACAGCATGTAGTCCACCTGATGGGATAAGTGGAGGGTGTATCTACCAGGCTTCCCAGCAGAGGCAGCCAGCCCTTCTAGAAGAGCCTTTCTACCAGCAGGTATGCAGAAAGGTGAAGTCTAGCATTGCTAACTGGGTGAAGCAATAGTGAAAGCTTGATAGTTGCTTTGACTTCCCATTGAGTGTTGTTTTTTATCTGTCCTTTCTCTTACCTGAGGGAATCATGAGTGTAAGTAGCGATTCTCAAAATGAATGGACTACAGGGTCACCTGTTACATGTAAATTCCTGGGCCTTGCCCTGTAATAATAATAGTAACTGAGATCATCTTTCTCTTTATTCAAATAGCAGCAGCTACTATAGGTAATCCTTACTCAGCGCCAGGCATTAAATCTTCCACAGGTACTATCATAACCCCATCTTAAAGATGAAAAAAAATGGTAGCACTAAGACGTTTAGTGACTTGTCCAAGGTCACAGAGCTAGTAAATGATGGAGATGGGGAACAGACTATGGTCTCACCATTAAGCTTGTAGGCCTGTTATATCTGGGTCCCTGATTCTGCATTTCTAGGTCTCCACTGGATATCTCATGGGGGCTGAGGCTTGAGAACCACTGCTACCAGATAAAGAATGGACAGGAAGACGGAGTGGGCCTTCTTGATGAGGGAATGTGAACTATGTGTTTAGCAGAAACTTTTGGTTAATATCTACTTCAATCAGTGTATCTTTGGGGTGAAAAAATCTTTCTGCCCTCTGTAGCTGTGAGGCCATCTTGTTTCTCTGACTCTATGTACTCCTCTTATTTGGAAATTTTATATTACTACAATTATGGTATAAGAGATGAAGCCAAATAGATTAATGACCAAGAAAATGTAACCAAAATGTTGAAGTGTTGGAGAATGCATATCAAAACTCTTTCCCAGTTATTCAGTGGTGTAATAAATGAGGGGGAGCTTGATCCCCAAGAATTGGTTAACAACCTACCATCATTTGTTGGGACTATCTGTTTTCTTTTTGGACTTTTCTCTCTTTCTCTTTCCCTTTTGAGAATAATTGTATAATTTTAACTTTAGTTCAATTTGCATTAATACATTATTGTACAAAAATTAAAAGGGACAAAAGTCCTATTTGAACTAGAAACATCCACTCTTCTCAGGAATAATAACTATTATCAATTTATTGGATCTTTCTCAGACATTTTTTAGTTTATTACAGATTTATTCACACATATGTACATATACATATATGTGTAGTTTTATATGTGTGGTTTTATTTTTACATAAATGGAATTAAGTGGTGCATAATCTTTTACATTTTACTTTTAAAAAAATTTCAGCAACAGTAGAACTTAGGAATTTTCCCATGCTAATTCATGCTTTCTAATCATTTATGGATTTCATAGCATACATGTACAGTAATTTATTTAACTTCTCTCCACTGATAGATGTTTAGATTTTCACTGATAGATGTTTAGATTTTCAGTTTTTTGGCACAAAAGGAACCAACTTGCATTGACTGTTGTGCACTGGTGTGTATGTTTCTTAAGGATAGAAACCTGGAAATCCATGTGCCATGGGGAGAGGTGTGCAAATGTTCAGTTGAAAAGAAAATTACTCACTGGCCTTCGAAAAAGGCAGCGCTGGTCTCCTTTCCTATTCTGCTCACAGTTTTTAGGTCCTTTCTTTCTAAAAGGTGATAGATGAGAGGTGGGAGAGTCAGTGTGATACCTGGCAGCATTTAGAGGTATCAGCTGCCTTCACCTTAAAAACTCACCACTGCCCATTTTGCCGATTCACAATTTAGACTGCTACATGGACACTCTTACCCAACTTCTTCCCTGTTCTCGACTCACCCCCATAGTACACGGGATATTTTCCTTCCCCTTTCTGTGGTTCAGTGAGAAATGGTAGCAGGTGCCTTTTAAAGAACCTAGCTGAGGACCATCAATTGATTTCCTGCTTTTCAATGTAGTCTAGAAAGCACTGACAGTTAACTTAACAACTTAACGTAACAAGTTAAGACTTGAATGATACTATTTTCATAGAATTTCACCCAATGTTGGCAAACTGCAGTTTTGAATTGACGAGATTTAGAATAGAGACTCGATAAAGAAAGGAGGGAAGGGACACCTGGGTGGCTTAGTCGGTTAAGCGTCTGACTTTCGCTTAGGTCATAATCTTGCAGTTCGTGGGTTCGAGCCCCGCGTTGGGCTCTGTGCTGACTGCCAGCTCAGAGCCTGGAGCCTGTTTCAGTCTGTGACTCCCTCTCTCTCTGACCCTCCCCTGCTCACGCTCTCTCTCTCTCTCTCCCTCCTAGAAATAAATAAAACATTTAAAAAAATTTAAAGAAAAGAAAGGAGGAAATATTTAACTTGCCTCTTGTTTCCTTTTTATTTATTTATTTTGAAAGAGAGTGAGCAAGCAAGTGGAGAGGGGTAGAGAGAGAAGGAGGCAGAGAATCCCCAGCAGGCTCCACGTTGTCAGCACAGAGCATGAGCTGGGGCTCCAACTCATGAACTGTGAGATACTGACCTGAGCTGAAACCAAGAGTCCAGCGCTTAACTGACAAAGCCACCCAGGCACACCTATGCTTACGTTTTATTCTATATGTACTGACCTATATTTGGGCCACTTCTATAATCAGTGTTCATAGTTTATTTATGATTATGTGAGGCCTAAATCCAATACCTTAAATAATTACAGATGTTTATATTTATTGCTTCTTGGTCTTATGACCATGTCCATTCTTTAAGGATCTTTATGAGCTATTCTCATTCTTTGCTTGAGGCTAGGCTGCTGATCAGGAACACAAATTCATGATGACATTGTTCCTACAGGAAAACAAGATCTTCTATACACCGATCACCTTCTGGTGTCATTGAAAGTGGAGCCTGTTTGTATCTCCCAAGAGGTCTGACTCAGACGCGTGTGAGGGTGCTGGACATTTGCCTTTCCAGTTAATATCCTTGAAGCCCTGTGAATAGTGAGATGTGAATTGTCTGATTGATTTTAAGACCCCATCCTCACTATTATCTTCACAGTAGTAGCCCCGAAGGGACTTTTCCCAAGTGCAGGATACTAGTTTAGTTGGTTTATGCTCACCACATAGTCCTTACTTATGTTCAGTACTGAGTCCTTATAAGAGTGAGGTAATTTCTACCTTTTTCATTTTACATGTGAAGTAACTAAGGGCCCAGAAAAGTTAAATTATTCATTTGCCAAGGTGTTAGTGACTTAAAGCTCAGCCAGAGGGTATCCATGTTCTTAGAGAGCTTGCTCTGTGGAGGGGCAGAAGAATACCCACTGGGGGGTGGGGGGAGGCAGGATGTTTTTTAGGGAAGAGCTGCCTGAGTGTAAAGGGAAAGGGAAGGAAGACAGCCTGTGGGTAAGGGACTGGGGAGTGTTCCAGAAAGCTTTCCAGAAGGGGAAACTTGCTTTCATGGACAAGGAGTTTAACCCATCCAAAGAGGATTGTTGAAGGGAAAGCTCCCAGGCAAAGGTCATGGTATGCACAAAGACATGAAATAGTTCTTAGACATTGTCTGCCACATATAATTATTTAGGGAACTTGGTAAAATACCAGTTTCTGGGCTTTTCTTTAGACCTACCGAATTAAAACAAATCTGAAGCAAGTTTTTCTTTATTTGTTGATTGTTTGGAGGAGAGAGGAAGAATCAGATAAAGATGTAATAGAATCCTATTATAACTTCTAGTTATTTTCCTCTGAAAAAGACGTTGATATTGAAAACGAAGTTGTAGTGTAGATGTGCTTGAAGACAGAAATATGAAAATTCCTATTTCCAAAGAATTCTTAGAAAGATTGTTATGTGTATATATGTATATGCATGCATGCATTTGTGTTCTTATTTGTTTCACTCAGATTGCTTGTGTTTCATTCATTCATTCATTCATTCATTCATTCAACAAGTATTTACTGATCTACATGCCGGGTATTTATTGGATGAAATTGCTTACCAAATTATTTTTTAACTATTATGAAGCCCAAATATCCTTTAAAAACAAAAAAGTAAGTTATAAATAGTTCTTCTCAAGCAAGTATTTCAGTATACTTCTGAGATTATTTTATGTTAAAGTGGTTACACATTTTTATCCAAATAGCCTAACAACAGGGCAAAGATTAATCTAATTTGAAAAAACTCAATATTGTTTGATGAAAACAAATGAGGTCATTGAGAGACAAACAGACGGTGTTGGCAGCATTTCTGTATTTACTTGGACTGAGAATCGCCTTTTAATTTGGGGTTCTTTCATGAACAATAATGTATTTGTTATCTGAATATATGTTTGTTATTAGTGGATCATAAATGAATAAGGTGTGTTTCCAACGTTTATAGGTCAAATTCC
>JAESUZ010005002.1:0-48729 GCA_017311185.1 Proteles cristata cristata | reverse complement strand
AGCATATTTACAATTTACAATAGCCAAGACATGGAGGCAATCTGCACGTCTGTCAATGGACGAATGGATAAAGAAAATGTGGAATATTATGCAGCCTTAAGAAAGGATGAGATTGTGCCATTTAAGACACATGGATGGACCTAGAGGGTATTATCCTAAATGAAAGAAGCCAGACTGAAAAAGAGAAATACCATATAATTCCACTCATAAATAGAATCTTTAAAAAATGAATAAATACACAAAAAGCAGAATGAGACCTATAAATACAGAGAACTGAAAGCTGGCAGAGGGGAGAGAGGGTGAAAGGTTGGGCAAAATGGGTGAAGGGGAGAGAAAGATACAGGCCTCCAGTTATGGAATGAGTAAATCATGGGAATAAAAGACAGAGCCTAAGAAACACAGTCAGTGATACTGTAACAGCAATGCAACAGTACAGATGGTAGCTACCCTGGTATGAATGTGCCCAATCACTAAGTTGTACATCTGAAACAAATGTAACATTGTTTGTTGACCATACTCAGAAAAGAGGCTTAGATGGCCAATATTTTACTAATGTATTTTTCATCCATAATGTAATTTTTTGTTTTTAAAATACATGAAGCATCTGTATGAAAACCCAAGACTCAACAATTTCTTAAAATGATAAATAAAAATCAATGTAAGCCAAGATTAGGTTTGTGGGAATTATTTACATATAAATTGGCTTTAAAACACTATGTGTCTCAGTGGCTTGTATCCACCTTAATATATGCATTGAGTATAATGGGTATTTCTATCAATAAATGTAAATAACAAGAGTGTTAGAAGGCTACAACATCAGTCTTCATGAAATCTTCTATTATGCATGTGCACTATTTTTTCCAGAAATTTCTTACTGAATTCTCCCGAATCCCTTTCCATCCCTTGACTACAAGCCCACATGGATGCAAACTTTAGCTAAGTTTATCAAAGTTATCTTTCTTGGACGGGGCCTATTCTGAGTTGGGTCACCCGCACTATAGATGCTGCTAAACCAAATTATGTGCAAAGAAAAGAAACATTTATAAATTGTAAGGAACTCTGGAGTCCAATTACTTGAAGGTGTGAACAAATGGCCATATATACTGCTTTATAAAATCTGCTTCCACATACAATTAGATTTTTGAAAATAACCAATTACAATGGTGGGTTTTTTCTTTTCAGCAAGAGAAAGCATTTTAAAGCTTAAAGAACAGTTGGTAGAAGAACAAAAAGTACAATCTTTTTAAACAGTAAAAATAAGGCTACTGTTATCTTGAATTATGATACAGAGGAAGCCAGTCCTGTTCGTGTCATGGGGAGGAAGGGTGACAGCCACGCTGCTTGGAAGAGAACTAGAACACTTCACCATGACACACTGCGGGAAGTGCTTTTACCCACAGGTCGTCCACTTATTGTGGGCACTTTTTTTTGCAAAGATTGAAAAGCGTTCTATGCAGGACTGCCACATAAACACTCCCTATCATTCACAGAGCCATTTTCTCCAGGAGAAAATGGTGAAAAAATGAAGTCTTCCGTGCCGACAGAGGACTGATTCGGTATAATGGCCAGCTTGTGTTTCTCACCATAGAATTACTTAGAACAACATTAGCTATAACAACCTTATTATTTAGCAGTAATAATAACACACTGTGACTATTGTTGCTGCCACAATAACTAATGGCTGATGTTTACTGATAGTTTAAACACTTAAAAAATCTGGTGAAATCCTCACACTGACTTTAAGAGACATGTAGTTATTTTCTGTTTTAAAGATAAGGGAATAGAATCTCTGAGATATTAGTAAATTGCCCAAGAGCATGCAGGTGATGAAGGATTCACACCAGATCTGCTGAGTACCCTAAAAAAAAAAGTCTTCCAGCATAAAATCAAAGGTGCCAGATAATTCAAATCCAGCATAAAATCAAAGTGCCAAATACTTCAAGTGCAGGTTTCCTAGCAAATCTCAAACCACATACCTTGAGAGAGTTTGGTTTTTCAAAAAGCAGAGAGGGTACTACATGGCTATGCTCAGGAAAATTTCTCTTCAGGTGAATTTCCTAAAATTTACAACAATGGGTGATCGTCCAGCCTGCCCTTCCCCCAACTTCATCTGCAAACTTGACTCAGGGCCTTCAAGTCTCTTAATGTGCATTGATTATCCTATTGTGAAGGCCTAAAGGCCATGCATATCCCAGAGATTTGTCAATGACAACCCAGCCTGAGGATACCAGACACTCTGAAAAGGTGTTTTAGCTTTTGACCTCAGGCAGTCTTTATCCACCTTCAGTTTTGCTCTGATTTGTTTGCTCGGTGACTACAATTTTAAAACCATGTTAGAGCTGTATTGCCAGGCAGCAGTTAAAATGTTGCCATCAAAACCACAATGAAGGAGAACTTTCTTCTGCTTTGGAGAAGATGGAGTAGATACATTTTTACCTTTTCCTCCTGCTAAGTGTGACTTCAGAAACCTTACTATCACATATGAAACAGAAGAGTCTGAAGGTGGAGAAAAGAGAGCAGTCTGACCAGGGACTTCGGGACCTGAGGGACTTAGTATTGAGTTTTCTGGGTGTTCTTTCTGCTACTGATATCCCACACCTGGCATTGGAGAAGCTGGCCACCCTGAAACACCAACGATAACAAACAACAAAATTCCCCAACAAAAGCCTACACTCTTTAGCCAAAGGATCAGGAAAGGGGCGGTTTAGCAAGACAAAACTTGCAGACAGAACTGCTCCAGTCCAGCTGAATGTCACAACAACTTTGGCCTCACCCACACCAAATGCGGAGCTGAGACTTCCAGGCTCGCGAAGCTGTGCAGACGTGCCCTAGTATCTCTCTGAGATAAAGCAAAATAGGGAGTAGGTGCTTTCATGCTTGATGGTCAGTGTTGAAGACAATATGGGGAATACGAACTTCTACCTCTGGACATTGCACCTCTCCCTTCTGCTGCCAAGTGGTATAACAGAAAGCCAGCTGAAACAGTCAGTTTAAGTAAGATCCAGAGCCTTATAAAATCAAAATGTCCAGACTTCAATTGAAAGTCACTTACCAGAACAAGAACAAGGAAGATCTCAGACTGAACAAAAATTGACTGAATCTATGTCAACATTGAGATAACAGGATGTTAGAATTATCTGGCACAGCTTATGCAAAAAGTAACTCAAAATGGTTCAAAGACTTAAATGTAAATACAAAACTGTAAAACTTTTAGAGAAAAAAAAAAAACCAAGGAGATGAACTTTAGAATATAGGACTAGAATAAAATAATTCTTAGACTTGACGTCACAAGAATGGTCCATATAAGGAAAAACTGATAAAGTGGACTTCATCAGTATTAAAAATTTTTGCAGAAGACTTTGTTAAGAGGATGAAGAAACAAGCTACAGAAAAGGAAAAAAATATAAACTACATTCTCAATAAAGGACTAGTATCTAAAATATATAAAGAACCCTCAAATTTCAACAGTCAAAAGCAATCTATTTAGAATATGGGAAAAAAGACATGAAGAGGCATTTCACGGAAGAGGATATATAGGAGACAAGTCAATGAAAAGATGTTCAGCATCATTAGCCATTAGGGAAATGCAAATTAAAATAATAGTAAGATATTACTACTTATCTAACAGAATGCATCCCCCCCCAATAACAACAAAATCGCAACACGAAATGCTGAAGAGGATGCTGAGAAATTGGATCATTCAAACATTGCATATATAAGAATGTAAAATGATATAGTCACTATGGAAAACAGTTGGGGAGTTTCTTTAAATACCAAACATGCAACTACTATACAATTCAACAACAATACTTCTAGGAATTGATCCTAGGGGAGCCTGGGTGACTCAGTCGGTTAAGCGTCCAACTTAGGCTCAGGTCATGATCTCATGGCTCATGGGTTCAAGCCCCGTGTTGGGCTCTGTGCTGACAGCTAGCTCAGAGCCTGGAGCCTGTCTTCGGATTCTGTATCTTCTTCTCTCTCTGACCCTCCCCTGCTTGTGGTCTCTCTGACTCTCAAAAAATAAAAAAAATTTAAAAAAAAGGAATTGATTCTAGAGAAATGAAGACTTATGCCTACATAAAAACTGGCACAGAAACATTCATAGCAGCTCTGTATAATAGCCAAAATATGAAAACAACCCAGGTGTCCTTTACCTGAGCACTACTGAGCAATATAAAGAACTAACTAAATATGTGTTTATATATTTAATTTATGTGTATATATATATATATACACACACACACACACAAACATATATATGTGTGTGTGTGTATACATACATACATATATATATATATAAAACATATATATAAACATGTATACATACATATATATATATAAAACCTGGATGAATCTCCAAATAATTATGCAGAGTTTATAAAAAAAAAAAAAAAGACCGACTACAAAAGGTTACATACTGTATGACTGCATTTATACAACATGCTGGAAATGCCAAAATTATAAAAATGGAGAAGATTTGTGATTGTCAGGGTTAAGGCAGAGGTGAAAATGGGAAGGAAGTGAGTTTGGCTATAAAAAAGCCACATGAGGGATCCTTAGGGTGATGGAAATATTCTGTGTCTTGACTGTATCACTGTCAGTATCCGAGCTGTGATACTGTCCTATAGTTCTAAGATGTTACCCTTGTGGAAATTGGGTAAAAGCTTTGTAATATTTCTTACAACTCTGTAATAATTTTTACAGCTGCATGTGATTCTACAATTATCACAGAATAAAAAGTTTAATTAAAAAAACATGAAACAGGGACACATGGGTGGCTCAGTCAGTTAAGTTTCTGACTCTTAGTTTTGGCTCAGGTCATGATCTCATAGCTTATGGGGCTCTGTGATGATGTCATGGAGCCTTCTTGGGATTCTCTCTCTCCCCCTCTCTCTGCCTCTTCCTTGCACACATACAACCATGTGCACACATACAAACTCTCTCTCAAAATAAACATATTAAAGAAACAACATGAAAGAAAATAAAAAAAAATCAATATAAAAAACCCCAAGCCAGAGCATCTGAGTGGCTCAGTCAGTTAAGTGGCTGACTTCAGCTCAGGTCATGATCTTGAGTTTGAGCTCCCTGTTGAGCTCTGTGCTGACAGCTCAGAGCCTGTAGCCTACTCCATATTCTGTGTCTCCCTCTCTCTCTGCCTCTCTCCTGCTTGTGATCTGTCTGTCTCTCTCTCTCAAAATAAATAGACACTAAAAAAAAACAAAAACACAAAACCAACAACAAAACCCAAACCTTCAAAAGAAAAATAAACTCCAGTAGTATTAAACAACAACAACATGTTTTGAGCCTTTAACATGGACCAAGTAGTGCACTAAATACACAAAGCTAACCCTATGAGGTAGGTACCATTTTCCACGTGAAATTGAGAAATCAATCACTTGCTCCTATTTGTTTAAATGAGGCGGTATGGCTATTGCATGTATTAGGAAGTTTTTCATACCATCTTTAACTTAGTTTGTTAAAAGAAAGAGTTTAACTTTATTTTCTAAACTCAGAGCTTAGTTTCCTTGGGTGAATCTCAGCTCTGAAAGCAGAGAAAATGAAATTCATCATAAGATGGCCATCCTGGAACAGTCGGGAGAACTTGGTAGGAGAGTCAGAGCAGACTTTTTAATGTTTTTAAGGAAAAATGTAAATTATTTTCATCAAGGGCTAGGCACTATTCTTAAGACAGAGGTTCAATAATGGAGGATTTATAAAAATAATGGCAAAAAGCTGACATTTTAGTAAATGTATGTGAAAACTACAGCATCTACTGCCATTTCTGATGTTTTGAAGAATATTCTTCATCAGATCTAAAAAAATCCACCATTCTTAGTCAACTGAATTTGAGTTTTAAACAGAAACCTCTCCATCCATCTGTCCATCCATCCACCCATCCATGTCTCTCTATAGACACATACATGAAAATATATACATAAGCTATCAGATATATTATTTCTTAATATTTTATAAATCATATTATAGTGGACTCATAAAACAGTGGATCCTGAAGGTTACTTAAAAATTACCATGTCTCATAGCTGAGGAAACTGAGGCCTCCCCAAATTAAGATCCTTACTATTCACAGTGAAAAATCCAGAACTGAAAATCAGGATCCATGACTCCTGTTTCTCGATTTCACTATTCTTACTTCCTCAAGCAATTTGATGGATGAAATGAGAATGAAACATTATCAAGAGGACTGGGGACAGAGAATCACAGATTAGTTTAAATTGGGCAAAGTGGGAACTATTAACACATTTGGTTTTCTGAAATTAAACACACCTTAATCCATGATCTTTTAACAAACAATGCTTCTTATTCCCTGGCAAAATGAAAGCAGCTTCATCTACATTTGAAATGCACACAGGCCACTCCCCCATGGCCAGATTTCCCAGATTCCTATAGTAATCCACCCTCAAAGTGACTGAAGCTTTTAGAAGCACAACTATGCTCTGTTCCATGTGCCCATTTGTTTTATGATCTTACAGTGACATCCTGGAACTGGAGCCGCATCGCGGAGCCGGATGACTGAGGTCGACTGGTGATCTCCAATATGGTTCTCAGCAGGATGTCCAGCAGGCTGGCCACAATCACATCGATTTCCTCCAACACAGATTTTTCCTTAAAAGAAAGACATAAGGAGTTCAAGCAACTGTGGCTTATTATGTGTATTAATCTCTCTGCATCGGAAGTGGGGGTGGGGAAGGAGTGGGGGAGGCAGAGAACAACACATTTCCAAATCAGGAATCAAAAAGAGAAGTGGAGAACTTGACAGACCTGGACCTCACCTATGTCACCTTAATCAATGGCCTTCTTTTATAGAAAACAAATGCACAGAGAAGTTAACAGCTTCCTGAAGCATACCCAAAAGGGCTGTGCAGTGGTGCCTGAGTGATGCCAATGAAAAGCTGGGGTGATGTCCTGGAAAGCATCAAACTACTCTGGAGCACTGGCTATGCACTAACCCAGTGTGCGACGTGGCCAAGTCTCACATGCCTCTCTGGGTCTGATTCCTCACTGAAAGTCCCTCTTGGTTTCCCCAAGTCCTTATTTCTTTTTATTTCAGACTGTGCTTACATATACTCTTCTTGAGCTGGACGGTTATTTTCTAAAACTCTATTTTAAGTGCAAACAACTATTCCTATAAAAATGATTTTTAAAAAGCTCTACAGATAAGGTTAGCAAACAACATTCAGTATAGATGAATACCATGAGCTCCAGACTGGACCTCATATCAGTGGCCTTGGTGGGGACTGCTTCCCTAAAGCAGAATTAATACTATCCAAGCCCCACAGGACTTGAGAGAGAAACCCAGGTTGCTCTGCTCTGACGTACGTAGTGGGGTTGGATGCTGATTACGCTTGCAGGACAAAACTCTGTGTATTCAGGTTCTCTACCAATGCGATTGTCTAAAAAAACTTATACAAAGTGTGAATCTGAAAGAGATTTTTGACCACGGTTTCATGATACACTTTCTTACACTTCAAAGAAAACTACCAAGGTTTCCCCTCTAGAGAAGAGTTTCTGTTGTGAATTCTTTATCAGATTAAGTCCAAAAGCTGACTGCAACTTCTAAACTGAAATAGACAGGAGAGATTTTTTTAAAAAATCCTTTCTACTATTGCTGATATTTGTTTTTAGTTTTCTGCAGTGAGCTATCTCACTTAGCAGAATTACAGTAGGGGCGCCTGGGTGGCTGAGTCAGTTAAGCGTTCGACTTCAACTCAGGTCATGATCTCACGGTTCAGGGGTTCGAACCCTGAGTTGGGCTCTGTGCTGAGAGCTAACTCAGAGCCTGGAGCCTGTTTCAGATTCTGTATCTCCCTCTCTCTCTCTGACCTTCCCCTGCTCATGCTGTTTCTCTCTCTCTTTCAGAAATAAATAAAACATAAAAAAAAAAGAATTATAGTTTATAAAAATTTGGGAACTAGGCACAGCATAGCTATTCTTTACTGAATGATACAGAAAAGTTTTAAAGCAAAGCTAACATTCTCTCCCTGTCGTCACTCTTCAACCTAGTCCCAGACCACCCTTGGGGCCTGGGATCATGGAGATTTGTAAACATTAGTCGCCTCTCCCCATGCAGGTCTCTCTTGTTACACTTTTATACACAGAGTTTCTGGCCTTTTCTTCTCAAGTGCCAACGTTGTTCCCACAGTGCAGGGGCCCTCTCTCCATTATGTCCACCTGGGTTCCCAAGCCGGCTCACCATCGAGCCCTTCGGAAGGTGATCTTAAGTAAGAGTGACAACAACGGGGAAACTATACACCGTTCGGCAGGGAGGCAGAGGAAAAGGAGTCTCAGCACTGCTCTGTACAAGCTGTCAAAGATGAGCAAAGGACAAGTCGCACACCCTTCACGTGCAGATTTCACAACAGCCCCATGAGCCATGGACATGAACACTCAAAGTACTGTCCTCATTTCTAAGTAAGCATGTGATGTTCTTCTATTTGCCTGTATCATCTAGTGCAACTGTACTGCATCAAGAATCAGGTATATCTAGGGGGGGATGGGCACGGAGGAGGACACTTGTGGGAATGAGCACTGAGTGTTATGTGGAAACTAATTTGACAATAAACTATTTGTAAAAAAATAAAAATAAAAAAAAACATTAAAAAAAAAAAAAGAATCAGGTATATCTACAGGAATTCCCAAAGCCCCTGACAATTCACTGATTATCATTGGGGCTGAGTAATGACTGCAGTGCAAGACACCCTTGGTATCCTGGGCCTTTCCTTGGCTTCCACGATTTCTGTGGGACAGGGCCTGGACCATGGCCGAGCTCTGAGCATCGCCATGCAGCCTTCCACAAAATGGGCCCCCAAAGACTTCACTTTACAGGCAGTAATTTATTCTTACCACAGAGTATTCATCATATCAAGATTAAAGACACATGTGGGAGGCTTTGAGATTTCTAATTTTTCTCACTGGATATTCAGTTCTTTCTCAAAATACAAGTTTAGGAGGTTATTTGGGGTTATAGCAATCTCACAAGGTTAAAAAAATAATTCAGAGGAACGGCAAAATGTCCAACCCAGCTGGAAGTAAAAGTGAGTGTGTTAGAGGGTTATTCTTCAGTGTGGTTTCTCTGAAAACTTGAGAATTTTTATTTCCAGAAGCCATTTGATGGGAACTACATACTATGATCTGTATTTACTCACTGAGCTGTTTTTCTTGATGAGACAAAATACGTTGCTAAGGATACGTGCGCACATGATCAGGTCCTTCTGTTCTTGCAGGTGCATGTGGAGGTGATGTAACACGACAGGCAGGAGAATGTATCTGGAATCTGGAGAGAACAGAAGCATTAGGGTCACATCTGTGGAGGCCACACCAATCTTGTACATTCTTCTCTACTCTAACTGTATTGCTTAAAGGATTAACACAGAGAGTGAAAAGGTACACGACAGGTATTGAAAAAAGGTAGCTCGTTTCCGCAACCCATGATACTTGCACTCTTTGACTCTTGACTCTTACACTAAAAATTGGTTATTTTTTTTAAATTGTCTGTTTTACCTCCAAATATCTAAATGGCATGCTAGCCATTTTCTGATTTTTTATTGAGATTGACCATCCACTGACTTTTTTTTTTTTTAAATTTTTTTTTAATGCTTTATTTCTAGGAGAGAGAGAGAGAGAGACAGCGCGAGCAGGGGAGGGTCAGAGAGAGAGGGAGTCACAGACCGAAACAGGCTCCAGGCTCCGAGCTGGCAGTCAGCACAGAGCCCGACGCGGGGCTCTAACCCACGAACCGCGAGATCATGACCCAAGCGAAAGTCGGACGCTTAACCGACTAAGCCACCCAGGCGCCCCGACCATCCACTGACTTCTTACTATAATAGGTGAAAATTTAACTTTTCCTATCCAATCTTTTCTTCTCCACAGTCTTGAAAAAAAAAATTCTATCAAAATTCCTGGCTAAATCAACAATATTCGTTGTTTGCTGCCCTTCTGACTTCCAGTGCTTTGCACATGACCAAGTTTTTGTTTTACTTTTGTTTATCTCTCTGAAATCTTTCAGGAAATTACTCCTGGTAATTCAAAATTTCATGGCTGTGTGCCTTGCTTTGGCCCTTGAACCTACAAAAACTCATGTCTGTGGCGCTGGAATCTTGCCTTGAAGTACTTCTAGGATTATGTTCTTTTCTCTCTTTTTTCTGTCCTCAGTCTAGAACTCTGACCACTACATTGACATCATGAATCTCTTAAAGTATTTTCTTTTCATGATATTTTTTCCATCTTCTTGTCCAACTTCTTTATGTTCCAACTCCTGTATTCAATTTTCTTATTTTTCCTATCGTATATTTAATCTCCAAAGTTCTTCCTTATTTCCACCTGTGCTACCACACAGCTCCTTGTGCTCAGAAGGGCCCCACATTGGCTTGGCGCTCTGCTGCTCCCATCAGGAAACCCCTAATAAATTTCAAAGAGGTGTTGCAGTTTCATCATGCAGCCTTTTCTGTTTCTTTCTTTGTATGAGGTCTTTTTACAGCAGGTTTCCTTCTTGTTTCATGGATGCACTATTTTCTCTTCTTGGGGTTAGCCAGGAGACAATTCTGTGATTTTTTTTTCTCTTTGAATTAATCTTCTTCTTTCAAGTTCTTTTTTCAGTTTCTTCATTTTGGCCTCTGTTTTCACACTGAAGGTTTTTTTTTTTTTTTACAGTATCTGGTGATTGTTGTCTGTCTTTACAAGCAAGGCACTAACATGCTAACTGGGGGTGAGAGTCCCAAGTGTGCCTCAGCAAGCTTGTAAACTGGTGAAGCTTCACAACAAGGAGGGAAGGCATTCAGATGTTTCATCAGGGGACCCCCAAATTTCAGAATCCGAGATGCCTTTCCTAGGGCTGGTCAGTTTCTCTACAGAGGAATCTTGCCAAACTCCCCTCTGGGGAGCATTAAACCATCATCTTTTAGTCATTTGAAATCAAGAAAGGAGAGGACGGGTGAGGGTGTCTTTAATTGTGAGATCCTGTTTATGGTGTGAAGCCTCATTCTCAAATTTAGTAGAGCCTGACCTCCTGAATCTAGACACATCTCATTCACTTTCTTTAGAGAGTAAACTTTCCATTTTTGGCTAGATCGACTATTCCTTCCAAGGACTTTTTAATCAATTTTTATATTTCTAACACCCTTAATCTTCAGATACCTGGTATTTTCTTTTATTTTCCTTGGTTTTTGTAACGTTTATTTTTTTATTTGTAATCTCTACATCCAACATGGGGTTTGAACTCAAGACTGTGAGATCACGAGTCGGCTTCACTTCTGACTAAGCCAGTCAGGCGCTCCTGAATGCCTGCTATTTTCAATTCCTGATCCTTTCTGAAACCGCTCTGTGCTGTCTGCAGTTCTGTAGTGTAAACTAGCCTGTTCTTGGCTCTACTCCAACACCACACACCTGTGTGCGTCAGCCTTCTCTTGTCTGCTGTCAGCTGCCACTCATGTTTGTAAAATCTGTTGAGATTTATGCATTGTGATCTCCTCTCCCATGCTCCTAAACGTGGGAGATTACACATTTAAAAAAAATTCCTTTACCTTTATACACCTTTAGCAAATCAATTCTAGCAATATGTAAAATACATATTACCACAACCAGGTACTGTTTATCTTAAAAGGTCTGTTAAACATCTGAAAATCATACTTGCATACTTTCACCAGAGAAGAAAAATAAATGCAGCCGATTCTTGTTATTCATGGTAGTTTAAGTTCTAACAAGTCACTGGAAAACCATGAAACGGCAAACAATTAATCATTTCTCCTAGGGGAAGTATACGTGTGTATAATATATGAGGCATATCCCACATAGCTAATAATATTAAATCCTAAAAACAACTCATCCAGGTAGATTCTATTTTCTTCATTTTATAAAAGAGAAAATGAGGTTCAAAGGTGTTAAGTGACTTGCCTCAGGCCACCCCACGAAGAAAGGCCACAGCTGGGTGGGATTCAAGCTCTGTCAACTGTCCCCAGAGCTGAGCTTCTTGCACTGCGCTGCACTGCCCCCTACTGTCCCATCCTCTAGTTAGCCCCGCACGAGAGTGGAAGGGAAGGCAGAGCACTGCCTTGTTTGCTCTCAGCTGGCAAGGTGTGTGTTCTGCTCCTCAAATATTTCACTGCTCTGTGCATGTTCACGAATGAACATGAGAGTGTCACAAGTACTGATTTTGCGTTTACAAATACATTTTAGTAAGGGAATCCATAAATAATGAATTTTGATTGTACAAAGATCATTCCTCCGTCAACTGGAAGTCTTACATTTATCCCCCATTTGTCATTAAATATTTGAAATAGTAAGGTAACTGACTTGTGCAGTATATATTTCAATCTTTTGAAAAAGTAACAAGTATGCTTATTGTCCTGAGTGTTTACTTTTTAACAGGATGTCTGTCGTAAGCACAAAATTACTGTTATGCCTATAGTGGTCTTATTATTTATGGATGTGCCCACTTGCAAATGTCCTAGCTCCTTTCTTTTCTTTTCTTTATTTTTCTTTATTTTTTATTTTTTAAAAATGTTTTATTTTTAAGAGAGAGAGGCTCCAGGCTCTGAGCTGTCAAGACAGAGCCAGACATGGGGCTTGAACTTACAAACTGCAACATCATGTCCTGAGCCAGAGTCAGATGCTTAACTGACTGAGCCACCCAGGTGCCCTGATTGGCTTGGTGTTCTAAACAATGCCACCTTTGCAACAATTTAGAAAGACTATTCCTGATTGATTAAAACCCATGTATCTTATAAATAGTCACATAAATTATAATTAAACTTGACTCAAGAAACAATGCACAACCTAAATAACTCTATACTTGTTAATGAAATTGAATTTATAGTTCAGAAACTTCCCACAAGAAAAATTCCAGGCCAAGATGACTTCTATAAAGCATTTATGGAAGGAATCACAGAAAAGTCTACAAAAATGCTCCTACAAAATAAACAGGGAACACAACTAACTCTTTTATGAGGCCAGCATTATTGATGCCAAAATTAGTCAGAGATATTACAAGAAAACTATAAATAGCCAACTCTCATGAACAAAGATGCAAAAATCTTTATAAAATTTTAGCAAAATAAATCTAGTTATATATATAAATATATATATATATTTTACATATAGACACTATGATCAAATAGGGTTTATTGTGAAGGCAAGTTTGAAAGTCAATCAACATTAATTCATCGTATTGACATAAGTTGAGAAAATGAGCAAAACTCAGCATCCATTCATGATAAAAACTGTTAGGAAGCTAAGAATAGAAGGTAATTTTCTCAAAATGATAACGAGCATTAATGAAATGCCTACTGTTAGCTAACATAATCATTAACAGTGAAAGATTGAATGCTTTCTCCCAAAGATCAAAATTAAGGCAAGGATGGCCAACCTCATCAACTCAATTCAGCATTGTAGCAGATTCCTAGCCAGTATAATAAGATACGTCATGTATCATAAAACAATATATAATTCTGTATCCTAATAAAAATCATAGAGCATGCAAAATATTCACAGCTGGGAAAGCACCATTATCAGTGTTTGCATGACTGGTTTATTAATACAAGAAGGTTTGGCACCATAGGTTTACCATCACAACAAACTATACAAAGCACAGCCGTTCTTCATTTTCAGCAACACAGAACATTAAAATCCAAACTTGTGAAATAATGCACTGCAGGCTGCCTTTCAACAGTAAGCCTGACTAGGAAACTTAAATACTTATTTATAAATCAATAACTTGACAAAAAGAACCAAGAAAAAGAAACTAACAAATTACATGACAGGAGTCACTGCCTTGTGATGATTAATTAGAAAGGAAGATAAAGCTTATCTGGTATGTTCTGCAGCTAGCAGAATTTGATTTCTAAAATTCAACTTGCTACCAACTGTTAAGAAAATACCTACTGCAAAAAAGCAAGTCAGATAAACAAATAATTCGTGTGTGGTGTGCACAGAAAGAAATACAGGACTACCTACATTGCTGATTTGCCTTTTCTCCATTACTAGGGCAATGTCAGTCAATGCAAATGATACAATTGGTGGGGAAATGCCAAACAAGCTGACTGGTTAAAATGCTAATTCTTACCTTTAAAAGGAAACACCTGGACTTATCAAGCAGGAGCCAAGAAAAAAAGAACCTGTAGTTGTACACTCACTCACTTTCCATACATCTAGCAATAGAATCTGTTATGCAGTTTCTGTCCTTGAAAGGGTTGACATGCTCATATTGTACATTTCAGACAGAGCTCACTGTATTATGTGTTTCATGGAGCGTATAAAGGAGTGACTCTCAGTTACTTTTTATTTTGGCAGTATACACGTGAGTGGATAAAGCCAGCTCCCATTAGTAATTCCCAATGGGTGTGGGGCTAGGAAGAAGTGGCAGCTATGAAATGCTGGTGGTCACCAATAATTGACATAGCAACAAAACTTGCAAATGAGCCTTTCGTACCCAGGGGCTATGTTCTTATGCAGACAATGTCAGGATCACAGGGGAAAACAACAGTAGAGGCCTAGAGTGATGTCTGAGTGTGGTTTTTAGAGCTCACTCACCAGATTTAACCCCACCCTGGACATCTCCACCCCGGGGAGCCCTTCTAAGGCTCAAGAGATGTGATGCACCCTTGTTACTTCTCTCAGCTGTGATCTGCTTCTGGTCTAGGCTTCCCACAGCCCAAGATGTTCTGTTGTCAAATTCATGCTTGTCCTTAGCTCAGAAGTTGCTTTTCCAGTAAGATTGTTTATGCACATCATTTATTCTATACTGACTGCTGCTCTATCCTGATTCCTAATGTGTGACTCAGTACATAGCATTCATTCATGAAACCTCTACTGAGGACCTACCATGTACCAGGTACAGTTCTGGAAGCTGGAGCTATCACTGTGATCAGGATAGATCAAGTCCCTGTACTCTGAGGTTTTCCTTGTAAAGCAAGGGATGAAGACAGACTTTAAACAATTAAAATCCAATTCTTTCTTTCAGTTACAGCCCTAACATGCGATCCAAGAAACAGATAGCAAAATAAGCATGAGAAATATATTTTGAACGCAAGAATTGAGTGAGCAAGGCAAACGAGAAATGCTTCAGAAAATGTGAGTTACTAAGCCAAGGAGGGTGAATGGGGATCACCTGGGATCAGAGAGGGGCCAGAAAGTGTGGGTTCAAATAGGGTGAAGCACAAGGAGATGGGGCCAGACAGGTGGGTAGGGTGAGGTGACAGGGCTCAAAAGATCAATCTTCTTCTGTGTCCTCAAAACAACACAACGAGAGGATGTGAGCAAGGGAGGTGGGAGTGACATCATCTGGTGTGAGTTTCTGGAAGGGAACTCTGGGTGCACAGATGGATGGGCAATAGGAGAGGGAAGCAAGTCTGGACACGCCTGAGGGCATGCAGGCAAGGCGGCCATGTGGGATGGACCTGTGGCTGGTCATGGGGAGGCACAGATGTGGGACACCGTGGAGGCCCAAGAGTAGTCTGGAGAGGTGGAGATGAAGGGCAGAAGGGAGAAGGTTTCAAGGACAGCTCAGAGCTCCCAGGGGTTGGTGCTGCCATATGCTGAGACGGAAGGAACAGTCTTAGTGGGAAAAGGAGTTTGAGGAGCCTCTGAGATATCCGCGTAGAGAAGCCAAGGACAGATGGCTACTCGGGTTTGGAGCCCAGAAGGAAGTATCTGGCCTAGAAATACAAATGTGAGGGTGGCATCAGCACATGGACCACAAACTGAGGTGAAGCGTGTAGGATGGATTCCAAGGCTCTTTCATGCCTCCCTACTGCACAGGACCTGCTTCCCTTCCCACATCACAACTGCTGCATCTTATCGAATCATAACTCCTTGTTCAAAGTCAGCTTTCAGGGTAGACTAACAGCAGACTAAGGGCAGGGGCTGGATGTTTCACTTGCTACAATATCCCTAGCATCATACCTGCTGCGGGGTCTGCCTACAATACTAAATGAATGAACTTCCCCCATGAGTCTGCTGGATAGGAAAAGCAGCGTAAATGGAGCCCTCTGTGTCTCCATGTTTTAATCTGGCTTAAACAGGAAGTGAGGCAGCACATTCTCATGGTCTAGCTTGCAGACTTCCTCTGCCAGTGATTGCCCTGAGCCACTAGGGGATCGTAGCTACTCCCCATATGTCAACGCAGATTGGGCAGCTGCTTGTAGCAGTGGATACAAGACACAATCCAGGCCCCGTGCCCCACTCTGAGAATCAGTGCAGATGTGGATGGCTGATGTGTAAGAAATGAGAAGATACAGCTTTCAACCATTCCCAAGTAATGCGCTAACTCATGCCAATCAATATTAAAGATTTCAGAAAAAAAGGAAAGAACACATTTTAAATTGGGTCTTGCCACTTACATTGATTTTCATGCAAATAAAACTGAGCGTCAACTATGATTTTGGTGACGCTTCCACCTTCCTCTCCAACAACTATATTTAAGATCTACTCTTCTTGCTATTGCCAAAGTGGTCTTCTTTAAAATTAAGACCCTTCCTGGCCCTCAGGAAACAGGAAGAATTGTGAAGAGAAAGGGAAAAGCGAGTTGTTCAATTTTCACACATTAAATGTCTGCTTAGACCCCGGGTGACTTAGATGTCAAATACCAACCTATGTTGATTCCACATCTTAGCTATGGCCTTCAGGTTTGGCCAGATGCCCTTGACTCTGACCTTGGAATGTGACTAACATGGCTAATTCTGCCTGGCTGTGTAACGGCTCCAGCCCTGGAGCTGCCCATGGACCCTTAACTCAACCTGGCTTGAATCTTCCTATGACCTTGTTTTTCTTTCCTGTCTTTGGTATTCACTATGGGGTCCCTCTTACTGTCTCTTCTCTGTATTAGTTTTTAATCTAAGCTCAATCAGGAGTATTCTATAATCATTCTGTTTCGTATGCATGCTTCCTCTCCTTTTTTTTCTCCTTAGGATTTGTGATGGTTTTTAGGGGTCAACCTGACTATGCTGTGGGATGCCCAGAAATTTGGTTAAACAATATCCTGGGTGTTACATTCGAACTGGAAGCCTGAGTTAAGCAGATTGCCCTGCTCAAGGTAGGTGGGCCTCATCCAATGCACTGAAGTCTAAATTGAACCAAAGGAGGTATAAAGGAGAATTTGCTCCCTTTGCCCACTGAGCAGAGACATGTCTTCTCCTGCCTTCAGACCCGGACTGGAACTTTCACCACTGGCTCCCTCAGGTCTCCAGCTGACCAACAGTGGAATTGTCAGCCTCCATAATCACCTGAGCTCATTTCTACAAGAAATCTTGTACACACACACACACACACACACACACACACACACACACCCTCTATCTGGTCTGTTTCTCTGGAGAACTAAGGCTGGATTCTAGCACAAAGACAACTGCAAGAACTTTTTGTCTTTTCTGGGGAGTTTGTAATATTTAAGGTCTTTTTTTTCCAAAATGTTTTGAAATTTATTTTCTCAAAAGTGTGGGCCAACTGTACTCTGGACTCCTTTCTTTGGACACTATGAATTCTCAGAAAATAAGGCCATTTTCTCAGATTCTTCTCATTTCTATCTCACTAGCCATTTCTTTGCTGATCAGAATTAAGCTCAGAGTAGCAACAGTCTTTGCTGTATTCTATGGTCTGAGGAATGGAACTGTCAAGAACTAAGTACTTTATCTTTGACTGAATGTGTATCCTACTGACACCTTGTAATGTCCATATCTCAACTTATCCTGTCCTATTGTAGATTTTAATTTTATATCAGAAAGTTATTTGTAACGTCCTTGTGGCCAACATGTGCACTCACACAAGTGCAGTACTTTTGAGTTTCATTTTTTAAACTTTCAAAAAAAAAAAAAACCACCTAGATTTCTAAGTCTTTTTTTTTCCTCATATGCAGCTGAGCTATTGCCCTGCTTTTGAGTCTGACTGTTTTACCCATATGGGGTGGACGGAATCGTGGTCTCCTGAAGATGCCCATGTCTTAATTCCCAGAACCTGTGGATATGTAATGGCAAAATGAACACTGCAGAAGTGATTAAGTTAAAGGTCTTGAGATGATGAGATTATCCTGGATTATCTGGATGGGTCAGTGCAAGCACACGGGTCCTCATAGGTGAAAGAGGCAAGAAAGACAAGTCAGAGAAATCTGGAGGTGCTACACTGCAGCTTTTAAAGACGGAGAAAGGGGCCACAAGCCCAGGAGTACAGGTGGCCTCCAGAAACTGTACAGGGCAAGAAAACAGATTCTCTCCGAGACCTTACACAAAGGAATGCGGCTCTGTGAACACTTTAATTTCAGCCCAGGGAGAAGAACTTTGGACTTCTTTCCTACTGAACTGTAACATACAAAGTCTATGTTGTTTTAAACCATTAATTACATCTATAGTAACTATTACAGTAGCAATAGAAACATCATACCCCAAAACTATCTAACACCTGAGTCTGATTTCACCGTATTTTGGTGATGCTATTCAATTCTTTAAATTTATAGTTTCTAGGTTTTTTTTTTTAAACCTATTCCCTATCATTTGGTTATAGTTACTTCTGGGGCTGTAAGATAAAAATGGGGTCTCCAAATATCCTAAAAAAAACCCATCTTTCCACTAAGAAGTGTGTGGTGCGGGGTGTGTGTGTGTGTGTGTGTGTGTGTGTGTGTAAGTAGAGATCCAAAGTGTTAGACTTAAGGCCTTTTACCCACTGTTGTTGGACTACCACTGCAACTCCTTTATGACTCTTTGCCTCCCCTCCCCTATGGCCTTAGCTCTATAGTTTGATATTATCCTTCTTCTTTACCCTCCAGTTAGACAGAATCTGCCCATGTTTGCAAGATGTACCACAGCCTTTGTAAGGATCACCTTCTCCTCTTAACCACAGTCTAAGACATCCTTTCTCGTCTGTGGACACCATCTAAGGAGCCTACTATGTGCACTGCACATCTTCTTTTCCTTCCAACATCTCATATTTCAATTGGCCAACACAGTTATGCTCCATCTGTCATCCAAGTCCATGGTTTCTGATTTAGAATTTTGGAGTTACTAGAAATACTTTCCAGGTGTCCCTACCATCAGTGAGTGGTCCCAGGTACTTTAAGTAGAGCATAGTTTGTGCCTTGGGAAGTTCTCAGGTAAGCTTGCTATCTTTTTTCCATGAAGATGGCCTTGTTCCCAAAGTGCCTTGCCATTGATACGTAGTAAGTTTCTCTTTTCTCCAATGGTGAATCACTCAACATCAAGCCACACTTCATCCCCCTGGGGCAGTGATGGAAATCTTTCCTCTTACTAGCAACGTGTGCTTCTAGGTATTCCACTGATCGGGAGCTGCTTTTGCTTCTCGAAGGTTGTTTCTCTGTAATCATCTTCCAGGGGGGAGTGCCCCACATAACACAAGAGGCAGGTTTCCTCTTCTCTTCTTCTTTTGCATTGAAGTGACAGTCACCAACCTCCCGAAACTGGCTCTGAGCTTCTCTTCCAGGTCACCAGCACAGACCTTCCAGGATCCACATTTCCTGGGTCTCCTGAGTCCTTCCACCCCCACCCCAAGAAATAATCTCACCACCTCCCACAAAGACCCAGTATCTTTTCTCCTAGATCGAAACAATGTCTTCTCTTTAGTCCTGATTTCTGTACTGCCAACTAAGCATCAGTAATCAATAAGGCACTGAGTCCACCGACAGAACACATCGACAGAACACATCGTGGAGAGGCATATAAGGAACACAATCCTCTCAAATAACGTCCTTGCATTTGAGAACAATTTTCATTACACGTATTGCCGTTTTGGTGTCAGATTCTATTCTAATAAAGAATTATCTGGTCAGTGAGGGAGAAATGTGGCAGAAACCACCGATTCCTCTGAGGTGGGATGAACCTTTCTTCATTTGGTGAAAGCAGTATTGGTGTTTTGGTCACTCCAGATACCTGGTCTGGACCTCTACCCCCCCCACTCCGCATCCCTGTTCTCAACCCCAGGGGAGGCCCTGATCACTGCAGAAGAACCTCTATGGCTCTGAGGAATAGGGTTTGAAAAACACTTCAAGAAATATCTTTTTTTCCGGGATGAGATGTGTTTTCCTGGGGAGAAATGAGAAGGTTTTAATTTTCTTTTATTTACTGAAGTATTATTTCAGGAAAGACAAACAAAACAGCAAACAAAACAACCCCCAAACCAGATACAAATAGTCTATCAACAGGAGAAAAAAAATAAACTATGATAAATTCATTCACAGTGGAATATCATCTACAGTATAAGAAAGAATGAACTAGAGCTGTATCTTGTAGCATGATAAAAAAAAGATTTATTAATGATTTACTCATCTGATACTCTATTCTTGTCTGTATGCCTAAAATGTTTTACAATAAAATATGAAATAAAAGTTTTATTATCTATATTTGAAGCCCTATTTCAAAAGTATTATACACACATATGCATTCATGTGGAAAGATAATTCTCAATAGCATCAATTTTTAAAAGCTTATTTAGTGATAGTAGAGAAAGTTCTTAAGCTTTAAAATGAGTTTGGGACTTTATTTCAGGAAAAACTAGAAGAAAACAAAAGGCAATGGGATTTAATAACAGATATGACAAAATCAATTTGGTAACTGGTCACTTGCTATTAGGGTAAAATAAAAAATGATAATACATCAAAATTTGCACTCAGTTTCAGAACACAAATTAAAGGGACAATTTTAAAAACAAAAGAGACCAAGAAGAATCCTATCAGGTCCCTGTAATATCTCCAAAATAAAATATTAAATTTTGTTGAACAGAAAAATGAAATCTCTTAGGCAAGAAAATAAGCACGCCTGACATCCTAACTAGTTTGTGATTAGAATCAGTAATTTAATCATTAGGATTTTCATTCTTTCCAGAAATAAAGCTTTAATAGCCAGACTGTTCTGTTTGGCTACTTAATAAATTTATTCTACCACTCAAATACACAATGCTTCTGGGAAAGTAATTTTGTTTTCTCTTTCTAATGGCTTCCGCTGACCTGTTGACTATTAGAAGTAGGTGATAGCTTTTGAGAAACAAGGTTTCATTCGAGAGACTCAGCACCCTACCTGGATTGGTATAAAGCTGGCTCTCCACGGTTTTGCCGATGCACTGCAGTTTCACAGCCTGCAGGGAGTCATCCACATGCACGATGGTGGGCAGACTGCCCAGGGTGTCCTGCACCAAGTTGGCCACTTCCCTGACATCAAAGAGCTTCAACAGCTCTGAGTACACAGCTGGGAAGGAGCTCAGAAACACAGCCTTAAAAGGAAGAAATTTAAATCAACTCCAAGATACATCCTCAGAAACTTGCTATAAAATGTCAATGGGTTTAAGACTGTGACAAATAATCTTCAATGCTAAAAAAAGGAATATAAAATGTATCTGTTACCTAAGTTAAAAGGCTGCAATTTAAAAAAAAGAGTGTGGCAAAACAGGACAATGTTTTAAAATGTGCAAGGGTGTGCCATATAGTAAAACTGAGAAATTGTGGAAAATCACTGACGTTAGCAAAATGATTGGCAAAATAATCTCCCAGAATCAGCAAAATGCAGCATGATCAAATGGAAAGAATGCTCAAACAAGACCTGGAATGCAGTCACTTTTAGTTCATTTCTTTTTTGAGAAGCTTTCTGAAGTGCTCATATAAATCTCATTTACCTTGAAGAAACCGAACACACGGACTCCCCAAAGCAATGAAGTTATGGTTTAAGAAGAAAACAAGACAGGGAATCAGAAGACACAGATTATATGTACTACCGGCTTTGCCTCTAATCAACTCTTTGACCGTGGAGAAGTCATTTTAGCCCCTTGGGTTTTAGTTTATCAATTGTAAAATGAAAAGATCATTATAACAAACCTTTAGATTGCTTTCAGATTTACTGTCACCCCAGAACTGTGTGCACTAAGAACAATATTCTTTATGTAAGTAAAGAAACTGGATAATCATTTTTTAAAAGGGGAAAAAAAAGATGCTAATATCAAATCCTAAGGGGCACAGATTGAGCTAGAATCGTACATCAAAACAAGCCGAGCCTTTTAAATTCCACAAAAGGAGGGCAATGGAAGAGAGAGTCCACCAGTTTCAGGCCTATCAAGTTGGGGAAGGAGGCCCATGTTTCTAATATGCTGATATTCAAGTGCTAGCTGGCTTACCAATGAGATCTGATACCAAAAGAAAGTAGGTCGTGTCTACATGTGCTGATGATTCAAACACAGACTCAAATTCAAATTCATGGGTTTTGGAATTTATCTATGCAGCAGCAGCAAAAATATCTAGAAGAGCCAAGACCTGTTTCTGATGCCAGAACCATCAAAATGCTTCAGGTGCTGCAATCAACAACTATGTTCTCCTCGATTCTTAAACATTATAGATTTACTTGAATACATTTAAAATTGATAACTTGGTATTCCCTGTTAAAGACTGTATTTATATAACCATCATTTCACTCTGCAGAGAGCTGAGTCATTCAGAAGTGAAAAAAACAAGATGTAATAAAATGAGCCTGGCTTTCTGATAACTGAAAAGTCAACTACATCCACTTTGCTCAGGAATCTTTTCATTTACCCATTAATTCTTCGTATCTAGCTCCTTACTTCAAAAAAGTATCTGAATGTACTCGCAGTGAAGATACATGTATTAAAAAGGATAAAGGAATAAGAACCTGTGACAAGGGAATAAAGACAGTTGTAGCAAGATATGTAAGCTAAGGGTTTGTGCTGCAAATAAAAAGAAAAGCATAATTTTGTTTTGACCTTCCTGAGAGCCATGACAAATAGAGAAAGCTAATTATTAGGATATGGGCAGGGTCTTGGGCTTCAAGTCCTTCTGATACTCCTCTTCTTCTCGTGGGGTTCTGGGGAGACATCTATCTGTGGAAGGAGAAACCAAGAGCCACACTCCAAGAGCTGAGGGAGCGGGTTATCCTGCTGGGCCGGGGCTCCCAAGACAGAGCCATTAGTGAGCTGGGCGCTGGCCAGGATGACTAAATGAGCTTCCCGGTGGAACCAGGATGGCCACATCTGTGGGGCATCATAAACTGATCTAACAGGAAGGTTTCCTGGGATGGCTGCTCTGCCTTCAGAAGACAGAATTGGCTCTGAGTTGTAGCCCACAGGCAATACTGCAAAACAGAGCAGAAAAACTGGGTTTTGTCTTTAAGGCAGCCTAATAGTAAAATTCAGACCAATGGATATCCTTGGCTCTGGACAGGATAGCAGAATTTGAAGATGACTCCTAAGACCCTTGTCTCCTGGTGTTCCCAAGACTATGCTGTTACACAGTGGAAGGAATTTTGCAGATATAATGAAGGTTACTAATGAGTTGATCTTAAAATAAGGAGATTATCCATATGGGCTTGACCTAATCACAACGGCACTTAATTTTTTTTTTTTTAATGTTTGCTTATTTTTGAGAGACAGAGCGTGAGCAGGGGAGGGGCAGAGAGAAGGGGAGATGCAGAATCTGAAGCAGGTTCTAGGCTCTGAGCAGTCAGCACAGAGCCTGATGTGGGGTTCAAACCCATGAACCAGGATATCATGACCTGAGCCAAAGTCAGACGCTTAAACAACTGAATCACCCAGGAGCCCCTATACATGAGCATTTAAAACACAAGTTTCCTCTAGCTCATGACAGGAGAACTCAGAAAGATTTGAAGCATGAGAAGAATCCGACTTATCACTGCTGGCTTTGAGAATGGTATTTTGAGAATATGAAGGAATGTGAATGGCCTCTAGAAACTGAGAGCATCCTTCCCACCCCCAACCCCTTGCTGATAACCAGAAAGGAAACAGGAATCTCAGTCTTCAGAACACAAGGGAAATGATTCTTGCAAAAGGCCTGAAAATTTTGAGAGAGAATTCTTACCCAGAGCCTCCAAAGAAGCCATCAAGGCCAACACCGTGATACTGGCTGTATGAGACCCTAAGCAAAAATTCCAAAAAAACTTCTGATTAAAGCCACTGAAAACGTAGTTATTTTTTTATGCAGCAATGAAAAAGTCACACACTGGGTCAGATTAGTGACACCTTCCTTCTAGAAGAGAGAGCTAAGAAGGTATGGGGTTAAAAGGGAGCTTGGAATGAGAAAACCTGTACAGTAGTCCTCTTTCTCCCCAAATACAGAGGGACAGAACTCCACTTTGTTTAAAAACAAAACAAAACATAGCTAACCACTTTGTCATTTTACATGAATTCTCTCAGCATCAAACTAAAATTACCACATCAAAATTTATAAGTAGGAGGAGGCAAGATGGCGGAGAAGTAGGGAGCTCTGTTCATTTCACTCGCCCCCATCTCTCAAACGGAGAAGGCCTGAAGCCATAGGAACCCTTTCAGAATCCAGGAGTTTGGGAGGAAAAGGAGACAGAGTCCACTGAGAAAACCTTATAGTGTGAGTGTGACCTGGGGAAGATAAAAACGAGCCGGACCGCAGACCAGAGGGAGCGGGGGATCCCCCTCCGTGGGGAGCCGCACTGAGTCTAGGGGAAAAAAAAGAAGGAGTGGCCAAAACTGCCCAAGACACTGTTCTGTCCCTGGAGAAGAGATAAACCTCTGCTCAGGACACAGAGGGATCCGGTTTCTGGGTGTCCGACTGACCCTGAGCGGGGCGCACTGATCCCAGGCGAACCCCCAGGGAAACTGCTCCTCTGCTCACCAGCTTGACCTGGAGGGGAAGCGGCGCACCTAAACCCACTCCGCTGCTCTCCCAACTCGGCTCCATTCCCAGTGGGGAAGTGCGAGGTTTGAAGCTGCTCAGAGGGACTCAGCCTGCAGGATTATATTTCAGGCAGTATAAATGGGACGTGGGGACTAAGATCTGGAAATGAGGCCTGGCTTGGGACATAGAGTGCAGTCAACCTCGGCTATGCCTGCGGCACAGGGAGATCGGACCCAAAAGAGTGAGTTGCAACACTTGGTTCGAGTAGGGACCAAAATGGGGCACCGCCATGTTTCTCCCCACAACCACCAAGGCGGGACCTCAGGGAGCGGCCCCAGGATGCACTGGAGGCTAAGATCTGCCTACACCAAACCACACCCATCCTCATTACAGAGCTTTTTTTTTTTTTTTTAACTGGAGCTCAGGGCAAGACCAACATGGATGCACTGCTGTGATTAATTCTAGATCAGTTCTTTCTATTCAGATATATTTTCCCGTGTCTTATTCGTATCCCTCCTCTCTGCTGGACTGGACACTCTGGTTGCTGGTTTGATTAAACAGTCACATTTAATCCATTGTCTAGTTGTATGTTCTACAGCTCCACCATTACCATTTCTATCTCTCTCTCTCTCTCTCTCTCTCTCTCTCTGGAGTAATCAGACTATATAGTTTGAGTAACATTATCTTCATTTCTTTCTCCTCGCCTCTTACCATTTCCTCCTCTTTCTCTCTCTGAATTAGGCCTCTTAGTCTCTCTGCCTGGTCATTTCTCTTTCAATTTTGCTTCCTCCCTACCCTGTCATTTCTCTTCTTGTATATGCTCTTCCATCAGCATTGCATACACCCGGCTCTTTATTTGTAGCTGGGAATTCTAGTTTTATGCTTTTAGACTGTCCTTTGTATTTTGGGTTTTTTCTCTTTCTTTTCTTTTCTTTTTTATTTTTTAAAAATTTTATTATCTTTTTTCCTCCTTCCTCTTTTTTCCTTTCTTTTTTTTTCTTTTACTTTTTCCCTTGCAGTTTGCATATTTGATGGATTTGCCTGTGCATCTGTGTGCCTTTGTTCCCTGTGTGGTTGTCTGTTTTCTTTTCCAGGGCTACCTTAAGAAACAAGCCAAAGTACACATGGTGGAGAGTCCCAAATACCATAATGAGTATAAAATATGAGAATAAAATAACCAAAGACTCAAAAAGAGAAACCAAGAGACACCATTCAAAGAACACTTCTGAATGGACAGGCCCTGGACAGTCAAAGTGCCTTCTTTAATACAGCAGTACTCACAGGTGCAAAGTGGATACCAAGCTTTTAAAACTAACAAGAGACAGAAAGCTAGCCAAAATGATGAAATGGAAGAACTCTCCTCTAAAGAAATTCCATGAAGAAATGACAGCTAAAGAACTGCTCAAAACAGATATAAGCAACATAACTGAACAAGAATTTAGAACGATAGTCATAAAATTAATCACTGGACTTGAAAAAGGCATGGAAGACATCAGAGAAACTATTGCTACAAAGACTATGGAGCTTCAAAATAGTTGTGATGAATTAAAAAATGCTATAAATGAGATGCATAATAAAATGGGGGCATCCAATGCATGGATTGAAGTGGCAGAGAGGAGAATAGGTGAATTAGAAGACAAAATTATAGAAAAAGAGGAATAAGAGAATTATAAGACACAATTATGAGAAAAAGAGAGATAAACTGATCCAGGAACACCAAAGGAGAGTTCGAGAGCTCAGCGATACAATCAAGCAGAACAATATCTGTATCGTAGGAATTCCATAAGAAGAAGAGAGAGGGAAAGGCGCTGAAGGGGTCCTTGAACAAGTTATAGCAGAGAACTTCCCAATCTGGGGAAGGAAACAAACACTGAAATCTAAGAGGCACAGAAAACTCCCCTCAGATGTAACTTGAACTGATCTTCTGAATGACATACCATAGTGAAACTGTCAAAATATAAGGACAAAGAGAGACTTCTGAAAGCAGCTAGGGATAAAAGGGCCCTAACATAGAACGGGAAACCTATCAGAGTGGTTACAGACCTATCTACTGAAACTCGGCAGGCCAGAAAGGAATGGCAGGAAATCTCCACTGTGATGAGCAGAAAAAATATGCAGCCAAGAATCCTCTATCCATCAAGCCTGTCATTCAGAATAGGAGAGAAAAGTCTTCCCAATAAATAAAAATTGAAAGAATTCATCACCACTAAACAAGCCCTACAAGAAATCCTGAGGGGGACTCGTTGAGGGAACTGGTGCAAGGAACACAAGGTACCTGGGACAACACCACAGGCATGAATCCTATGAAGAAGACAATGACTCTAAACCCATATTTTCAATAACACTGAATGTAAATGGACTAAATGCTCCAGTCATAAGACATAGGGTAGCAGAATGGATATAAAAACAAAATCCATCTATTTGCCGTCTACAAGAAACTCATTTTAGACTGGAGGACACCTTCAGATTTAAAGTGAGGGGCTGGATAAATATCTATCATGCTACTGGAAGTCAAAAGAAAGCTGGAGTAGCCATACTTATATCAGACAAATTGGACGTTAAAGTAAAGGCAGTAACAAGAGATGAAGGACATTATATGCTAATTACAGGGTCTATCCATCAGGAAGAGCTAACATTATAAATGTCTACACACCAATACGGAAGCACCGAAATACATAAAACAATCACAAACAGAAACAATCTTATGGATAGCAGGGGACTTTAATATTCCATTTACAGCAAGGAATAGATCAACTAGACAGAAAATCACTAAAGAAACAATGGATTTGAATGACACATTGGACCAGATGGGTTTGACAGATATATTTAGAACTCTACATCCTTTCTTCTCAAGTGCGCATGGCACATTCTCCAGGAAAGATGACATACTGGACATAAAGCAGCCCTCAATAAATATAAAAGAACTGAGATCATACCATGCACACTTTCAGATCACAATGCTATGAAACTTGAAATCAACCACAGGAAGAAGTCTGGAAAATCTCTAAAACATGGAGGTTAAAGAACACCCTACTAAAAAATGAATGGGCCAATCAGGCAATTAGAGAAGAAATTAAAACATATATGGAAACAAATGAAAATGAAAATACAACAATTCGAACTCTATGGAATGCAGCAAAGGAAGTACTAAGAGGAAAGCATATTGTACTCCAGGCCTATTTCAAGAAATTAGAAAAAGTGCAAGTACAAAATCTAACAGCACACCTAAAGGAACAAGAAGGAGAGCAACAAGAGCATCCCAAACCCAGTAGGAGAAGAGAAATAATAAAAATCAGGGCAGAAATAAACAATATAGAATCCAAATAAAACAGTTGAACAGATCAATGAAACCAAGAGTTGGTTTTTTGAAAAAATAAACGAAATTGACAAACCTCTAGCCAGGCTTCTCAAAAAGAAAAGAGAGTGCACTCAAATAGACAAAATCATGAATGAAAATGGGCTTATTACAACCAACCCCTCAGAAATACAAGCAATTATCAGGGAATACTATGAAAAAGCCAAAGCTTATACTATGTATAAGCCAACAAACTGGGCAACTTAGAAGAAACGGACAAATTCCTAAACACACACTACCAAAATTCACACGGGAAGAGATAGAAAATCCGAACAGATCCATAACTAGTGAAGAAACTGAATCAGTTATCAAAAATTTCCCAGCAAATCTCCCTGGGTCAGATGGCATCCCTGGGGAATTCTACCAGACATTTAAAACAGAATTAATACCCATTCTTCTCGTGCTATTCCAAAAAATAGAAATTGAAGGAAAACTTCCAGACTCATTTTATGAAGACGGCATCACTTTGATTCCCAAGCCAGACAGAGATCCAGCAAAAAAAGAGAACTACAGGCAAATATCCTTGATGAATACGGATGCAAAAATTCTCAACAAGATCCTTGCAAATTGAATCCAGCAGCACATAAAAAGAATCATCCACCAAGATCAAGTGGGATTCATTCCTGGGTTAAAGGGTTGGTTCAACATTCCCAAATCAATCAGTGTGATACATCACATCAATAAAAGAAAAGATAAAAACCATATGATCCTGTCAACAGATGCAGAAAAAGCATTTGACAAAATACAGCATCCCTTCTTAATAAAGACTCTAGAGAAAGTCAGGATAGAAGGAACCTACTTAAACATCATCAAAGCATTCTATGAGAAGCCTTCAGCTAACATCATCCTCAATGGGGAAAAACTGAGAGCTTTCCCCCTGAGATCAGGAACACAACAGGGATGCCCACTCTCACCACTGCTGTTTAACATAGTGCTGGAAGTCCTAGCATCAGCCATCAGACACCAAAAGGAAATCAAAGGCATCAGAATTGGCAAAGAGGAAGTCAAACTTTCACTCTTCGCAGATGACATGATACTCTACATAGAAAACCCGACAGACTCCACCAGAAGCCTACTAGAACTGATCCAAGAATTCAGCCAAGTTGCAGGGTACAAAATCAACGTACAGAAATCGATTGCATTTTTATACACCAACAATGAAGCAACAGAAAGAGAAATCAAGAAACTGATCCCATTCACAATTGCACAAAAAACCATAAAATACCTCGGAATAAACCTAACCAAGGATACAAGAGATCTGTATGATGAAAACTATAGAAAACTTATGAAGGAAATTGAAGAAGACACAAAGAAATGGAAAAACATTCCATGCTCATGGATAGGAAGAATAAATATAGTTAAGATGTCATTACTACCTAAGGCACTCTACACATTCATTGCAATTCCCATCAAAATTGCACCAGCATATTTCTCAAAACTAGAACAAACTATCCAAAAATTTGTATGGAACCACAAAAGACCCCGAATAGCCAAAGTAATCCTGAAAAATAAAACCAAAACGGGAAGGATCACCATCCCAGCCTTTAACCTCTACTACAAAGCTGTCATCATCGAGACAGTATGGTATTGGTACAAAAACAGACACATAGACCAATGGAACAGAATTGAGAACTCAGAAGTGGACCCAAAAGTATACAGCCAACTAATCTTTGACAAAGCAGGAAAGAATATCCAATGGAAAAAAGACAGCCTCTTTACCAGATGGTGCTGGCAGAAGTGGATAGAGCCATGAGGAAGAATGAAACTAGGTTATTTTCTCACACTATCCCAAAAAATAAACTCAAAATGGATAAAGGACATGAATGTGAGACAGGAAACCATCAGAATCCTAGAGGAGGAGGCAGCAAACACTTCCTTGAATTCTACCGCAGCAATTTCTTACTTGACACATCCTTAAAGGCAAGGGAATCAAAAGCAAAAATGAACTATTGGAACCTCATCAAGATAAAAAGCTTCTGAATGGCAAGGGAAACAATCCATAAAACTAATAGGCAACTGACGGAATGGGAAAAGATAGTTGCAAATGACATATCAGATAAAGGGCTAGTATCCAAAATCTGTAAGGAACTCACCAAACTCCACATCCAAAAAACAAATAATCTAGTGAAGAAATGGGCAGAAGACATGAACAGACACTTCTCCAAAGAGGACATCCAGATGGCCCACAGACACATGAAATGATACTCCGCGTCCCTCATCATCAGGGAAATACAAATCAAAACCACACTGAGATACCACCTCATGCTGGTCAGAGTGGCTAAAATGAACATCAGGAGACTAAAGATGCTGGTGAGGATGTGGAGAAACGAGCACCCTCCTACACTGTTGGTGGGAATGTAAACTGGTGCAGCCCCTCTGGAAAAGTGTGGAGATTCCTCAAAAAATTACCAACAGAACCCCCCTATGACCCAGCAATAGCACTGCTAGGAATTTACCCAAGGGATACAGGAATGCTGATGCATAGGGGCACATGTACCCCAAAGTACATAGCAGCACTTTCAACAACAGCCAAAACATGGAAAGATCCTAAGCATCCATCAAGTGACGAATGGATCAAGAAGATGCAGTTTGTCTATACAATGGAATACTACATGGCAATGAGAAAGAATGAAATCTGGTCATGTATAGCAATGTGGATGGAATTTGAGGGTGTTATGCTGAGTGAAATAAGTCAGGCAGAGAAGGACAGATACCATATGTTTGCACGTATAGGTGGATTAGGAGGAACTTAGTGGTGGACCATGGGGGAGAAGAAGGGGAAAAATAGTTGGGGAGAGGAAGGGAGGCAAACCATGAGAGACTCTTGAATGCTGAGAACAAACTGAGGGCTGTTAGGATTGGAGGAGAGGGGAAGGGGGGAGATGGGCATGGAGGAGGGCACTTGTGGGAATGAGCACTGAGTGTTATATGGAAACCAACTAGACAATAAACTAAGGGAAAAAATTTACAAGTAAAGGATTGTGCACAAAATAAAAGAAATGACTTCAGTGATTTATTAAGATATTCAGAAACTTTACATACATCTTATATATCATGTCAATAAAAAACTAAAAGCAAAAAAAAAAAAATCAAACATGGTTCTATGGAGGTACTAAAGTTGCTTCGTTGTCTTGACTGGGGACAGAAGTTGGAAAATCTGGGGACAGAACTTGTAAAATCAAGAAGAGTTAGGTCAATGTGTTAAAGAGACAAAGTGGGGGCGCCTGGGTGGCTTAGTCGGTTAAGCGTCCGACTTTCGCTTAGGTCATGATCTCACAGTTCGTGGGTTCAAGCCCCGCATCGGGCTCTGTGCTGACTGCCAGCTCAGAGCCTGGAGCCTGTTTCAGTCTGTGACTCCCTCTCTGATCCTCCCCTGTTCACGCTGTCTCTCTCTCTCTCCTAGAGATAAATAAAACATAAAAAAAAATTAAAAAAAAAATAAAGAGACAAAGGGAACCCCACTCTTCACCGTGTTACTCCACAGTGGCCAACGTCATCTTGGGGTGACCACCAGGATGTAGAGGAAACATAACTAAGGAAAAAGAGTATTTCTCTAACATTAGAGAAGGAATAAACCTCTTGAGTCCCTTGGAAGGCATCATATTGAGAAACTGCGACTTAAGATTATTTTTAAAAGAGAGTATTTTCTCAGATGTGAATTAGGTAAGTTTTGTCCCTGAAAATGGTAAAGGTTTAAGGCAAATAGTCTCAAATTCAGCTTTTATAAAAGCAGTAAGCTTCTAAGAACTTTGATCTAAAGGAATAAATGATTAGCTTGTTGAATTATCCTTTCCAAATATCAACTGCTGAAAGGAGGGTGGGTGGCTAGTGGGCTCTTGGACTTTTGAGGGATGTGGCAAGTTCTGGAAGCACAGTGATTGTACCTTTGGCACCACAGGTCAAAATATCATGAAAAGAGGCTGAATTGTATCCTTGCCAAGATGTAAGACCAGTCCATTAGTGCAAAGAAGAGATTAACAAGAATAGTCTCCCAAAAGTCAGAAAAAGCACAGTCCTATTACCAAGGGATCGGTACATTCTGGTGTTTTGCCATTACAGGTAAAGCTTTTCAAACATCAAATGGCACCAACTTATAAGAATAGTCAAAGGGATCTTCTAATCTCCCACTTTATGTCCTAGTTCTCAATGATTATAAATTTTCAGTCTCCAGGGGATGGCAGCAAAGAGGCTGCTTCTCCATCTGACAAGTTTTTACTCAAGTCATTAGAACTAAAAGTGCACAAGAAGGATTAAGAAAATGTAGAGTAAGATATTGAGAATGATCACTGAGAACATATTCAAGGCCATGCCATTCGGAAAGTGGATAAATCCTGTTCTTAAACAAAACACGTAGAGCTACTCCAGGTAATAGCATTTGGCAACAGCCACTCAGCATCGGTCATATAAGATCAGTCCCAGGACGATTAGGGTCAAGTTAAATAAAAACAAAACAACATGCAGTTTAGCCAAGTCTGATATAATGAGTCTCAAGTTGACAGATTAAAATGCAGTGCAAGGCTTGGCGTAAACAACAGAACCAGATCAGCTCCAGTGAACTTCCTTCCCCAAGGCCTATGGTGACAGTGTGTCTACTGAACCCAGGCTGCTGTAGACCAACAGCAGCCCCAGGAAGGGTGAGAAAGGGTAGGGGAAAGGGGACCTAACTTCTGCTGTGTGGGGGCTCGGAAGGAAGGGACTCTAAAAGTGCAAAGTTGCTGACGCTACAAAGAGGAACGGGAGCTATGGATTCACCTACGTTGCTATGTAAAAACAAATCAACTGGACCCATTTTTGTTCTATTCAGCAGATTAAAAAAAAAATTACCTGTGACTGAGATAATGCTCCTGACCCCTTGCTCTCTTGAGAAAGAAAGAAACGGACGGACATAAGCAGCTCCTGAATGCAGCAGCGAAATTCCTCTTCGTTTTGTCCGCCGGTGGCGAGGGAAAATAGCCTTCGAGACTGGACTATATACTTAAAGATATATTCTTGTGCCTTAAAATGAAATGTTTTAAAAGTTAGTTTCAAAGGAAACCAAGAGTTATTAACAATGACACGACATAAAAACTATGGGACATTAGATTTTTGAATTATTGATTTAAACACTAAGACCCCATGAGAGTTTGGAACACTATTTACTTGTAGGGGAAGAGCCCCTCCTTTTTTTGCTGATGCTACTGAGAGAAAACGTATAGATAATCTTAAAATTCTATGTCATTCTCAAGAGGTATGAACCTTAAATTCTTTTGATCCTCAGATAGTTTTTTAATTTAGTAACAGAGAGATGCTGGTCTATTTCTGAAAAATTATTGTGCTTTGCTAGCAGGTACTCTTGTTACTTAGTGTTTTACCTTCAATCACACCAAGATGACTAATTTATAATTAGTAAAATACTTGTTTTTAAAAACGTATACCTGTCTACTTTTTTCCTACTGCATCAAATAGAGTGGCACTCAGCAAATAGGGGATCAGAGGACTCTCAGATCAGCTACTGAACAATCCCTTTCAGAATGTGTATTCTTGGGGCACCTGGGTGGCTCAGTCTGTTGAGTGTCTGACTTCAGTTCAGGTCATGATCTCATGGTTCATGGGTTTGAGCCCCACATCAGGCTCTGTGCTAACAGCTCAGAGCCTGGAACCGGCTAAGAATTGTGTCTCCTTCTCTCTCTGCCCCTCTCCTGCTTGCACTCTGTCTCTCTCTCCAAAATAAACATTTAAAAAATAGAAAAAAAAAAAAAAAGAAATCTAGATTCTTTATGGATATGTTTGCAAGTAAAGTATTAGCATCTCCATTTACAACTGAGCAAAAAGGCCCAGAGATGTGGGCAGCATTAAGCCATGAGACCCAGTAAAACCTCAGGTTTCCTCACTGTGATCCCTGCTAAGCTACCCTATTCTCTTTCAAATTTTAAGACAAATGGTTCTCAAATGGCTCCATCAGGGTGTTGGAAGCAAGAGCCAGGAACTTCAAGCTTAACTGCCCTTCTGTGGTCTTCTCTCATAAAACCTCCCTCCTGCCACTCCTAGACTTCACTCCAAATATCCTCGAGCTCAGAATTCAATCCCAGGCAGGTTCCAGTGGGTGAGTCTGGCAAAGTTTCTTTCAAATTTCATCAGCTCTGGAGGAGCATAAATTGATTAAGATACTTGAATTGGAATGCTGGTAATATATCATCACCAATTACGGTCTGTGTAGAAGAAACCAATTAGTTGAAGCATCGTGATGCAACAGCTCTCGTAGACTACATTATCTGTTATCGACAGCACGTCATTACCTTCAACACCTCCTGGATGTGCTCTTGCCTTTCTGCTTCTGTTATCCTGTCCACATACCACTTGAGAACTTTGATGAGATCTCTAAAATACAGGGAGAAATATACAGAAGGTAGAATTGGTCTAGTTCTCAATTAAAAGCCAACAAATCAAATATTTTTATCACAAGGAGGCTTCTTTCCCTTCACTTCTCATATTTCTCTGTGGAACTGCTTAATAGGAATCTGTACATCGACATCACTACCCCTTTTGGAAACTGAAGAGAAACACTTTCTCCCACTGAGATTTCCTCAATATCGACATATCATATTGGCCCCGCTGTTTCTGGCAGGGCTTCCCAATGGGTAAATACAAGTATCAGAGAAAAGGACTATGGCCAAGAAAGTGCCTTGAAGTAGGCTGTCATGGTCAGTCTTGAACAGGTGCTAATGTTCAAGCATTATGACCGTGACCATGTGGACAGGTGGAGGAAGTATTTAGTTGGAGGTAAAAGGGAGTATGGGAAGGTGGCTCAGTCGGGTTAATGTCTAACATTGGCTCAGGTCATTATCTCATGGTTCGTGGGTTTGAGCCCTGCATCGGCCTCTGTGTTGACAGCTCTGTGCTGCACTCTGCCTCAAAAATAAATAAACATTGAAAAAGAGACAGTGCGGGGAAGGATAAGGCAACATCTCCCTACTTCGAGTCACATTCTTATGGATTTATCAAGCCAATTCTCTGACCTTTGAGAGAGTCACATTCTTATGGATTTATCAAGCCAATTCTCTGACCTTTGACCCCAAACAAAACTTCCCATCAGTGTGCCTTTGTAAGAGAATTTCAAAAAAAGCCACGTTTTTTTTTCTTAAGGAACAAAAATTGAATTAAAAAAAACAATTCTCAAGATTGCAATCTTGCTACCTTTAACACTGCTCAGCTCCTGGTTTCTGGAAAACAGCACATTTTAAAGACTTCTCTTTTCTCTCAGTCGGAGAAGAATACCTGGATGCGCCACCAGGCAGGTGCTGCCAGGAGTGTTATTTTGAAGGTAACACATCAGTGAGTTTCTGACTGTCCACAGCCCAGGAAGATTCCACAGGCATCATCCGTCTTGTTAGGAATGACTATCCTTTTCTCCTGGCCAATATCCAGTGTTAGAAATTACACCCTTCCTCTCTAGCTTCCAATGCTAATTTCAGTAGTCAGTGGTAACCCTGCATACTAGGGCCCTGCATTTTAGGCCAAAAGGTGGAGCCAGACTGATATTTCTAACTGTCCCTGATAGTTCATTCACTGTCAATAAAAATCCTGTTGACAGAGGGTCAAGTCTTCAATAAAAATTTCCTTCATTTAAACGCGGGAGGCGTAAATCTTCAAATGCCCTGATAGGGAGTACCCAAGATAAAAGGATCAAATGCTTATTTGATTACTTATTATCTTTTATATATCACATGATGGGGGCAAAGACAAACACGTTTCAATCTTTTTTAACACACAGCTGGGAATACATGATTGTACATGTTGCACGGCCATAGGTGCTTAAGGTAGAGTAAGGTAAAAACATGGGCAGAATAGCAATGACAATGTTAGAACGGGAGAAGGAACTTTCAGGAACATTCCAGAGCTGTGCTTAAATAGGGCGAAAGGCCAGGAAGATGTTATACATAGCACAGAGAGAAGCTGTTGCCTTCTGGCAATTATTAGTGAGGTTGCATGGAGGCAGGTATGAGGTCCAGCTTGTCATTATTCATTCACTTTAGACTTGTCTGCATAATTTTAGCTGATAGGAAAAGAAGAGCAATTAAAATGGTGACTGATATCAGATGGTAGAGTCCATGGCTGGACTGCTTGTGGCAAAGAACCAAGTCTTCACATTAATCAGCATGCATTAGGCATGCAGTAGGCACTCAGTAAATATAACAGATGAATGAATGAATGAATGAATGAATGAATGAATAAATGAGTTTTAAAAACCATGATGGCGAAGGCTGTTTTCCCTTCACATTTCTTTCTTACAGTCTTCCAGAATTGACGAGGCATGTGGTGATTAAATGGGCTTCTGGCAGCTAAGCTGAGATAACCACACATTTTGGACCAAAGAGTATCAAGTGAAATAGAGGCAAGAAGAAAAACACTTTATATTTTAGGTTTTAGAAATCTAATTCAGAAAGTTTTGTTTGTTTCTTTTAATCAGAGTAAGTCACAGCCATTAAAAAAAGATGTGTGAGAAAGGAAGATACAGACTCAAGAGATCCTTTAGTTGTTGGGCTTCATTTCTTCTTACACTTCCTTTTAAATTTTCTCATACTGATGGTTCTGCCTAGAAAAGCTCAAAAGGAACCGCTTCTAAACCAATTACAAGATAAAGGCCTTACCTGTATGCAAGTGCCCCAGCAAAGTGACTCTCAATGTAAGTGTCCATTACAGGTTTAAAATGATGAAATTTGCTGTCTTGCAACAAATTGATTATGTGAACCTAAAAAGAAAATGGAGCTTTATAAAACTGAATGAAAATCATCACATATATGTGTATATATGTGTGTGTGTGTGTGTGTTCTTTTTAAGTGACTCTGAAACTATTGAGTACACATTACAAAAACAGCCTTATGAAAGTCAGGAATGAGAGACAAAATTGTTAAGATACTATTAAAGAGAATTTAAACTCACCAAAGAATCAAACACTTTAGACCCGTATTTTTGGGAATTTTCATCTAAAATTCCAAATAAGGTATCCAATGTATCTTGCAGAAACTGTTAGATAAAGAAGCAAATTAATAAATAAAAAATCATCTGTCTTTCTCCTCCAAACAGTCCTTATTCCATGAATTTCCAAGACAGGGCTAACAAAATAGCATATACCTTTACTATCTCTGAGCCATCGATTTCTTTTAATTTAGAGAGACAGCCTGTGATCTTGTCTGGGTGAGTTCTCCATTTCAAGAGATCAAGCATATCACCTTTCCAAACAGAAAAGGAAGGTTAGTTGCCTTGGCAGAGAACAGTCTCTCACATGAAAGTTTTCCACCAGTACAAGCTAGATTCTTAAACATGTTGCCCACGCCTGTTCAGGTTCAGGTCACCCAAGCTTCAGGTCCCGCCCCCACCCCTAGACTCTGACTAACTCTCTAAGAGGGCATTTACTACAGAGTATTCTAATTATTTATCTCTTCACAATGCTCTTGACTTACAAACTCCTACTCAACCTTCAGTTCCCAGATCAGCTGTTGCTTCATCCAAGAAGTCTTTCCTGAACCCTCTAGACTGAGCTAACTGCCCCTCACCTCAGAGTGGCACTGACCTCATTACTGTAATTGTTTGTCTTTGCCACCATGAGACTGTAAACTCTAAGAAAAAAAAATGTCGTATTTGGCCCTATGGTATACCAGCACCCAGTACAGAGCAGGTGTACAACAATCAGTTGATAAATATTTGTTGAATCATTTCCTGGTTCATCCCATTAAAATGGGAGTTTCTTGAGGGTTAGGAATCTGCTTTCTTCATATGTATGCCCCCAATACATAGCACTCTCCCTAGCAACCAATTCTAACTGGCAATAAAGATCTTCTTAGCAAATGTGACCCAAACCTGGCTGAACTAGAAGGTCCCCTGCACAATGCAGACAGGTCTAGTCAACTGTCAGATCATCTAGTGAGCCCATGGAACTGAGAGGGCCAGTTCTGGACTCCATGGTCATCTTCCATCGCAGATTCTGGGCTAGGGAAGGACCAGCTTCTTTCCACCCCTTCCTAAACTGACCACACATTGGTGTGAGTCTAGCAGGGTCCTCTGAGAACCTTTTTACCTGTTGAGGGTAAAAATTCTTCCCTCACCATTCCTGGGCAGATGTTAGAAAGGTTCCTGAACATGGTGTCCAGCCTCACTAGTCTCTAGAGGGAGCAGGAGACAGTGGTGTCTGGAAGCCAATGAAAGCAGTAAGAACTGACAAGGCTTGTGTATGCAGGAAGCTCAAAAGGCACAAGAACCGGCAGGGCTGGCTTCCCAGGGCTCAGTGGGGCTGCGAGAGGAAGACAGCCAAAAAAACAGCCAGCAGGGGTTTTCCAGGCTTCACAGTGAGAATCCACTAGAAAGCATTTGTTTCAAGAGAAACCTAAATGGGACTTGCTGAGAGACAAAAATGACCAACATGGACACAAAAACCAAAAGGACACACACATAGACAAGAAATCAAGGAAGAAGCAGTTGTGATGAAAAAGAAAATGTGATGTGGTCAAAAGAGACGAGGAAAAGTGTACGAATCTTAAGAGGAGAGAGATGCAACCTTCATCAGAGCCAGATTCAAGAGAAGAACTTCACAAAGGAACTGATAGTGAGAAATTTAGTACTAAATGGAAATGTTTATCTACAAAAAGCAGGGGAGGTTTAGAATTAGAAAAATGAGGGAATTTTTAAAATAATGACTTTGAAAAAGAAATTTATAGTATTTTCATAATGGAAAAACCTGAAAATGTTTAATATTCATGTCCAACTCATACATCCTGGAGGTATGATTGGGAGCCTTTTAAAAAATGATGGGTTATATTAGAAAAGTAGATAGTCCAATGGAGTGAGACCCGCCATGGCAGACATAGCAGGTGCATTCTTCTCTTGCCTATTGGCTGCCCCCCTCCCACTTACTTCCTACTTCCTGCATCTAACTGCAGGATGCCTTCTATCCCGGGCATCTTCTCTTGCAGCTCCCCAGTGCATTTTCCTTGCACCTCACTCCTCACTTCCCACTCAACCTCCATTATACCTCTTACTCTATCTGGCTCCCTGCTCTCTTGCCTGCCCCTCAGAGCTAAGCTTTTGCAGGAGAGTCCAGGGCATGGTCCAGTGTTGAGGACTGGAGTATGTGCAGAGGAAGAAGATGGCTCTGCAGGCCAGAGAGACACATCTCAGCTGTGGGATATCAGGAACAGCACTGTCATCAGCAGAGGTGGAGAACAGATGACAGTGGTCCAGACAGTCACACTGGGATGGGGCTAGTCACCTATCCTGCAAGAAAGCTGATGACTCTCTAGACTGCTCTTAATAGAAGAGAGATTATAACAGTATGTTCATCTGGATATAATTAATCACGTGTGCAAACTGCTTAGAATTAAGTCAAAATTGTTCTCTTAGGTTTCTATTTTAGCTATCTGAAGATTTGTTAGTTCAAATTAGGAACTATGGCCTACTACTGAAAATGTGTTATTTTAAACATTCTATTCAATAAGTATTTAAGAGTATACTGTGTGCATGGGGCACCTGGGTGGCTCAGTCGGTTGGGTGTCCGACTTTGGCTTGGGTCATGATCTCCCAGTTTGTGAGTTCAAGTTCTGCATCGGGCTCTATGCTGACAGCTCAGAGCCTGGAGCCTGCTTCGGAATCTGTGTCTCCCTCTCTCTCTGCCCCTCCCATGCTCATGGTCTGTCTCTGTCTCTCAATAATAAACATTAAAAAAAAAAAGTATACTGTATGCGTATTCTACCAAGAGCTAGAAAATAGGTAGATGACATACCTAATTTTTTTTTTATCACACTCTCAGGAAAAGAGTGAATGAACTACACATTATTTAGGGGAGAAGGAGATGTGGGGAAGTCAGCAACTGTACAGCTGTTAGGCTAAATTTAAGCACGGTTTTTATTTTTAAACTTTTTTTTTTTTTAAGCAGCTAAAGGAAGATAAAGAAGTAAAATAATTTCTTCCCTGACCCCTACTTTTAAGAATCTTAAAACATCTGCTTGATCTGGCAGTCACAGATGTCTGGCAGGGTGCTCCGGCCTTGGTATGTTGTCCGTGAACTACACTGGAGTACAGAGCACAGAGCACGTGCCAACAGTCACACGTCAGGGATCTTGAAATGCAAATCTGCTATAGGAGACTGTTGCTAGAAACTGTATCACTTGCTAAATGGCCAATTGTAATGGAAATGAGATCTGTATATTTTCCAATTTGAGTAAAATGAATACAAAGCAATTTAATTCCAATTTGGGACTGGATTATTTCTACACAGAAATGTGTGCCCAGCATGTAAATTGCAGCAAGATCAACTAACTTCCTTCCTCCTTCCCATCTATTTGAAATACAGTATTTATTTCCTGCTTCATTCTGATCTGTGTTACACTGACAAGGTTAATCAAAGTCAAATGACAATTAAGCACTTATTAGTGTCCAAAAATGAGCCAAGCATTGCCTTCCATATGAGATGTTTAATATAATGATTTTGTGGATAGCTTTATTTGTCCATATCTACTTGAAGATGTTGTCTGCTTTTACAAAGTAGCAACTTCTAATTTTTAGGATTTGGTTCTGTCTTATGTTCACAATTCTGCCTAACATCCTAAAGTGGCGAACAAGAACAAATTAAGTCTGCAGGGCCAAATATGTATTTAAAAAAAAATTTTTAATGTTTATTCATTTTTGAAAGAGAGAGACAGAGACAGGATGTGAGCAGGGGAGGAGCAGAGAGAGAGGAAGACACAGAATCCTAAGCAGGCTCCAGGCTCTGAGCTGTCAGCACAGAGCCTGATGTGGGGCTCGAACTCATGAGCCATGACATTATGACCTGAGCCAAAGTCGGATGCTTAACCAACTGAGCCACCCAGGTGTCCCTTCAGGGCCAAATATTTTGATGGCAGATAAGCTACTGTTAGGATTATCTGTGTGGTTGGCCAAATAATGGCCCCATAGATGTCAATGTTATAATAGCTGGTACCTATAAATATGTTTACCTTATATGACAAAAGAGATTTCACAGATGTGATTAAGTTAAAGGCCTTAAATTAAGGGGGTTATCCTGGAATGTCTAGTGGGCCCAATGTCACTAGAACATCATGAGGATCCTAAACAGAGGGAAGATGGTCAGAGTCAGAAAGATATAAAGATACTATGCTGCTGGTTCTGAAGATGGAGGAGGGGCCCTGAGTCAAGGAATGCAGGTGGCCCCTAAAAGCTAAAAACTGTAAGCAAAAGGATTCTCCCCTAGAGCTTCCAGAAGTACGGTTCTGCTGACACCTTGATTTTAGTCCAATGAAAAGGATTTCAGATTTCGGACCTTCAGAATTACTCAACGATATATTTCTGTTGTTTTAAGCCAACAGATTTACAGTAATTGTTACAAGAACAAGAGATAACTAATACAAACTGAAATTATTTTACCGGAGGCAATCAGTTCAATGTGAACCCGGACTCTATAACAGACACACAACTAATCCACATAGGATAGATAAAATTTCTAAGGGAATCAATAGCGGGCTGATTTTCTTATCTTCATAATGTCTATAGGGTAGACTGTCACCATGAAAATCAACGGAGGTTTGATGAATGCTTTATGAACATTATAGAGTTATGTTTGTGAGGTTTTATTTAAGGAAAATCATTAATCACAGAATAGGGGTAACGTCTTGACATTTCTTAACTTGGTGATAGCTCTCTTCCATTAAATTTACTGAAAACATGCCATTGTTTTTTAAGAACATTTCTCCGAAAACATTTTTGGAAAAGGAGGAACAAAAACTAATACAAATGTGGAAGAATCATTTGCCAAAATCCTAAACAAATATAGCAACATTGCAAGAGAAGTTGAGAAGTCTCTTAAAAGAAGCCAGCATCATAGTGCTACATTCTGTTGCTTTTCTGAGGCTGTGCTCTAAGAGAAGAAATGCACTTCCTACCACACATGCTGCTCTGCGACACCAAAGAAAGAATTAAGGGAACTTATAAATGTTTGGGCCCAGGAACATTTTATGAGATTCAATACCTGATTATGAAGTAATTCTTCTCATCATAATGAATCTGACTTATTAACATGGCATTCAGGATGCCAGCCAGAAGCCTTACACGGCAAGCGTGCCGAACTCAGAAATGTTTCATTTCCTTCCTTCATTACAGATGATGTTTTCATGACAATTTTCCAAGGAGAAGAGCTTGTTTTATTAATCATAACTTGCTATACAATCAATGACATAAAAAGTATGTGAGAAGAGAAAAGCAATATCCATCTAATTAAACAAAAAACCAGCCTTTATTCCAAAGCCTGCAATTAGCACTGTTTATGGAACTATAAAACAAGTGAGACTTAGGTAGTGGTGTTCTTGGTCTCTGCCTCTTTCTTCCTTTCTCCCTTTCTCTCTCTCTCTCTCTCTCTCTCTCTCTCTTTCTTTTTTTCTCTCAAGCAGCTGGGTTTTGAAGGGTTGTGTACTTGGGTTTCAATACTGGGCTAATGTTGAGGTTCTTAAATTATATGAGTTTAACAGACCACTGGGTCACAAATGTTTCCAATTTACTGGAAATCACAAACAGAAGGATCGACAATTTTTCTAGTGCAAAGTCCTTAAATATGACATTGGTGCTTATTAAATATGCCTACCAAAATTCACATGAGTACTTAAGTACAAGGGCTTTCAAATACAACAGCGTTATACATTACCATTCTGTGTGAGCTTTGTGGAACAGAGAAAAGATGTTATCCAAAAGGACTCCTTTGTGGCCTTCATGGCTTGATGATTATTTCCAAGGAGGATGCCCTTGGAAAAGGGAAGTTTGAGGTAGCGGGTAGTATCCTGAAGATTTGTGTTTTCTTCACACTGTTTAAAATATTAAAAACAAAATTAAAAAAGGAGTAAGAGACCTCATGAAAATTATTAAGCATAATTTTCATTTCTACTGGTTGTAAACTGGGAAACGTTCCAAACAGCATCACAAATACAATTTGGCTTTTAAGTGAAACACAACAAAAATGTAAAGAAGAATTCAAGCATGGATTTCAGACTCAGACTGATTTGGGTTCAAATCCCAATTCTGTTACTTCTCACAGGAGTGACTCTAACACATTATGTTACCATGCAAGATTGCCATTTCTATCTCTAAAACCTCAGTGTATTGTCCTAAGAACTGGGTTCCATAAAGCCTTTCACACAGTGCCTGATACAGAGGAAGTACTCAAGAAATCATATTTGCAGTGACCACAGGATTTTTAAAAAATGCCTACACTATTCCAACATCTCGTCTGAGGCTATTACACAGCTTCTTACGTTGAACACTGGCAATTTAAAGGAAACTTTTTCAGGGTAATCTAATAGTCCAACTATGTAACAGAGATCTCTGCTTTACAGAAAATGCCAGCTAACGAGTATAAATGGAACTAAAGATTAAGAAAATATAGTTTCATATCTCTAATGTAATTTTTTTTTTTATTTTTTAATTTTAGAATGAGAGAGAGAGAGAGAGTGAGAGAGAGAGAGAAAGAGCGCTTGACCTTTCAGGAGAGTTGCTGAGGGGGAAAGACAGAGAATCTTAAGCAAGTTCCAAACTCAGCACAGAGCCCAACATGGGGATTGATTCCATGACTCTGGGATCATGTGAGGCAAAATCAAGAGTCAGGCACTGAATCAAGTGACCCACCCAGGCGCCCCCAATATAATTCTTTCTTTAGTCAAGGGTTGTCACTTAATGTTTAAATCAGCAGGAAAATTGTTGGATAAAGAATTGGACATTTGGGGCAATGGCTCTTGATATCATGAGTTCGAGGAGGTGGTGAGTTCAAGCCCCGTTCTGTACGTAAAGCTTCCTTGGAAAACAAAAAAGGAATTGAACATTAATATGATGGTCATGTAGCAACACACAGACTACTTCCCAGTGGCAAGAGGTCAAATACAACCACACACATGGGGGAATCAGGCTGTCACTATACTAGTGTAGGACAGTACAAAGAAACATTATCATCATCTACAGTGTATTCTTACTACAGATGTTGAACATGGCTCTACCACAACTACAGATTCCACTTCATAGTAAATACAAGAACAGGACAACACATTGAACAATACTATATGGCACTAACCAAAAGGGAGCAACTTCTGCAGAATGTCTGGCTTTGTCTCTGCAAGTCTGCTGTCATTAAAAAAAAAAAAAAAAAAAAAAAAAAGGATTGTTCTAGAGTAACTCTTAATCCAAGTGCAACACATGGTTGCAGATTTGGACCAAAGTACTGAAAAGGTTTTTTTTTTTTTCAATTTAGACATTGACTTAAGCCCTAGATCAGATAAAAAATTAGTGATTGGAAAATCATTAACTAAAAAAGTACATTACAAAATATAAATATTATGAAACAACTAAGACGTCCTTCAGTGGAGGAATGGATAAACTGTGGTACACCCAGACAATGGAATGTTATTCAGTGCTAAAAAGAAATGAGCTATCGAGCCATGGAAAGACATGGAAGAACCTTAAATGCACATTACCAAGTGAAAGAAGTCACTCTGAGAAGGTTACAGGCTGTATGATTCCAACTATATGACATTCTGGAAAAGGCACAACTATGGAGACAGTCCAAAGGTCAGTGGTTGCCAGAGGCTGCTGGGGCAGGGCTGAGTAGGCAGAGCACAGAGGAGTTTTAGGGCAGCATGATATTATTATTGTTTTATTTAATAATTTTTATTTTTATTTTTTACTTGACAGAGTCTCAAGCAGACTCCATGTTCACCATGGAGTCCAATGTGAGGCTTGATCCCACGACCCTGGGATCATGACCTGAGCCCAAATCAAGAGTAGGACACACAACTGACTGAGCCACCCAGGTGCTCCTGGGCAGTATGATATTATAATGGCCATATGGCATTATTCCTTTGACCGAATCTACAGAATATACTCTACTAAGAGTGAGTCTTAAGGTAAACTACAGATTTGGAGTGATTATAATGTCAGTGTAGGTTCATCCTTGGTAAAAAAATGTACTGTTCTGGTGAGTGAGGTTGATAACGGAAGAGGCTACTCATGTGTTCGGGTTGGGGGGCAGGTAAATAAGAAATCTATCTCCTCGTCTCCATTTTATTGTAAATGTAAAATTAATCTATAATATCCTTTGGGTAAAAAATTCATGCAGAAAAATACCTAGAAGGATATATACCAGATGATTAATAGTTAACATCATCCAGGTAATTAATGAGAGTCTAATGTTTGTGTTTTATTTTAAATCATCTCTGTATTTCTTTGTAATGATAAAAGTGATTTTAGATTACAAATCTGAAAGAAAATATTTTAACAGACACAGAACTGGTATAACTTAGGTTATTCTGAGTATAAACTTTAAAACTCACATGGGTTTTATTCCTTTAAATTTCTTTAAACATCTTCAAGGCTAGTGTCCTGGCTACAGGCAGGAATTTAAGCACAAAATCCCTTTGGTATTCTAGAATATTGTGTGTGGTTCATAAAATACTTTTAAATTTTTAAATAATAAATCTTTAAGAAAGACCTAACATGTTCAGAGGAACAGAACCAGAATATTACAAGATGTTCTTACCAGCACACCTGCCCAGTAACAGGAGTTCCTATAAACACAATAAAGAGCCTCTATAATACTCTTCTAACGTTGTAACTCCAAATGCTTTCTTTTATTACTGTGACATATTTCATGGAGACAGCAGAGTACAAGAAACATACATATACGGTTTAGAGAATCATAACAAAGTGAACAATTCAAATGTCTTCTTCAGAAAAAGTGCTCAGGCAAAGTAATATTCTGGAAGCCTGGAATACCCTCCCCCCTCCAGCCTCCCTCCCCTCTCCCCAATCTTGTTCTTGGTGTCAGGGCTTGGAACACAGCAAGTCATAGCATGAGTCACAGCACGCCCCACTGCCCCTATTTCCTGCCTGGATCTGGTCTGCGGGGTCAGGAACATGCTCTGGTCTGCCATCCTTAGTCTGACTTATGCTCTCCATCTGTCTCTCCACCACTTCCTACTGTGGCCAAAGTCTCGTGCAAACTCAGCAGACGTACTGTCCAGCTATTTCTAGGCCTTCCCCCTCAGGAGCTAGAGCCGGCCCTATTCTGCTATGCTCCATCTGCTCACAGAAATTCTGCCCCTGTAGATAAAGCTCTTATGCCCCCACCCACTAAATAACTGCCTAGCTCGTGAATACTTCTGGCACCGTCTTAGAATTCCTGCTTGATGTGCTCATCTAGCCCAACCAGTAGTCATGGACTGACCACTTCTGTGACTGCTGATACAGTGACAGTGTCATGCGCTTAGGGAGCACTGTGAATACAAGACTTGGCTGCCTTCTCCTAGGCTGATCATTGTGGCCAGATTAGTACCGCCAGCCCTGCTTCACTTCACTTCTCCCCCAGCCTGGTGTGTGTTTGGGGTGTGACGCCTTGACAGTTCTTAAGACGAAACTCCATTACTCTCAGTCAAATACAAATACAAGAATGAACATAAACAGCAGGACACAAAAGTTATTTCAAGACCTTCTGCCAAGAATGCCAGGTGTCGGTAGGAGGGGTTGGGAGGCAGGTAGGGGAAGGGAAGGTGGAGAGAATTCTACCCATCAATTCAGCCAGTGGAGAATCACTCTTTGGTCTCTATGAACCTTTTGATGGTAACATTTGCCAGGGGTTTGACAATGATTTTTTTGTCCAATAGGAGCTAAAGGAGATAATGCTAGGTATGGGGTTAGAGCTGGAGGTTTTAATCTATTCCTGAAGAACTTAAGTGGCTTTGAGAAATTGTACGGAATGATCTTAAGTGGCATATCTTTTGTTGTTCAATGAGGTTCTCAGCATGCATCCTTAACACATCATACAAACGGGGGAGATTTTAAAAGCCATCTAAGAAATTACCATTTACAAGGGTTTACTACATGTCAGGGACTGCAAAGCACTTTACAAGCATTTTCTTATTCTCATAACAACCTCATGCGACAGGACACCGTAACCTGAGGAACTATGTGATTTGCTCAAAGTCACATTATCAGTATGCATCAGAATCGGGAATTGAACCACAATTTCTGTTCATAACTGCTATAGAACACTGCCTCCTTCCAATGCTGTTTCAACCAAGTTTTGAATTTTGCTATAATGAAGTACACATTATTGACTTATAGGTAACATATCAAATGATAGTAAGGCTAAGGAAGACCAAAATTTCACTTTTCAAAAAAAAAAAAAAAAAGATGTATTTGTGGGAGATACTCTGGGAGGTAGCTGAGAGTCGTCTGTGCAACTGAAATGGCTTCATGTCATATAAGTCCAACAGCGAGATGACTCGGCTCTTTTCTGAAACCATGCATGGAACATGTAAGATCAATTGACCTGCATGTGGTGGGGAGCAAGGCCAGGTAGGAGCAGATAAGGCATGACACAAGAGCTTGGGAACACAACATGCGAGTGAGAGATCATCTTTCCATTTATTTAATGAAAGAGAGTCTACTGAAGAGAAACTGGGTTGAGAAGCACTGAAGAATAGAGATGGGGTTCCCGAAGGTGGGCCTATCAGGCAGGGACAGGTGTCCGCCTTTAGACCTGAAGCCATAAAGGTTTTCCAGCCTTTTATAAGGAAATGCACAGTTCATTAGCAAAAGCTAGGCAGTGGTGAAGAATCTGCAGTAAATTCCTCAAGCGTTCTACAGCCAGTGGGGAGAAGGCTCTGTACCAGGTAGGCAATTGCAAACCAGGATATGGCATGGAGAAAACAAATGGGTATGAACAATCCCTCTCTCCCACCCACGTCCCCTAAGAGTCAATCAAGTCTCAGAAATAAAGCTAGAAAAGTATGGTGTGGCACTGGCTGTGTGTTAATTGGAAATACTAGTAGAAGAGCCATGGGTGGGTGCTGGAATGCCCGTGGGCCTGAGGCTGACCACTGTAAAACCACAGCTTCCCACTAAGCTGTACCGCATGTAGTGAAGAAGTGGCTTTGTCCCCACATTACAATGCAGTTATGCACCTACACTAGATGAGTGGTGAAATACCAATCACTCGCATTCTGGGGGACACTTGTGCAATAGCTGTTTTGGTTTGGGAACAGGGACAACTTTTTTCCATCAAATCCTGTGCAGGCATGGCACAAGGCAACGAGGACATGAAAATAATAAGACGCTGACCTCCCTGTTACCTTGTGACAGACACAGCCCAGGTATTACCTGTGATATGGATACATGATGATAGACAGATGAGGGAACAATTAACTGAGGCACTCTTTCTGGGAGAAACAAGGCAACATGACCACGGCCTCTTGAGGTTGCCACTAGATTACAGCAACAAAAAAAATGTCATTGTCACAGTAAGGGACAATTCTCTGTGTTTGCTTCGAAGGGCTGGGATCTGTGCGAGTCATCTCAAAATGTCATGAAGTTAATTTATTATAAATTGGAGTAGAAGAAGTAAGAACCAGCCCTCTGCTTAACTATGCTTGAGATTAAAATCAGACTTGACAGGACAAATGTGCTCAAGACTCTCCCAGAAGAACTCAAAGCAGGCTCTGGGAAGCGGTGGTGGTCTCAATCTGCTTTAAGATGACACAGCTTCGGGGCGCCTGGGTGGCTTAGTCAGTTAAGCGTCTGACTTTCGCTTAGGTCATGATCTCGCGGTTAATGGGTTCAAGCCCCGCGTCGGGCTCTGTGCTGACTGCCAGCTCAAAGCCTGGAGCCTGTTTCAGAGTCTGTATCTCCCTCTCTCTCTGACCCTCCCCTGCTCACGCTGTCTCTCTCTCTCCTAGAAATAAACAAAAAACATTAAAAAAAAAAA
>JAESUZ010005001.1:0-13250 GCA_017311185.1 Proteles cristata cristata | reverse complement strand
TAACGTTTTGAGGAACCTCCATACTGTTCTCCAAGGCAGCTGCACCAGTTTGCATTCCCAGCAACAGTGCAAGAGGCTTCCCTTTTCTCCATATCCTGGCCAACACCTGTTGTTTCTTGTGTTATGTGAGGTGGTATCTCAGTGTGGTTTTAATTTGTGTTTCCCTGATGATGAGTGATGTTTGTGCATCAAACACAAGGTGTTTCATGCATCACACGAGTGATGATGAGCATCTTTTCATATCTGTTAGCCATCCGGATGTCTTTTTGGAAAAATGTCTACTCCTATCTTCTGCCCATTTCTTAATGGGATTATTCATTTTTTGGGGTGCTGAGTTTGATAATCTCTTTATAGATTTGGGGTATTGGCCCTTTATCAGATATGTCATTCCCAAACAATTTTAAAGCCTTCTGTCCTCCCAAAGCTGGTTATTTCCTGGCTTCCATATTTCTCTCTATTGTTTTTCTAGGGTGCATTTGGGGCAGGAGGCAGAAACTCTGATCATTTACCACATTGGCAGAAACCAGAACTCTCCTGTATCTTGTTCGTCTTCACGGGAAGTCTCAGCATGAGACAACAGCACTGGTTTGGCATGACTGCCAAAATGGGCACCGTGTTATCAGGGGTCTTTACCATCGTGGCCACCAACATGTGCCTCATCTTCGAACACAAGTACTTAAGGAGCAACAATTGCACTGATAATAACCTGCAGAACAATAGTGCAAGTGTCCTGATAAGCCACTTCATCATCTGCTGGGCTTTCAATATTGTCTTCTTCCTGTCTTTCATTACCCTCATCATCAGCTTCTTCCTCCTGTACTCAGTGTATGCCCAAATACACGGGGGCTTGGTGACCTACATGATCTGGATCCTTTTCTACGAACTTGTAAACATTATAGTACAAATCTTTACCAACAATGACTCTGTCATTGAAGAGGTCAGAGTCGTGCGTTGGTTTGGCTTGATGTCCCGTATTTTCATGCACTGTTTCTGGATATTCTATGTCATCTCCTATGCCCACATAATCTACAAAAGCCAAAGCCCAGGCAATATCATTTTCTACAACAGGCGTATTTCGACAGCCACTGGAGAGTTCCTACGACGGAAATCCAAGATCATCAACCTTACCCGACACTATAGTAAATAATGTTTGCCCTTCTCTCCACTGATGGTAATTCTGGTTCCATCTCTCTCACTTCTGCTGATCTGTTCGGAATAGAGACTCTACTGCCATCTTTTTGGGAGACTATGGAGAGGAATGTAATTATAATCCCAATGAGGACCACCTGCTCAGGAAGGGCGTTTAGTGAAAGGCCACTGTTGTTTACCAAGCACTTCTTGGGTTTCTCCTTCGTTTTCTGGTCAGTGCCGCCTTAGAGGTCAAAATAAAGAGGGCAAGGAAATGAAATGAAGCTGAGTCGCAGTCTGGCAATCCTTTCGCCTTGGTATATGCCTTCATCAGCCTTCAACCCACAGCTCTCTAATTCAGCCCTGGGACACAGGCATATCTGGATTTATGCCTCAGGTAGCTACAGCGTAAGGGAGAACGGTGGTGTCTTGGGGTAGCTTTATGCCATGGTCTTTCCCTCTCTGTCCTGTATGCTATGTTCCAGATAAATAAAAGAATAAAAGAGAAAACTATTCTCCATTTTCTGTCATAAGTATCCTCCCCACCCAGATTTGTCAAAGAGTGCAAAATGCACTCGGTTAACCAAAAGGTATTCGTTAAACTTTTCTGTGTCTGTCACTATGCTAGACTTAGTAGAAGGATACCAAAAAAGTACAAGATACAAGTCCTGACCTTGAGAATTTTGCAGTTTGTGGGAGAAGCAAAATCACTGCTTATGACTTAAGCTAATTAAGACAGCACAAGACTAATATTATCATAGATCCACACACATCACTTGAGTCCAGGTTCAGAAAATGTCATAAGTAGTATAAACCAAGATGGAAGACAAATTGAGCACACTTCTACTTCAAACATTAGGCATTGTGTTAAGTGTTTGTTTATTTAATAGCTTTCCTGAGGTATAAGTGACATATAATAAGCTGCACATGTTTAAAGTACATAATTTGATAAGTTTTAACATAAGTATATCCCAGTGAAACCATCACCACTGAATTCCTAAACATATTACCCCGCAAAGTTTCCTCTTAACCCCTGCTCCCCCCGTTCCTGCAGCAACCCCTACCATCACAAGGCACTGATTTGCTGTCATTATCTATTAGTTTGCATTCTCTAGAATTTTACATATATAGAATCATAGAGTGTGCACTTTTTTTGTCTTGCTTCTTTCACTCAGCCTAATTCATCCATGTTGTTATGTGTATCGAAGGTCCATTCTCTAAGATTCATCTATGTTATGCGTTTTGAAAGTTCATTCTTTATTGACGAGTAGCATGCCATGACATGAATATACTGCAATTTGTTTATCCATTCGCCCTTTGAAGGACATCTAGTGATTTGCAACTTGGGGCAATTACGAATTGGAACACTAGAAACATTTGTGCACAAAACTTTGTAGAGACTTATGATTTCATTTGTCTTGGATAAATACAATTTTAACTTCTTAAGAAACTAGCAACGTTTTCCCAGAGTGGCTGTACCATTTTATATTCCCACTAGTGGGGTATGAGAATTCTAGTCCCTCCACATCCTTGCAAGAACTTAATACAAACAATAAATATTTTATTTTAGCCATTCTAATGGGTATATAGTGGTATCTTATTGTGGTTTTAGCTTGCATTTCTCTCATGCCAAATGATGTTGAACATCTTTTTATGTACTTGTCATATTTATATATTTTTGGCAAGGTGTCTACTCAAATCTTTTGCCTATTTTTTTAAAAATTTTTAACGTTTATTTATCTTTGAGAGAGAGACAGAGCGTGAGCAGGGGAGGTGCGGAGAGAGAGAGAGATACAGAATCGGAAACAGGTTCCAGGCTCTGAGCTTTCAGAGCAGAGCCCGATGCGGGCTTGAACCCACAAACTGTGAGATCATGACCTGAGCCGAAGTCGGATGCCCAACTGACTGAGCCACCCAGGTGCCCCAAATCTCTTGTCTATTTTAAAAAATGAGGTTGTTGGGGTACCTAGCTGGCCCAGTTGCTAGAGCATGCAACTCTTTTTTTTTTTAATTTATTTGTTTTTGAGAGAGAGAGTATGAGCATGGGAGGGAGAGGAGAGAGAGAGAGAGAGAGAGAGAGAGAGAGAGAGAATCCCAAGCAGGCTTCACACAGTCAGAGCAGAGTCTGATGTGGGGCTTGAACTCACAAACTGTGAGATCGTGACCTGAGCTGAAATTGGGAGTTAGACACTTAACCAACTGAGCCACCCAGGGGCCCCTGGATGACATTTTCTTCTAGACTTGGTTTTCATTAGTTAAATACACATGTTCCTCTCCTTCATTTCCAGTGAAGAAATGGGCAGAAGACATGAACAGACACTTCTCCAAAGAAGACATCCAGATAGCTAACAGACACATGAAAAGATGTCAACATCACTCATCATCAGGGAAATATGAATCAAAACCACACTGAGATACCACCTCACACCAGTCGGAGTGGCTAAAATGAACAACTCAGGAAACAACAGATGTTGGTGAGGATGTGGAGAAATGGGAACCCTCTCACACTGTTGGTGGCAATGCAAACTGGTGCAGCCACTCTAGAAAACAGTGTGGAGGTTCCTCAAAAAATTAAAAATAGAATTACCCTATGACCTACCAATAGTACTACTAGGAATTTATCCAAAGGATACAGGAGTGCTATTCATAGGGGCACATGTATCCCAATGTTTATAGCAGCACTTTCAACAATAGCCAAATTATGGAAAGAGCCTTAATGTCCATCAACTGATGAATGGATAAAGAAGATATGGCGTATATATACCGTGGATTATTACTTGGCAATGAGAAAGAATGAAATCCTGCCATTTGCAACAAAGTGGATGGAACTGGAGTATATTATGCTAAGTGAAATAAGTCATTCAGAGAAAGACAGATATCATATGTTTTCTCTCATATGTGAAACTTGAGAAACTAACAGAAGACCATGGGGGGAAGGGAAGGGGAAAAATAGTTTCAAACAGAAAGGGTGGCAAACCATAAGAGACTCTTAAATTCAGAGAACAAACTGAGAGTGGATGGGGAGGTGAGGGAGAGAGGAAAATGGGTAATGGGCATTGAGGAGGGCACTTGCTGGGATGAGCACTGGGTGTTGTATGTAAGCAATGAATCACATGAATCTACCCCCAAAACCAAGAGCACACTGTATACACTGTATGTTAGCCAACTTGACAATAAATTATATTTTTAAAAAATTTTATGTCCTAAAAACTTTAATTAATTAATTAAATGTCCAGTTTCCAACAACAAAAGAATATAAGACATGTAAAGAAACAGCAAAGTATGACTTATATATCAGAAAATAAATCGGAACAGAAACTCCCTGTAAGAGTGACAAGATATGAAATTTAACAGAAAAAGTCTTCAAAAGAGCCATTATAAATATGTTTAAAGAGGGGAACCTGGGTGGCTCAGTCAGTTAAGCGTCTAACTAACAGGTCATGATCTCATGATTCCTAAGTTCAAGCCCTACATTGGGCTACACTGTGCTGACAGCTTAGAGCCTGGAGCCTGCTTCAGATTCTGTGTCTCCCTCTCTCTGCCCTTCCCTGCTTACGCCCTCTCTCTTTCAAAAATAAATATTAAACATATATGTATTTAAAGAACTAAAGGAAACCATGATTAAAGGCCTGAAGGAAAATATGATGGCAATGTCACATCAAACACAGAATACCAATAAATATGAATAAAAGATACAGAAGTTATGAAAAAGTCATAAAAATTTACTGAGAAACACTAACATACACATCCAGGAAACCCAAAAAATTCCAGTTAGGATAAATTCATTTTTTTAATGTTTTTTATTTATTTCTGAGAGAGAGCGTGAACAGAGGAGGGTCAGAGAGAGAAGGAGACACAGAATCCAAAATAGGCTCCAGACTCTGAGCTAGCTGTCAGCACAGGGCCTGATGCAGGGCTCAAACCCATGAACCGTGAGATCATGACCTGAGCCAAAGTCGGACGCTTAATGGACTAAGCCACCCAGGCGCCCTCAATTAGGATAAATTCAAAGAGACATAAACACTGCATAGTAAATGCTCAAGTCAAAGACAAGAAGAAAATCTTCTAATGTTTATTTTTGAGACAGAGAGAGAATGTGTGTGAGAGAAGGACTGGGGGAGGGGCAGAGAGAGAGGACGACAGAGGGTCCAAAGCAGGCTCTGTGCTGACAGCAGGGAGCCCCATGTGGGGCTTGAATTCATAAACCATGAGATCATGTCTTGGGCCCAAGTCAGATGCTCAATTGACTGAGCCACCCAGGCACCCCAAGAAGAAAATCTTGAAAACAGCAAGAGAAAAATGACTCAACACTTAAAAGGGAATCTCAGTAAGACTAACAGCTGATTTCTTTGCAGAAACAATGGAGGCCAAATGGTGATGGGATAATATATTCAAAATACTTCCTCCATGGGGCGCCTGGGTGGCTTAGTCGGTTAGGCGTCCGACTTTCGCTTAGGTCTTGATCTCGCGGTTCGTGGGTTCGAGCCCCGCATCGGGCTCTGTGCTGACTGCCAGCTCAGAGCCTGGAGCCTGTTTCAGAGTCTGTGACTTCCTCTCTCTCTGACCCTCCCCACTCACGCTGTCTCTCTCTCTCTCTCTCCTGGAAATAAATTAAAAAAAACAACAACAACAACAACAACAAAATACTTCCTCCTCCCACTGTTCACCAAGAACCTTGTATCCAGCCCAAAGCTGTATTTCAGAAACACTCAGATTCTTTCTGAGTTCCAGGATGATGGAGAGGACTTCATAATAGACATATCCCAGGGGAGTTCAAACCCACCATTTCTCAAGCTGTCCTCCTCTTCATTTTTCCCTTCCCCATTCTAAGTGTGCTTCCCAGCTCAGTGAATGGGCCACCCTTGACCCAGGTGCTAATCCCAGACTCCTCCCACAGGCCCAGACTGCAAATGCAACCCCCTAACACCCCATGTTGCCTTGCTTCACCATTGCCTTTAAGCCTCTCAACTGCTCTGCCTGCCTCTACTCTTGTCTCCTTTCTGACCCGTGGTCCCCATACCAGCAAGAAACATTTATATATATATATATTTTTTTTATTTCTAGGAGAGAGAGAGACAGCGTGAGCAGGGGAGGGTCAGAGAGAGAGGGAGTCACAGACTGAAACAGGCTCCAGGCTCCGAGCTGGCAGTCAGCACAGAGCCCGACGCAGGGCTCGAACCCATGAACCGCGAGATCATGACCTAAGTGAAAGTCGGACGCTTAACCGACTAAGCCACCCAGGCGCCCCTATATATTTTTTTTTAATATTTATGTTTTGGGGGGAGGGTGCAAGTAGGGGGGCAGAGAGAGGGGGACAGCTGGCTCTGCGCTGACAGGCTGATAGCAGTGAGCATGATGTGGGGCTCAAACCCACAAACCGTGAGATCACAACCTAAGCCAAAATCAGATGCTCAACCGACCGAGCTACCAAGGTGGCCCAAAAATTGTTTTTCTAAAATGCAAATCAGATCATAACACACACACACACACACACACATCCTTAAGACCCTTCCAAGTGTCCTCATTGCCTTCCAAAGAAACCTGGACGTGGCAGGTAAGACCTCTTCTTTTCGGACCCCTGCCCTTCCCTGTAGCCTACCTCTCTACCCAAGCCACACCAAACTCGCTGTTTCCCAAATGGCTTTGGTCTGTCCGCATGCCCACTTGAATGCTGTCCACTTTGCCAGAGGTGAAGTCCCTCCCTTTTCCACCCAGTGGTTGCCCATTCCCTCTAAGACACAAGTTCAATGATTGCCTTCTTCAGAAAGCTCCCCCAGGGCACCTGGGTGGCTCAGTCAGCTGAGCTTCCGACTTCAGCTCTGGTCACAGTCTCATGGTTCAGTGAGTTTTAGTCCCTCATCAGGTTCATTGCTGTCAGCGCAGAGCCCACTTCAGATCCTCGTCCCTTCTCTCTCTGCCCCTCCCCGACTTGTGCTCTCCCAAAAGTAAATTTTAAAAAAACATTTGTAAAAAGAGGAAAGAAAGCCTCCCCTGATTTTCATTCTGGATTAGATCTTTTTTTTTTTAAGTTTTTATTTTATTTTATTATTTTTTTTTTAAATTTTTATTTTAATGTTTTATTTATTTCTAGGAGAGAGAGCGAGACAGCGTGAGCAGGGGAGGGTCAGAGAGAGAGGGAGTCACAGACTGAAACAGGCTCCAGGCTCCGAGCTGGCAGTCAGCACAGAACCCGACGCGGGGCCCGAACCCACGAACCGCGAGATCATGACCTAAGCGAAAGTCGGACGCTTAACCGACTAAGCCACCCAGGCACCCCTAAAGTTTTCATTTTAATTCCAGTTAATTAACATAGAGTGCTATATTGTTTCTGGTGTACAATATAGTGATTCTGGATCAGATCTTGCTACATCTTGAGGACATCCGACCACCTCCTCCACAGCCTTTATCACAACGCATGGTAAGTTTTCCTTAAAAAATGTTAAAAACAGGGGCGCCATGGGGCGCCTGGGTGGCTTAGTCGGTTAAGCGTCCGACTTTCGCTTAGGTCATGATCTCGCGGTTCGTGGGTTCGAGCCCCGCATCGGGGTCTGTGCTGACTGCCAGCTCAGAGGGCTGGAGCCTGTTTCAGTCTGTGACTCCCTCTCTCTGACCCTCCCCTGCTCATGCTGTCTCTCTCTCTCTCCTAGAAATAAAAATAAATAAATAAATAAATAAATAAATAAATAAATAAATAAATAAAACAAGGGCGCCTGGGTGGCTTAGTCGGTTAAGCGTCCGACTTTCGCTTAGGTCGTGATCTCGCGATTCGTGGGTTCGAGCCAGACGTCGGGCTCTGTGATGACTGCCAGCTCAGAGCCTGGAGCCTGTTTCAGAGTCTGTGACTCCCGCTCTCTCTGACCCTCCCCTGCTCACGCTGTCTCTCTCTCTCTCCTAGAAATAAATAAAAACATTAAAAAAAAAGTTGTCATGAACAAAATTATCAATGACATTTAAAAAAAATGTTAAAAACATTTTATTCCCATTTTTCTTGTTTTTGTCTAGCTTCCTCACTAGAATGTTTACCTGTGCATGTCTAGTGCCGAGCTCAATGTCCAGCATATAGTTAATGCACAATAGATGTTTGCTGAGTGAATGCTAAGTGACTAGAATGGGCCAAAGGAACAAGAAAGGAGGCAGGAGGCAGAAAGAGACGTTACGCAGTTTTTACCATGACCGTGGGGAGGCGTTAAAGGCCAAAACCAAGGCGGGGGCAGCAAGAACAAAAAACCTAAGGGGTCTATAAAGATAATGCCTTGAGGGGCGCCTGGGTGGCTTAGTTGGTTAAGCGTCCGACTTTCGCTTAGGTCATGATCTCGCGGTTCGTGGGTTCGAGCCCCGCGTCGGGCTCTGTGCTGACTGCCAGTCAGAGCCTGGAGCCTGTTTCAGTCTGTGACTCCCTCTCTCTCTGACCCTCCCCTGCTCACGCTGTCTCTCTCTCTCTCCTAGAAATAAATAAAACATTAAAAAATTTAAAAAAAAAAGATAATGCCTTGAAATCTGCAAAACAGTCTTACACCAAAGGGATACGCCTGTGTGGTTTGGGGCCCTCTTTTTGAATGACCCAGGAGAGCACCCTGTGGAAAGTAGCCACTCTGGAAGCGACTCTGGTGGCAGGGACGGCCTGAGGCTGGGTTGGTGGGAACAGACAAAGATCAGCGCAGCTCTCCAGCAGCCAGCACAAGGCTTCTCCTACCCTACCTGGGAAATGCTGGTTCCTGGGGTGCCGCAGGCGGTGTCTGTACCAAGGACTAAACTCTGGAGACACACGGAGTTGGGAGGATCGTAGAGAATAAGATACAAGGATATTTGGGATGAATTTGGAAAACATTATGCTGAATGAAACCAGCTGGCACAACAGAAGAAATATTGTATGACTGCACTTAGGTGCGGTGCCTGGGGTAGTCATAACCCATAGAGACGGAAAGGAGAAGAGTGGTTAGCTGGGGCTGGGCGTAGGCGGGGCGGGGCGAGGGGGGCAGTGAGCATTTGCTAAGTACAGGACTGTTTCCTGGCAGGTGTATAAAAGCCTGGAGATGGATGGTGGTGATGGTCACACAACAGTGTGAAGGTACTTAATGCCATTGAACTGTACACTCGCAAAGGGCTAAAATGGTAAAAAAATAAATACATAAAAAAAAATTAAAAAAAGTATATTTGACTATAATAGAACAATTGCAACTGAAAAAAATATTCAGGGGTCATTCCAGGCCCTCAAGGAGCCAAACTAGTTTTCTGACTTCACAGAAAAAAATATCCCGGAGAAGAGCCCAGAGCTGACTCCATCATCATTCCAGATACAGGAGCTTCCCAATTGCCATGAGCCTGGCACCGACAGCGTGCTTTTTGCTACCTTAATGCATAGCTGCGTCTGAAACAGCAGAGCTGGGAGCTACCCAAGGAGTATCCTGGGCCAACGGCGCCCTCAATTCCCGGGGACGTGGTCCCTACAGCTGGTTATGTCAGAGCAGGGGCCAGACACCCATGTCCCTTGACTTCTGGCCCATTGCCTGTCCATATACCAATTTTATTTTAGCTCTCTCCCATTTATATCCAGGGGCTCAAGGAATTTGTGTAGGGCTAGCTCCACCATCTTATTCTGTATCTCCTTTCTCCCCCTGCAGCAGGTGCTGTGGTAAAACACATATACGATGAACAACAAGACTCCCTGCCTCGTGGTGGGCATCTTCTCCATCCTCAACACCATCCAGTTCCTCATCTTTGATTTGAACCACATTACGTACTTTGGCTATGAGGACAGAGTCAATATCTACATGGACACAAACTCTGAGACGGTATCTTGGGTCATGGCCCACAAGGGAAGCATCAACATCGTCTTATCCACCACCACCATCTTGTTCAGCATATTGCTTCTCCATTGCATCCACACGAACAACTACGTGGGGCTGCTGTGCTACGCGCTGTGGATCATCGCCTACGAACTCATCAGTTTCTCCATGGTCATGCTCATCAGCGGGATCATCAATGATCAGTTCAAGGAGCTGAGTTACCTGCATCTGCTCTTCCAAATCTCCCGTATGCTCCTTCACTTCTTCTCTCTGCCTTTCATCACCAAGCATACCTGCATCCTTTACAAGATCTCCAAGGTTTCAGTTAAAATAAACCGCCACAGGCGCTCCTCCATCAGTACAGTCGATTCGTGGCCACCTGTCGGGCTGGGAAGCTTGTACCACAAGGTAAACTGAACTGTGCCAGGAAGGAGAGAAAGAGAGGCACAGCACTCCCCAGCAGTAGCTTCCCCTTTCCCCTCTTGCCTTCTGTTGCTTCTGCTTACCTTTTAAAGATTCTTGAGTTTTATGTACTTAAGGGTATTCTTGGTGGGGGGGGAGACGATTGCACAGATCAGTTATTGTGCATGTGTGTATTCATGACTTAATTATATTCCGCCTTTGTTCTTACTTAACCATCTCATTGGTGTATGTAGTTACTTCTCGTGGTCCCCTCCTCCCCGCGTGTCCTTAGTTTCTAATTTTTCTCTTGTGGGTTGTCCCACCAATGCCTGGTTCTGCTGAGATTTTTTTTCTGTTTTTGTTTGTTTGTTTTGAGCTGTGCTTATCCTGTAGAACTTTCTGTGCCGATGGAAATGTTCGGTACCCGTGCTGTCCACTAGTCACAAATAGTTACTAAACACTTGAAACATGGCTATTTCAACCCAGGGATCGATTAGATAAAAATTTTTTTTTCCATTTTAAGTAATTTCAACTTCAATAGCCACATATGACTGGCGCCTGGCTACCATACTAGACAGCACAGGAATCTGGACCCTCATTTTGCTCTTGCATATAATTGTAGGAAGAATCCCTTTCCAGCTTCATGCGTCACTCTGCTTTTCTCTTACTTTTCAGAAAGCAGTTCCTCTTGTTGGTCCATGACGTGGCAAGAAAAATCCTCACTTTTAAAAGCTCCAAGATTTTTTCATTTTAAGCACTATTGACATTTTGGACAGAATAAATCGGTCCCGTAGGCAGCTTGTTCTAGGCATTGGTGGATGTTTAGCATCTGTGACCTCTACCCATTAGATGCCAGGAGCATCCCCTGCCCTTGTGACAAGCAAAAATATCTCTAGACATTGAGAAATGTTCCTTGGGGAGCAAAACTGCCGCCAGTTGAGAACCACTATTTTTTTTTCAAGTTTATGTTTTTAAGCCATCTCCACACCTAACATGGGGCTTGAACCCACAATCCTGAGATCAAGAGTCCCATACTCTCCTAACTGAGCCAGCCAGGCACCCTGAGAGCACTCTTTTCCAACAATACACCCCCTGGATTGAGAGCTTGTATGTCACTACCATTAACTAAGAGAGAGCATCTTTTACAGAGACCCCTTTACATTCACTACCTGGTGTGCCATGAACACTAATGCTCCCATTTTATGATCTGATGAAACTGAGACACAGGGTGCTTAAGGGATGTGATCAAGGTCACACAGTAGCAGAAGCGGGATTTGAATCTAGAACATCTGACTGTAAGCACAATGTCCAACTTGGTTCCCTGAAGCACTCTTGTCTTTACCAAGATAAAAAAGAGGGACCTCCTTTTAGAATATTTCCTTTTCATTCAAAAAACGTTGGGAGTGAGAGGCACCTTAGTAGCTCAGTTGGTTAAGCGCCCAACTTTTGATTTCAGCTCTCAGGTCATGATCTCACAGTTCTGAGATCAAGCCCCAAGTCAGGCTCTGCACTGACAATACTGAACCTACTTGGGATTCTCTCTCTCCCTCTCTCTGACCCTCCCTAGCTTGCAATCTCTTTCTCCCACAATAAATAAATAAACATTAAGAAAAATGTTGTAAGTGAAATCAAGGGACACATTTCTTTTGAGAGAGAGAGAGCGCGAGAGGGCACAAGTGAAGGGAAGAGGGCAGAGAGAGAGAGAGAGAGCAAGGGAGAGAGAGAAAGAAAAGAGAGAGAGAAGGGGGCTACCAGAGGAGGGGCTCGTGTTTACCCAAAATGGAGCTCAAGCTCACCGGATTGGGACTCAACTCAACAAACTGGGAGATCATGACATGAGCTGAAGTCAGATGCTTAACGACTGAGCCACCCAGGTGCTCAAGGGACACATTTATCTTAACCACACTCCTCCAAAGCAGGAGCATAATGACAGTAGCCCATTTTTACCAAACACTTAATAAGTGCCTGGTGCTACTGGAAAAACTCATTCGATTCTTCCCACCACCCTACTAGTCACAGATCTGGATCCGGACCAGTTCCCAAAATGTCCACCAGATGGCAGTCAGCAATAAGCTTTTGCCCCGTGCTGCTTGTCTTCCCAGCCAGATCCTCTAAGGGTGGCTGATGAGGGATTTAGGGAGCCTCCACCTGGTAACCGAGGACTAATAGTGTGCGTCCCCGCCCTAGTCTCACAAGGCACGTCTTGACTGGTACCAGAAAACAACAACTAAAGCACAGGCTGACATCAGGCTCTAATCCCCCATCCCCGCTGGGGCGGCGGTGGGGAGACTGGCGACCGACCCTGTTCAGAAGAGGTGGGGAGGGAAGCCAAGTTCCAAGCATCAGCTCAGCTAATAGTTAGCTGATGCAGGAAAGCTTACGATTCTCAGACACAAGGCTGTGCGTCCCTCTGCACCAGTCTCCCCCATTGTGTGTCCGTTGTGTGTCCGCTTCCCCCCACCACCCCCATCCCAGCTTCCCATTCTCCCAGGAACCCCCCTCCCGCCACTCCACCGAGTCTGCTCTTGTTAAGGTGGTCTCCACACTGTCCAGTCCTGAGCTCAGCCTTCTCTTGCTAGACCTCTCCGTGGCTTTTGACCAATCGATCCCTCCCTGACCTCAAACAGCTTTTTCTCTTGGCCTGTGGGACACTAGGGTCATCACTCTCCATTCGCCACCTGCCTCACTGGCCTTCATCTCCCTGACCTTCAAACATTGGAAATGCTTCCTGTCATCCTTCTGATCTCCTTTCTAACCACTTTCCTCCCTCGCTCCGCTCCAGCCACACTGGCCTCCTTGCAGTTCCTCCTACACACCCAGCACACTCTAGCCGCAGGGCCTTTGCACCTGTGGTTCCTTCAGTCTGGAATGTTCTCACTCCAAGTATCCACTTGTTTTGTCTTTTGTTTCTTTCAGGTGTCTGCTCAAAAGTCA
>JAESUZ010005000.1:0-314760 GCA_017311185.1 Proteles cristata cristata | reverse complement strand
GGAAGGGAAGGGAAGGGAAAAGGAAAGGAAGAGAAAAGGAAGGGAAGGGAAGGGAAGGGATAGCAGAGCATGAAGCCTGAGGGGAGGGGAGGGGAGGAGAGGGGAGGGGAGGGGAGGGGAGGGAAAGGAAGGGAAGGGAAGGGAAGGGAAGGGAAGGGAAGGGATAGCAGAGCATGAAGCCTGGGGACAGCCATAGAAGGGGGAAGACTATTCACAGTATTACATAACGTGTTTGGGCTTGGCTTTATTTGAAAGGTTAACATTTAAGCTTAATCTGAAGGAGAATATAAAAGCTTGACCTGTGGCTGTTCAGAGAATGAGCATTCCAGGCAGAGGGAACATAATTATTTTTCAAATCTGCAGCATCCACTGTTTTTGTAATCTATTTACCATTTCTTATTTTTTATTCATTTAAAAATGTATTAAATTTCTGATATGAGTCAGTTACTATGCTAAGTGGTGGGAATCCAAATATGAGTAGGAAAGAGTTCCTGCTTTCAAATTTATAATGAGTTCAAAGACCTTCAAGTTCCAGAAATGGTGGCGGGTTGTGTGTTGTGTCCTAGCATAAGACAGTGACGGATGAAAACAAGCAGTGTGTTCCCCCCACACACAAAGCATTCCAATTCGTATCATTAAAGCACTGTCCTGGGCAAAGAGAACATGTCTGTAATTCTAATGCTTCCAGCTGGCTGCCGGTTTGTGACCTATCTAAAAATGGGCACATCAAAAACTTGGAACGGTATAACATCAGTGTATGATAGAGATCTCGGTGCAGTGGGGACGCAGTGAATACTGATGAAAGAAATTGGGAAAAGCTTACAGGGGTGCAGCGCCCCAAATGCAGAAAGATGACTTGTTGGCTATTTCTAACAGGATTCTCCGCTCCTGTGTATGCTCAAAATTGACTGTCAAACTGTGTTTTCAGGTGATGAAGTTAAGTTAGCTAATCAGCAGTTCCTAGGTCTGTATTTCTTAAAGGGCTTGGTATACTTTTTATAAATTCTCAAAAACAGAATATATCAAACAAAAATGTATTGTGTGGGGGGCGCCTGGGTGGCTCAGTTGGTTAAGCATCTGACTTCAGCTCAGGTGATGATCTCGTATTTCGTGGGTTTGAGCCCCGCATCGGGCTCTGAGCTAACAGCTTCGGATTCTGTATCTCTACTCTCTCCGCCCCTCCCCCACCTTCTCTCCAACTAAACATAAAAAAAAAAAATGTATTGTGCATAGCTTCTCCTTGTTCCCTAAGGTATATGCCATTAAGCCTCCCTTGTTGAATATATTCTTTAGTTTTAAATACCTTTCAGCAGTTTTCGTCTTGGCCTTTCTGTCTTCCTTCATTAGTAATGAACTTCTTTTCTGCTATGGAAACGTCCTCTCTTTTGTGAGGCCAAGTCCCATTGTTGTGCAAGGGTAACCGACTGTATCCCTCTTTCTCTCCGCTGCACTTGTGCAGAAGAGAAATGGAGTGCATGCATCTCCTGAGTTGTCTGTCAAACCCCAGAATTTTATTCTGAAAACATTTTAATATTGTAACTCAGAGTAAACACTAGGGGAAAGTGTGCATGTGTAAAATGCTCAAGTCCAAGGACTCTAGAGTCATGAATATGGTAAACAAAAAATTAGAATAGAATACTTAACAGCTCTTAAAGTGTGTATATGCTGTAAGTGGTGACGCTTCATATTAATTGCAGGATGCTGTCCCATATGGCGCATTTTGAGGATAGCTAGAGTGACATGATTTCATTAGTATTCATTTTTATCATAAGTTTACTCCTATTTTATAGTGCAGATAGTGAAACCTTACAAAATACTAGTAATTAAGTGGAGCTACTGGGAACAATCCTCTCTAATTAAAGAGCAGTTTTCAATCTCTATCTACTCTTTGGACACTTGTATTATTTATAAGATATTAGTACGAATGCCTCTTTATCTTATAGGGCAACTCAATATATGAAATTCAACAATTTTGATATTTTACAAATCATGAAAAAGAGAACTATGTTTCCTTTGAAAATCAGAACTTAAGGAACTCACAAGCAAGCTCGAATAAATTGCATTCTATCTCTGATTCTAGTCTTCTAAGTAGGACTACTTGGAAATGGATTTAGAGCAGATAGGGTCCACTACTGATAACATGCCACATTTTAAGAGAGACATTGATCTCCTTATCATTTTTTGTTGACTGTAAACATAGTAAATGTTCATTGTAAGAACATATAAAATATAGAAAGTATAACACATACAATTGGAAAGACTTGTGTATTCGATACTTTAAGGTAGCCATTTATAATATTTCCATACACAAATACCTAAACAGCTTTTCACATACACATTTAGATTACATTGTATTCCAAAAATTGCATTAATTTTATATGTTTTTTTTTTTTTGGCTCAGTGATATGCTGAAAATATCTTGTTCCCATCTCAACACATGGAATTATGAGTTTTATTGGCAGCATCATGTTACATGAAATTCTTGCATATGGTATATGTAACCACATCCCTCATAATGGACATATAGGTTGTTTCCCAGTTTTAGATACAAGTGACATGGTGATGAAGTCACTTGTGCACTCATCTTTGTGCATTGATCTGATTTGCTCTTTAGTAAAAATTCTACAGATGGCTTTGCTGGATCAAGGGCATATATAAATATTCATATATGTTACCAAACTGTCTTCAGGAAAGTTGTACCAGTTTATATTCTGTTTATGTTGCTTAGCGATACAAGCCTAAGTTTTGCTACGAAATATATTGGGACAATAAGATTTTTTTAAGAGGTTGAGTTATATATAATTTTGCTACTTGTTCTCTGTGTATGAGGTGGTACCAGACAGACTAGCAATTATACAGCACCTTTTCCGTTATTATCTCATGGTGATCAAATATTTGGACTATTTTTTTTTTTATATTGTCTGACTTAGATTAGCACATTCTTGTGAGCTCGGCTCTTAACTAGAAAACTAACTTGTTTTTTATTAGATCTAATACCTTCTTGGATTAATAAATGTGCTTAAATGAAAATTATTATCTCTGTGTACATTGCTGATATTTCATATAGAAAGGTTCAGACAAGGTTAACCATCTATTTCTTTATCGTCTGAAGGTATAATCAAGCTTTATTTTACAGCTACCAGGCTCCTGTCATAGAATTACTGTCTAAGACAGACACAGATGACTAATTTCATGCCATCATTCACACTTACCCTATGTTATTGTGGAGAGTGATTGTTGGACCTCTCCCTGAACCAAGACAGAGTTCCTGATCACTCCCTATGTGCTTGTTTCTATGAGTAATAAAACCTACAGACTCAAAATAAAATCACTATAACCTATGAACTATACTGTCCTTTGACATCTAAACACATAACCCAGAAAACTGACATCTCATCTTTGGCTGTTCAGTAAAGTATCTGGTAAAGCCAAGTCTCTCTGTCATCAGACTCTTTTCTTTCTAAATTAATAGGAATTGTATGTGGAATATTATTGGCCAGGGCATTTAGAGTTCAGTACATCTTCTCCAAGGTAGTGATGTAGCCCAGTACTTGAAGTTAGTTCCACAGCTGCCTTTTGTGTTTTGCCCAGAAAATATTCTGGGGAGGGGAGGCTTTTTTCCCAATTAGTTAGAGAGAATAGATAATCCAAAAAAAATTCTGTTTAACTCTAGACCAGGCAAATATCATGCGGAAATATTGTTGTTGTTGTTGTTCAAGTTCGGCTCCCAAACTGGCCTATAGACCTTGTACCTTGAAGTTTGCCAAGTTGTCAAGGCATATAATCTTGTGGCCTACAGAGGAAATTTTGAGCACTCAGCAGCTGCTGTGGAGACCATTGAACCACTTTTTGTGGCCTGTTGCAGACAATTTTCTTATCAGAAGCGGAAAGAAAAGCAAAGTAGTTGCTTTTCTTTCTTATACCTGAACAGGGGGAGGAAATTAATCTAACTTTGGACCTTGGCCATTATCCCACTGACCACTCATTTTGCCAATGAAGAAATGAACCCTGAGATGTCAAGCAGTTTACTCAGGATTACCATCCATTCTATAAAAGTCACCCAACTATCCATATGATGGGCCCTTTTGCTCTTAGAAAATTATTGGATGATTTTTAAGGCAGGGATAACAAAGATACCTGAAATGATAATCTTGGTATTTCTGAGAAACACATTTCTAATAAATAAAAAAAGGAAATTGAAGTCAAAGAATTTGTTACTAGAAATAATTGAATGGAAGCCTTACCCAACTTTGTCTTTTGATAAAAAGCTACTAAAAATGAATTCATTGCTGAAAGGAAAACGACTAGCATTAGAGCAATTTCTTTATAGCTGTGAGTCTGTTTGGCTCCTTTGTTAGGAAGGACCTTGTCTAGGTTTTCATTTAATTTATGGTGTCTGTGAGTTAGAGTTCACATCTTAATTTACAAATCTTGAAAAGGCTTATACCCTTGGTACTTACTGAAATTAAATTTAGTAATATTCATATCTGAAATATACCACAGTGTAGAGTGAATCACAAAAGTCTTAATTTAAATTAGTCATTCTAAACCTAAGCCAGACATAAGCTGGGACCTATATATCTCTTGTAAAATTCTCTCCTGAGGGATACCAGATTTCTTTAGAATGTAAAACATCCAGTAAACCAAAGAGAACCTTACAGACTTGCATATCTTGAAGATCTAGCAAGAGTTTGTTCAATATCTTCACCTCCAATTCTGTGACCTATAGAAATACAGAGCTATTGCCAGGAATTCTGGAAATTTTTCTTTCTCTAGCTTTTAGATTTCTACTTCCTGATATTTTTTGCGTACTGTGCCATGTGGCATAGATAAGAAAATCAACACCATCCTTGAGTCCTTAACCAAAGACCACTTAAACAAAACAATGATTTTCCTACTATTTGTTATAGAAGAGTTCTGGAGAAGGGATTTGTACAGCAGCAGCAAAAACTGGCCACCAGAACAGAGGTCATGTCTGCTCTTGTAGTATCTTTTGGGCACTCCAACTACATAGTAATTGTAAGGGTAGAGCCTCATGATCTGGCTAGCTTCTCTCTCCTTTGCTTCCCTATTCTGTCCACTAAGCTCTTGAATTCTCCTCTCCAAGAAGGTGAACATTCCTTTCCTCATACTGCGAAGTTGAATGGTATCCAACTCCCGAGAACTTGCATTCATGCCTTTGAATACTTTAAGATATTTTTCCAAGCAGACAATTCCCTTCTACTGTTTGACCAAGAAATTGTGATGCCAGAGTACTCATTTTCCTCCACCACATTGTAATAAAAAAAATTATATTTAATTATGAGAGCTACACAAGGCCTATTTGCATGGGGTATGACCAACTTATTACTCTTCATATGCCATTTTGCATAATCAGTTGAAGGACAAATCATCAATGTACACAGCTTTCTGACCGTAAAGACTAAAGAATATAAAATTGATGAAGGCTTGAGTGTGCCAGTTATTTTAGTGCCTTAGAAAGAAAAGAAGCAGTATGTTACTTGCCCTGAGCTGTGATATCTCATCTTAAATTGTACATCTATATTTCTAGGCAGTTCTAGAGGCTGCTGGTTATGACCGTACAGTGTGGCATTGTGTTTGAATTCACTTAGCTGTTGTCACTAGGATGTTACCTGTTTGTTTTTATAACAGTTCTGCAGTATTTATGGATAGTACTTCTGAATTTTCTTGTACACTGATGAAGAAACTTAAAGTTGTATAGATTGTCAAAACTGAACCGCAGTAATGTATACTGTGTAAGCTCATGATTTTCAAGACCAAAATACAAACTGTGCTCATTCTCACTAAGTGGGTCTACTAGGGTGTTAGGCCCACTGAATAAGGTAGTGATACAAGGATGTTCAGTATTAGGTCACAACTGGAATGTTACGGAGCTCCAAGCACACTTGAATGTGTGTAACTTGAAAACCCCTTCTCCTTATCATTCTGTTAATGATGCATGTGTGGTCTTAAAGAAGCCTCACAAGAGAAGAAATATTAGCAAAATCTCACATATTAAAAGTAACAAAAATTACATCAACACTAGAGGCACGAAAGAACGCTCTTCAGAAATCCTTGTCATGTGACATTAGTTCTGGAATTTGTGAGCTAAGTGGGGTAAACTCCCCCTAAGTTATGGAATAAATCAAAAGCAACTCTAGCAATGTGGATATTTATCGAAAGGTGTCAAATGACATTGATGCCCAGGGCCAGCAGTTGATGTTCAGGTGGCACATTGAACACAGAGAGGTCCTGAACGAATGTTTGCTCTGGAAAGCACTGAAGAGACTTATGAAAGGTGTCCATTTGACTCATTGATTTGTGAGTTAAAGCTCGATTGCTTTCCACTGGTGCCATATTTCTATGCTGAGAAGCACCTCAAAATGACAATATATCGTCCTTTGTGTCATGCACTTGCTAAGAGGCAGTTGTCTACAAATTTAGAGGGTCCATTCTTATTGCAGTGGATTACTGCACACTGGAACCGAGAACCTGCTTTGATTGTCAACTCTGCTACACCTTTTTTAAGAGCAATTGATATGGAACACATTGTGTGAAAATGACATGACTTTATATGACTACTTATTTGTTTAAATGTGGAAAGAAATAAATTGTTTTTTATTTCCTGCCATGAATTGAAATTTGGAAAATATTTTTGTATCAGAAATACTTGTTTCTAGAATTAAAACGATGGACACTGCAAGTGAAATCGTGTTGAATTCAAAGCACTTACAAGTTTTCATGCCTAAACATTTTTCTCTGGAGAGCTTATGGAGAAAAGGAATATAGTCAGGATCATTTGATTGAAACCAGGATTCTATTATCTACCGTAGTAATATGATAAAAAGTGACCAAAATAAATTTGGGGGTACGGCCCCAAACTGAATTTCATTCCAGGCAGCAAAGCCTGAGGACTTTTGATGTGCTCAGTTAATGCTATTTCTTTAACTGATAAGGATAGCAAAGGAAAGATGTTCATTCAGGGAACGTGTACTGACCCTGTGTATGGGCCAGACACTGTGGCAGATACTGATTAAGATAGATGTAATCTGTGCCCTCCTGTGTTCTATGTGTCAGTCTACCTTTGTGTAAATTAGGATTTACCCCAATATATCTTTACATCTAAGCCAGCAGTTCTCAATCTTTATCGAGATCATAGTGACCTGTAGGGCATTTTAAACCACAGATTGCTGGGCTCTGTACCTAGATTGATTTATTTTTCCAGCTTTATTGAATTATAGTTGGCAAGTGAAATTGTAAGATATTTAAAGTATATGACATGATGATTTGGTATACATATTATCGTGAAAGGATCTCCCTCATCGAGTTACTTAACACAACCATCACCTCCCATATTTGCCTTTTATTTTAGAACATTTAAATTTTACTTCCTTGGCAAGTTTCGATTATACAATAGTGTTATCAACTATAGTTTGATTCAGTTCTTAATCTATAGCTGCTAGTCTGAAGCCACAGTTCAAGAACCACTGCTCTAAATGGTCAGGAACTGCTTAAATGTGAGTGACGATAGGTGTGAATATTAAATGACAGGTCACATACCTCACTAAATAAATGCTATCACAGAAGAATCTCTGTTCCAGTGAACTTCATAAAGTGAGTTCTTTTGAGTGATGTGTTCCAGCGTCACTGTGACATTAAAAAAAAAACACTTATAAAGTTTTAATTCAGCTTTCATATTATACCGTAGCTAAAGATTTAACCAAATTGGGCAGTTCTTGATTAGACATTTCAACCTGTGGGTTTTTGTTTTTGTTTTTGTTTTTTTTTTTTTGGTGAACAAAAGGAGAGGAAGCTATAGATTAAGAACTGCAGATTTAAATGTTGAGAAGTACAGTGTCTAATTTATACTTGATTGTGATGGACTGTTAATAAGTCATTTGCTTATATGATTTATTCATATTCTGAGGGATTCATTTTTAACTTTCCTTGTCATTTTCACTGAAATATCTTCAGCTTTCTTTACTTGTGCATTATTTTAACATATTTCTCTCTCATGCTTGTATAATTATGCCTCAGAGCCCTATTCTCCGCTTTCTCTGGGAAACCTCTGTATACTGATTCTTCTGTACTCTGTGTTGGTAACTCACCTTATACAGAAGGTTTGCAATATTACAGGGAAGGTATTTCACAGCACATTCTTTTCCCCTGAAGTCCGAAGAAATACACTATACACCCTATAAGGGTGTGATCACTTTTCATCACTGTTATTTTCATCTGACATTTGATGCACTTGACCCAAGGACACAGATTTCAGGGGATAATGTGGGAAATGTCCGAAGAGTCCTTTTTATTGTCACCGATTAGACCCAAGCTTCTGTTTCTTTCAGTTTTAGGTTGTGTCTAAAGTCAGAAAATAGTTTAATTTCTGGTTCTTTGGGAAGGTGGCAGTAGTTTTTCACTTTCCAAAATTTCCACAAACTAGGCATGTGTTTAATGTAGAAACCGTACATTCATTATGGAGAATATGGCAACTAGGAAATCTTTCCTGCAAAAAGAGTATCAGTTATAAGCAATGATGTGCCAGTAAATCTGTAACAGCCAGTTCTCTGAGGGATGAAATAGCCCTGATTTCTAGCATCTGCCTATTTCTTTGGTGTAAATACTCCCATGATGACCAATTTTAAGCTACCAACTGGACATCACTGAAAACGGGAGCTGGCAAGAGATGTGTAAGGTTGCTTCCTAGGAGCTGGCTTCCGCACACGAGAGGCTTGCAGCTGTATTGCTTGTTTGCTTTTAGGTGAGTGAGCATAGCAATAAGGAAGAGGATTCTCAGGTTTTGCTTTATGTGAGCAAAACGTGGTTCAGGGTGGGAACCATTTCCAAACTACTAGCTTCTCACTTCCAACCAATGTATTAAATGGCTCTCCATCTTTTATTCCCATAGAAATAACTCAGAAAGTCTAAGGGAGCAATACAGTGAAGCCAGTTAAAACTCATCGCTAAAGGGAAAATAAATAAACACATAGCATCCTGGTAATGTTCTGTAATACAGCCTCCGAGTTGTGGGTTTGATGCTAGGTACTTCCCCTGGCGCAGTGCCTCACACCATTATTGTAATAGCGATCACCCTGCATTGTGCCATCATTTGTTTGTATGGCTTTCTGCCCCACTAGATTCTAGGTTTGTTTGTTTGTTTGTTTTTTGTTTGTTTGGGTTTTTTTTTGTTTTTTTGTGGGTTTTTTTCTTTGTTTGTTTTTTGTTTTTTTGTTTTTGCCACTAGATTCTAGCTTCTTGAGGGCAGGCACCATTTCTTTTCCATTGTCTCCAAACGTTAGCATACTGCTTAGCATGCACACTTTTAAGTGGGTTCTGTGCCTTCACAGAAGACAGCTCTCAAGGGCCCTCCTAGCTCCATAGCTCCTCCTGGGATCAGCCCAGGCCTCTGTTGTTACTGCATTACAGCTGAATTTCTACGTCTGCTTTACTCTGCTCTTCTCACTCCTTTAGTGTCATTTCCAAGAACATGCTACAATCAACCTCCTGGGTGCAAATTTCTAGTTCAACTACTTACTATGTGAGTTTTTGAATATTGCCAATGAAAACTTTAGATATTTGGTCGCTCTTCTACAATAGCGCATTTCAGAGCAACATTAGATAATTTGCCTCTATTCAAAAGTGGCATCATTTTGCTTGAGGTTGCCATTAAACTAGATTATCCATTAGATTATTTAACTCCTAAAAACTCTGCTGCTCTCCTTAAATCATGACCTGACTTAGCTGTGATTAGTGCAACAGAGTTTCGAGATAGAACACAAACTCTTTTGAGAAGGAATTCTCCCACGATCATAAAGTCTCCCAGACAATTATTTAAAATTGGCCCAGACTGTTGTTCAACTTTTTGTGTGTTATCACTGAAAATGTAGATATGTGTGCCTTTGGTCTCATGCAGCCAGGCGTATTGTACTCACCTTTTTATCACCTCCAATCTGTAGTACCTCAATTGGGATCCCTTAGTACAAGCAATCCCCACGTCTCAGGTATCACATGGCCAGAACGACATGACATGTTTGTCTTGAATAATAACATCATATCTGTGGTACCAGCAACCCCTCTGGCTTAGGTGAAACAGAGAAACAAGGAAGCCTAACGTTGCATATTTTTGTACTCCATAGGTCCCCATGAGCCCAGTAAATTTCTCTGCAGAATGTGTTACTGCTGTTGTTGTTGTTATTGTTTAACACAATTAAATGAAAGTGTCTAAACGTATGAATCTCAGAAATCAGGGTGATTAACTTAAGATTCTTCAGCATGCCCCAGAACAGCTATTATTAACGCTGGGTTTGTGTGCCCTAGTTTTGGAATGAAGTTCCTATTTAATTATATCCCAGTAGTCTCCAAATGGATTTGCAATGCCCTTCTCACTAATAAGATTCCACTCTCAATTCTAGAAGATGCTTCTTGTAGATATCAGTAAAACGAAACAAGTGACCTTCAACAATTTTCTTGAAGTAAAGAAAACTAGGATGGGCTGTTAGAATCACATTATGATCACTATGATCACAAGTCAGAGAAGCATATAACTGCAAATACTAAAAAATAACACAAACATTAAACCAGAGCTGAGTAATGGAGCTATCTCTCTATATATACATATATTGATAGCTAGGTCTATATATGATATTGAAGTAAATACATATTACAATTTAGGGTAAATGATACCACTATAAATCAGGAAGTGAAATGTCAATAATCATTCAGCATGTACATTTTTGCCTTTTTGGATAGAGAGACAGAAGAACATATCAGACTTCTTCTGTTTTATGTGTACATATTACATTTATACTCTGATAGGAGAAATATGAGCTTATTTAATGACATCCTCTTTTCTCATGAATTTAGCATACAGTTTTGCTCTTACTGGTCAACTTTCCCTTCCCTCCATTTCCCTTCCCTAGGTCTTTTTTCAATCTATGAAATGAAAAGCAAGACATTAGCACTCAAGTCCAGCCACACTAGGCCTGAAACTTTCCCGACTTGGTGGACCTGGTCTCCCTGAGAAGAGAACAATTGGCATTCACATTTTTCCCAGCATAGACAAGCCTGGAGTGTGGAGGCAATATTGGGGGAAATGGCTCTGAGGACCGAGCAATGCAATTGTGGCAGCTGGTGCTGGGGTAGCTGTACCCACAGCCACATTCCGGAGCTCTGAATGGCCTGTTCAGACATAAATCCCAGTCTGTCTTCATCAGTGCTAACAGATGGCAGCCTCATGGCAAGACTTATTTTATGGCACAGATTTTATATGCATTTGGATCAGCCAACCTTGTGTGAAAAGTGACCGTCACGATACCATCACATCCCTTACCTCCAAAAAGCAAACATTTACACACACACACACACACACACACACACGCACACACCTTTAAAGAGAAATAAAAAATAAAAGACAAACCTTTTTTTACCTATATATTTTAGTACAATTTATATAACATCACTTTGTTCTTTTAACTGCTCCATTCCAGATTTTGTTGAGGTAACAAACTTACAAATGGGCTTGTTGACCAAAAATGAGTGACTTAGGAAACCAATACAAAGTTTCTCAAGTCTCCATATTCGGCTACATTTTCAAAAGTCGTGTCCAGAACCAGAAGATAAGAAGACAGCAGTGGTATCAAAGATAAGTGAAAAGAAAAGATATTAACTGAATTATGTCTGGATGAACTCAGAAAAATATGGGAGTTTGAAGAACAAATAAATAAACAAAATATGCTCAGAACACTTTAATTACTTGGGCTTTAACCCATGAAAACCACTTAATTTATTTCCTGCTTCATTCCTTACCATTAAGAAATTCCATGCTTGAAAGGTAGAAAAAGCATATTAAGAGAAAACAACTATGATGATATTAATAAACACATTAGAAGAAATATGTGGAAATATGTGAAAAACATTAAAATTAATTCAGTTCCAGGCACATATGAGTGATATTTCATTGCACTGAAAAAAATTATGGATAACACCTCACTTGTGTACTTAGAATCTTGTACTTACTGATTTTAGGTATTTAGGCAGTAGAGCTTTGGTAATACAACTTACAGAGAAGGAAGATCTGACTTGTTATTTCTCATCTTAAAGGGGCAGGGAACCCACAAGAGTAAGAAGTGGAGCAAGATGTATCAAAAGTAAATATACCATTAGGCTATATCTATAGTTTTCAGAAAAATCAAAACTCCATCCCAGTTAAAAGTGTTATTTGGTGTTGTGTTCATTTTCAGAAAAGATTTTATACTGGCATTGATGGAACATATTTGATTTTTAATGGCTAAAATGCCGAGGAAAAGGGAACAAATATCATGCAAATTAACTAAAGAACTTGGAGTATTTAGCCTAGGAAAACTCCCATCTTTCTCGATGGCTATTCCAAACGTTTGAAAGGCTGTCATAGCTGCTAGGTCAGAGTCATCTCTGTCACTGCAGTGGCAGAACAATCAGCAAATTGAACTCACGAGTAAACAGGTCTCCATTCCATGTAATAGAGGGTTTCATAAGATAGCTATTTAAAGTAGAAATGGACTACTTTCCAAGATAGTAATCATGTTCAAATGGAAGGTGAAGTCAATCGCTTGGATTTCTAATGGAAAAAATCCTGTCTTACATGAGACATTAAGTATGATGAGCTCACATCTCCCTTGTTTCTAAACTTCCGTGTCTGGTTTGGAGCAGAGTGTCCCTTGGGACTTGTCCATCAACTCTGTAGGGCTGTAGTATTTGAACAATGCAGTTCATCTGGGGCATTTTCCTTTCGTGTATAACAAATAATGGCAGAATAAGGGAAAAGCTGAAATAATGCCTTTCAGTAATGTAGATGGTATTCTGTAAAAACTATTGATTAAGTACCAACATCATTGCAACAGATGGCACAGCCCGGTGTTAGACCAGTAAGCTTTGTCAGGGTGAGGCTGCCAATCCATAAATTGAAAACAGGTGGCAAAAGTTCCCTGGGCACTCGGCATCTGTAAGTAATCAGTTACTGTAATAGCCCTGGTCAGACACACATTAGCTTCATTGCCGATGACATTTTTAATAGCTGAAGGACCTCACAGCTTTATTTAATTGGAATTGTAATATACCCTATACATATAGCTGATCACCTTTGACAATTGTGCAGTTCTCTTCCACTTCGTTAGCCCTAGGTGCACTATACCATACATTTTATTTGTGTAACGCAGACGGGTCATAAACACATAATGGAGGGCAAGATACACTTATTGGTCTACACTGCTTCAGTGTTTCTCTGTTGCATTTTCTCTGGGTCTTCCGCTCATCCATAACCAACCCTTAAAGAGAAATCAAATACATCTGTACTTGGTTTCTGTTCAGTGGAAATTAAATCCCACAAAAACCAAACCATGGTTTGAACTGAAAAATGCTCATTTCTAAAGTATGTTACTAGCCTTCCTGACATTTTATTCCACTGCCCTTCTGCCCCTTCCCAATGGATTGGAAGTAGATTAAAGTTTATTATTGCGGGACTTGATAGAAACATGACAGACGAAGACTTAAATTGCTAACACTGTCCAAAATGTGTACTTTCCAAGTTTTGGGTCTTATACTTCAAAGCTTCTTTGGAAAATGTGTTGGAGAGTGAGAATTTAGTGAAAAGGCCAGACTGGTCCGTTTGGAGAGAAATGAATTGCTTGGAGTCCTTTAAGCAAGTCATGGGAACATTTGTGTAGATTCCTATAGGTCATTGTCTGGTGTTTCAGTTAATAAGGTGAGAAAATTTCTCTTCTGATTAGACTGTGGATAATTTTTCAGAAAAGCATTCACTTTGTTGAAACAGTGAGTTATTGTACTTTAACGATTGAGGCTGGCCATAACACAGGATAAAAATAAATATGAGAAACGAGCAGAATGTTTCAAAACACCCTGTTTCTGAAAAATAGACATTATGTGTAGTCACAGGACAATGTACTGCATATGATCCAGCAGTCTGTCTACCTATCCTTCTTTTTTTGTTTGTTTTCTCCATAAAAATGTGATGGAAAAGTCTAAGACCAAAGATTACTGTAAAGAGTGATTACTTTTAATCTAAATGAAAATCGTAGATGGAGTTGGATGAACCCAAATCTTACTCCTTGCACATGACACTGCCTCCATCTCCATTCTCTTCCCACCCCAGAAGAAATTGTATCCTCACAGGTTGTAATTTCTTACTAGGCATTGTTCTGTTTTTATCCAAAATGAAGAAAACATTTTGCCTCATTGGCTTTGGTCAAGCCCTTAGTTTACATTTTATTAGTTTATTCAGGTAGTGAATGTCTGATTTATTATTTGGGAACAACTTTCTGCTCGTGATGGTATTCATACCTTTTATGCATAAACTATCTACCTAATCAGAAGCCTGGTTCTTGTTAAAATTTAGTAACGGTAAACTGCTTGGCAGATTACAGTGACATTTCTAAGACAGTTCATATGAGGCAAATAGAATTAAGACATAGTGAATGCTTTTGTGTTGTGTATAACTGTAATGGGAACTTAAGCCTCTGTTTACAGCAAAAATTCTATTGGATGACCTCACATAATCCTTTATGTTTCAGAGCGGTTTCTAACTGTAAAGCCCCATGTTGTAACCTTCTCTATATCTAATTAAGGCATTACTTGGGCTTATTCTTTTGATTTAGAGACAGTCATGGCACTCTTCCATTGGTTACATTGTGTAAAAAAGACATATTTTAGAGCCTCTTGTCTCGGAGCTTCTTAAATCCTCTGGTATGGCTTTGCAGCCTCCAGGGATACCGCCATGGTTCGCAAAGAGATTTCTGGGGAATAACATAACCTGCAGCTACCTGCAAGTGAACAAGCCTGGTATCCCACCAGTGCCCTGAGTAGTCCTGAAGGAGTCCCAAAGAATCTAGACCAGACAAGGTCCTACCATGGCAGTCTCACTCTGAGCTTCATTCCAATATCACAAAAGGATTTGTCAGAAGTTGGCTTGGACTTAAAAAGGATAAATCCTTTGGATGTGTTGGGATGAAAACAAGCAGCTGTTCCCAGCATCTTGAAGTTATTCACTGCTCCTTTCTCTCTGCCAAACTAAGACTTTTGAGTTTATATGATTTTTAAAAATGTATGGTTAATTTACAGTAGAGCTGATTTTGTGTTATTTTATAGATTATAAAGTTGTTCAATTATGCAGATGAACTGATCCTTCTTGCATTCTGCTGCTTACCTGTTATTTCCCTTTTCAAGTACTTATTGGAGAATGAGGAGTGGATAAACTGATATTTTAATCTGCTAATCATTATGTGATGAATGCACTGTTTTGAGAGGTAAAGATCACTGGCTAAAACCAAGTTTTATAATTACCTGTATATTTGGGTCCATCAACAATCTCAGTTGCCTGTTATCATTCATAAGTGTGAAAGTACTATAGGCTACTTAGTGTTTCAACCTGACAGTCAGGGCCACTGTGCCCTAAGTCAGAGGTAAGGACTAAATGGAGCTATATTCTTTGAGGCAAAAGAGGCAAATTGCATACCCCACTGAGACTGCAGCCTGCTAAGGGGCTGATGTAAAGGCAGAGGTTGGTATGCTCAGAATTCTAGGATGAAGGAAAATGAACAGACCCTAGGCAGAAGAAATACATTTGGGCTTTTCTACATTCAGTTGCTTATTAGGTAACTTTGTTGTCTTAGATTTCTTCTGGACATGTGTTTTCCTCATCTACTCATCTCTCAGCAAACATTTATTAAACCCCTTTTAATGCAGGAATGTGTCTGATGCTGAGATCATAGGAAGAGAAGATGGCATTAGCTGTGATGTAAGTCAGCATATGTTAGTTGGCTGTAACCAAACAGAGAAAGGTCTTGTGAATGTGAAATCAAATGAATCTTCTTGAACTAGGGCTTAAAGAATAGTGCAGCTAGGGTGCCTGGGTGGCTCAGTCGGTTAAGCGTCCGACTTCAGCTCAGGTCATGATCTCACAGTTTGTGGGTTCAAGCCCCGTGTCAGGCTCTGTGCTGACTGCCAGCTCAGACCCTGGAGCCTGTTTCAGATTCTGTGTCTTCCTCTCTCTCTGACCTTCCCCTGTTGTCTGTCTGTCTGTCTGTCTGTCTCTCCCTCTCTCTCTCAGAAATAAATAAAAAACATTAAAAAATATATTGTAGCTATTGGGAGACATTCTAACAGGAGTGAGTGATGGGCAAGGCACAGAGGTAGACAGGTGCAAGGATAATTGGGGGAGTGGGGAGCCGTTTAGAGCCAGTGGAAGTTTTTTTTGTTTTTTTTTTTAATGTTTTTTTTTTTTTTTTTTAATTTATGACTAGGAGAGAGACAGCGTGAGCAGGGGAGGGTCCGAGAGAGAGGGAATCACAGACTCTGAAACAGGCTCCAGGCTCTGAGCTGGCAGTCAGCACAGAGCCCGACGCGGGGCTCGAACCCACGAACTGCGAGATCATGACCCAAGCGAAAGTCGGACGCTTAACCGACTAAGCCACCCGGGCGCCCCATCCAGTGGACGTTTTTGATCACGTCCTCTGACTCTGTCATGATATATGTGGCAAGACTGCACGAGGGATACTGGATTGAGGAGGGGTGTGCACAGGGGCACAGTTAAGTTGGTAGGATACAAAAAAGATATGTTAAAGCCTGAACTATAGCATTAACATTGAAATAATAACAAGCGACACTTAATTGATCAGCAGGAGGAGATTGAGTTAGTTAATGTTCTCTAGATGCTATTTTTTGCCCCAGTGAAACAAATACACTTAATATATCTCTATTCTCTATCTACCTGGAATGGATGATCATAATTAAGAAAAATATTAGAAATGTTAGAGAAATTAGTATTTTTGCCAAAGGAAAAATCCGTAAGTATGATTTCTATTGTATGATGGGGGCGATGCAGGAATTCTGTTCATTCAAAGGTAAAAAGTTATATTGGACTCTTGAATCTTTAATTTTCAGTGTTAACTATTTTATTCTTCATAAGCTGTGCCTGTGGTTAATTTCTACATTTTTGTGGATATTTTGCCATTTGCCATTGATACAGAAGTCTAAATACACTTCAGGCTTTGAAAACACCATGACATCCCCTTGTCTTTGGTTTCACTTATCATGGTTTTGGTTACCCCCAGTCCACCAGGGTCCAAGATGACTTTCTGACATATTGTCTAAAAGTCGACAGTATCCTAATGCTGTGACATAATCCCTATATCATTCACTCACTTCATTTCATCATGTAGGCATTTTGTCATCTCACATGATCAGCAGAAGAAGGGTGAGCACAGTACAGTAAGGTATTTCGAAAGAGAGAGAAACCACATTCACTTTCCGTTTAGTATAACATATTGCTATAATTCTATTTTATTATTAGTTACTGTTATTAATCTTTTACTATGCCTAATTTATAAATTGAACTTTATCATATGTATGTATGCAGAGGGAAAAAATGTAATGTGTATAGGATTCAGTGCTACTCATGGTTTTGGGTCTTGGAACATATTCCTCCCACATAAGCAGGGACTACTGTGTACATGATCCTTTCTGTTTAGAGGGAACTCAGCCCACTATTATCGTATTGCCAATGCAATCATTACCTTAGTGTCCTCTATTATTGTAAAGGAACATAGTAGGCAAATAAGGATATTACTGAAAGACATCATGCTTCCCAATTTCAAATTAGAAATTTCTAATTTCTGCTTAGAACCTAAAATTAATAAGTAGAAATATACAACCAAATTGCTGTCATGAATCCTATAGATTCAAAGGGCATTGGTTTCAGATTTACCTTTAGAGAAACACCAGTTTTGCTGGTATAGAATTAAGTTACAGTGGAATTTTCCCTCTGATGATGAATTACCAGTCTGAGAGGAAGTGGTTTGGGAATGGTGGCCCATCAGCCAGAAAGCCCCAAGAACAACCATTAATAAGCACTCTTTGGTTTGAATACCTATCATTATGGGGACTGAGCTCCCTGGGAGAGCGCCATTCTGCCTCCATCTGACATGCAGAAGAGGCAGTAAGAGAATGAATGAAAATGTATTTAAAAAACTGCCAAAAATGGATTGAGGAAGTCTTCATTTGGAACCAAGAATAAGTAACCAAAATTAGGACATTTTGTATTTTCAAGGGACTTTTATAGGTGCAACTAAAGAATCATAATAGTTGATTAACTTGTAGTAAGTAAGACATGTCTTTTTATGTATAACATTTTAATTATTAAAAGATTTCCTATTTTATCTATAATCTCTTATGTATAATATTTTTATTTTATTTTATTTTTTTAATGTTTTATTTATTTCTAGGAGAGAGAGAGAGAGACAGCGTGAGCAGGGGAGGGTCAGAGAGAGAGGGAGTCACAGACTGAAACAGGCTCCAGGCTCCGAGCTGACAGTCAGCACAGAGCCCGACGCGGGGCTCGAACCCACGAACCCCAAGATCATGACCCGAGCGAAAGTCGGATGCTTAACCAACTACGCCACCCGGGCGCCCCATATTTTTAAAGTATTTTAATTTTTGAGAGTCTAAAAAGGAGGAAAACAAGATTGATGGTGGGCGTCAGTGTGACAGCAGTAGTTTGCCTTTTGAAGTTTTTTGGAAGAAGTCAGAGAATGGTTCAAAATAGAGTATGACACTGTTTCTTTAAGCAGAATTTCTTATGTCACATTTCCATCAGGAAGTAAGTGGCCAGTTTCTCATGCAGCTCCACAGTTCTCAACAAAATCAACTGACTACTGGATCTTCTTTGCAGCACGAGATATAAATTGTTAGTTCCCCAACCAGCCAGTGGTCTCTCTGGCTCCAAAAGGGCTGTCAGCCAGTCTATGGGCTGAAAATTTGGTGACCAAGCAACATTAACATGGAAACCTGATGTTGCTCTAAAGCCATACTTCACATGCTGATGGCGGTTGGGCCCCTTACTTGAGAGAGAAAGGAAAAATAAATTTTCTTGGCACTTAACTGTGTCAGTAAGTGAAGTCAAGAGTTAGACTGTTTGTGGGGAGAAAAACTTTCACAAGGAATGTGGCAAAGAAACAGAGGAGCACACAATGAGGGGACTTCATTTACAAATCTTATGGTTTTCTACTTAGCAATAAATGTCATTTTAATGTCTCTTAGCAACTTCTAAACTTCATGAGGACAGGGTCTGGGACTGGTTTTGCTCATTATTATACCCTGGAGAGCCTAGTCAGCACACAATAGATTATTGTTAAATGAATGAGTGAACAATTATCTAAACTTTTGTGACTGTTATTATGTTTAATACTTAATTATGCCAGTTTAAATAATGAAACAATGAAATGCTCTAGTCCTGATGCCTAAAGGCAACTTAAAGGACCTGGAAAAAGGTCATAATTCTGAGTCTCTCAGTTTCTTCATGAATAAAGTGAGTATGCTAGACTAATTGCTGTTATTCTTTCTATTTTCATAAAAATGTAGTGGGGGCACACAGTTTAAAGAGTTGGAAACCCATCATTTTTTTTTTCTGCAGCTCTGTTATTTCCCACTTTCCAGAGATTGCTATTTCACTTCTTTTAAACTGTTTCTATTGATATTTATCTGCTTATCTGATATTTATCAGATATTTATTATATTAATATCTGATATTAATCAGATATTTATCAGATATCTGCTTTTGATATTTATCTGCTTATATTTATCATATGCTTATAGTACTAGTTCTGTTATTTCTATCTTAATAATTATCTCTTAAAATACAGTGGATGTGTAAATAACCTCAGCCCCCATACACATCATCCCTCCGGCTTCCCAATATTAACAGTATCAGAACTATCAGAGCACTTTCCAGAGCTGAGTTATGTCATATTGTTATAATTCCCCTTAATCTCTCTTTTGAGTCACGTCTTTTGTTTCATAAATTCTTCATCTTACTTTTCTTTGATTTGCTCTCTGAGTCTGGAGCAGTATATATATATATATGTATATGCCTATAGTTCCTGAAAAAGAATGTTAGGGAGGTGCATCTGGGTGGCTCAATTGGTTAGGGGTCTAACTCTTGATATCATCTCAGGTCATGGTCTCATGGTTTGTGAGATAAAGCCCTATTTCAGACTCTTTGCTGATAGCATGGAGTCTGCTTGGTATTCTCTCTCTCCCTCTCTTTCTATACCCTGCCATGGCTTGCACATGTGCACCCTCTAAAAAAATAAATAAATAAAGTTGAAGAATGCTAGGGAGGTAGATTTTAAAGCTTTGCATAGATTAAGAGTTCTACTCTCATGCAAAATTGACTGCAATTGAATTTAAAATATGTATTCATTTTCTTTCACCATTTTGAAGGCATTTTTTTTGTCTTCTAGTTTGTCATATCCATAGTGTTCAAAGATTTCAAGTTGATGAGTCCAGATGTGGATATATTCCTTTCCATGGCACTCAGTGGGTTCTGTCAATCTGAAAACTCATCAATTCTGGCAAGCTTCCTTAGCTAAGTTACTTAATATTTCTCTTCTCCGCATTTTATCTGTTCTTTTATTCTGGAGTTATTGTTGTTGACATATGGGGTCTTCTAGAAGAGTATTCTTTCACCCTTTTTTCATTCAACTTTTTCTTATTTTTCCATGTTTTTTTAAAATTTTGCTCATTGTTTCCCTCAATATTCTCTTGTAAAGTCTTTTGTTATTAATATCAAATTTCGAATTTCTGAGAGCTCTTACTTTTCTTCTGATTAAAAACAGAAAGAAAGAAAGAAAAAAAAAACAACCTGTTCTTATTTCATGGGTGACGTAGTCTTTGATCTCTTAAAGGTATCAGTGATAGTGTTCATCTTACTGCTTTCTTTCAAATTCCATTTATCTGTTTGGTTTCACTCTTTTACATTAGAGTCATTCCTCACATATCTCAAAGCCCTTGGTCCATATTAAAGAGTTGGGTGCTATAAGATTGACATTTACTTTAGCTTGCTCTGGCTGGAAATTTGTTGTTGTTGTTGTTGTTGTTGAAAAATTTCCAGTACCAGCCTCTGTCAGTCTTTTGTATCTGTTAGATTCTAGAACTTGCAGCTAAAAGTGTGAGTCATGAGCAACAGCATCCATGTCACTTGGAAGCTTGTTAGTTTTAGCACCTCTGGCTTCTACCTCAAAGCTATTGATTAGAATCTACTGTTTTATCAGGATCCTCAGAGAATAATCTCTCTTTGGTCTACTTTGAGAATCTGACCTGGACATCAGCATTCTAGGAGGCTAGTGGGTGATGGGACAGAGGGCAGGTATTACCACATTCAGAATATAACCTTTGAAAATAAATAATTTCCTGATTACAGGACAATACCTCTGCTTTCATCCTGGCCTGGTGACCTACTCAGTGTGGTCTGCCATAACAAAAATACCATAGACAGAGTGACTTAAACAACAAATGTTTATGATAGTTCTGGAAGCTGGGAAATTCAAATTCAAGGTACTGCCAGATTCAGCATCATCTGTCTCCTAGTTTTCAGACGGCCATCTTGCCATCATGGAAAGAGAGATCTCCTGCCTCTTTCTCTTTTTACAAGGGCATTAACCCCATTTATAAGGACATTAATCCCATTTATAAGGGCTTTACCCTCATGACCTAATCTAACGCTAATTACCTCCTGAAGGCCACATCTCCAAATACTATCACATTTGGGATTCAGGCTTCAACATATGAATTTTGTAGGGATGAAAATATCCGGTCTATAGCACTTGGTGTCCTCCCTGTTTTACCCTTTCCAGACTGTAAGCCTCTAGCTTTTTGCTAAAGTGAGCAGATCAGACAGCTGGCTGTCTAGCTACCTGTTAATCCCCCTCAATTTTTCTGCCTATCCCTGCCCTTACTTCCTCATTTAGCTGGTAGATCCAATTTCTGAGTAACTCAGCCTCTACTCTTCTGACAGCTTACTTTGTGTACTTCTTCCTTTCTCTTCCATTTCTTTGTTTTATGGGTTTATGGTATTAAAATATCCCACCACTTTGATTTCAGTGAGTTTCATAGTAAAGGCAGAAGCAGATATCTAGATGCCATTTATCATCTCTAACCAGAAGTAGACTAATCTTTAAAGTTCTTCTGGCTCTTCAATTTTATGCCTTGATTTCTCTATTATATGTATCCACTAAATACCACTTATTATTTATGTTTATTTACTTGCTTCATTATAATTTATCTTACCTTAATGTTTAAAAACATCTGAGCTTTTTCATTTACAGTTGCTTCATCTGAGCAACAAAATGTGGGATCTTAAAAAAGATTTATTTGGGTAGAAATCTTTATATATCCTTTAAAAAAAACTTCTGTCTATAGAAAAGTTATAGTGCTTAAGTTTAACTGCAACTTAATTCTGAGTAGTAAAATTAAAAGTAAATTAGCACCAGCAGAATTCAGTGTTACTTGAGGGTCTTAGAGTTTCAGAACCAGAGAAAGATCATGTGCAGGTTTTTTTTTTCTAGTTTCTCCTGTCACTGTTACTTAGCATTTGAACAAGATTTTAAGTAAAGTGCTATCAATCAATCCTAAATTCCAAATAAAGCTTAACATTTCAAAAATTTTGATTAGAATTGGACCCACTGTTTGGTGAATAATAATGTAAATTGGAGGTGTGATAAGCAAGTGAATTATTGCAATGGGAGGTCATTTGACCACTCTGCCAGGTATGAATTATGATAGATAAGTTTTCATAATTATTGTTTCTTATACCTATGGGAAATGACCGAACAAGATCATAGTAATATTAACCAGCATTACTTACAAGCATTTCTTCATATATACGTGTGAGTGTGAATGCATGTATGCAGGTGGAAAAGGAACAACACGAAATGCTTCTTGGCAGAAGTTCTCCAGGTTGGCAGTCCTCTGGGCTGGAGATTCTTGGCAGATTTTGACATAGTAATGAAGAATGAGAGTTATAATACATTTCACTTAGTTTAACCAAACCTTCCTAAACTTTATAAGCTATGGGACTTTTTTTTTTCTTTTACTCTCCCCCTCCCCCCTCCTCCTCTTCTCACCCTCCTTCTTTCTTCTTCTTCTCCTTCTTCTCCTCCTCCTCCTCCTCCTCCTTCTTCTTCTTCTTCTTCTCCTCCTCCTCCTTCTCCTCCTTCTTCTTCTTCTTCCAACTCCTCCTCCTCTTCCTCCTCCTTCAGCATAACATTTTAACAAATGTTCCCATAGAAACAAGGAAGGTGGATCATAAAACCAATTTTATATCTTCTCAGCCTAGTTCAGTATTTGGCACCATACTCAATAAATAATTTCAAAATAATCTGAGCCAACTTGGGTAAACTATACTTCTTCCTTGTATCAGTACTTTTAAAGCAAGTTATTACCTTGAGCTGCTAGAGATTTTGTTTTCCTCCCTGGTTTAGATCCTCTGAAGGTACCACTTACCCAGATGGCTTTGTAATCATGGATTAGTTAAGTTCCTAAAGATGTCACAGGGTGAGCTGCCTCTTTCTACCTCTTAAAATAAACTTGCCCCTGGCATACTCACAATGGAGAAATGGCTAAGCCTAGACAATCCAGATTGATCTAGAAGCTCGGCAGTTGGTTCAGTTTCTAATCAAATCTTTATCACTGAAAAATCTCTCTTAAAAAAGGTTTCCTTTTCTTGGTAAATCATATATGCTGGGTGTATGTGATGTAATATCAAAGTATCAAAAGTGTTATTCAAATTCTCTTTGATGAATTTTGTAGTGCCTCAGGCTTGTATTTCAATTAGATTTTGCTAAACAGTGGACACACAAAGCAGAGACAAGCTGAGACTGATTGTCAATGAGATTGATTGTCGATGCCCTGTCTTTGCATTTTTTAAAAACAAAATGATTGTGTTTTATTTTATATCTGTTTTATGCTTAAATGAATGGATCTTTGTAGTGGATATAGCTAGTTGAAGGCTATAGATACTGACATGTTTAGCAAGTTATACTTGAGATGAACCTTATACCCTCTATATCCCTCACAGAAACTAATTAAAAGCTAAACAGAAAAGTACAGGATGAGTTACACTGCTGATAAGACTAGTGTCTTAGACTGCTCAGGCTGCTATAACAAAAACCACAGACTGAATGGCTTAAACAACAGAAATTTATTTTCTCACAGTTCTGGAGGCTAGAAGACCATGATCAAATTGCTGGCAAATTCAGATTCTGGTGAGAGCTCTATTTCTGGCTAGTAGACAGCCACTTTCTTACTGTGTCCACTGATCTCTCTCCTTATAAGCACACTAACCCTATCAAATTGGTCCTTACCTTGATGACCTCATTTAACCTTAGTTACTTCCTTAGAGACTCTTTCTCCACATATTGCCACACCAGAAGTTCGGGCTTACACATAAGAAATTTGGAGGGATGCAAACATTCAGTTCATAACATCTGGTTTTAATGAAATTTGTTGTATTTATCATTTTGAGTTGGCCTTGATTAGCTTATTAAAGCTTAAATTCTAAAGCTTTTGAGAAAGAGAATCAGTTTTATTATGCTGGTTTTAATAGGGAGGAAGGACACCTAATGATTTTGATGGGAATGCACATTGTATGAAGTATAAGAAAGAATACTGTGCCATCTTCTATTCTTAACTGTTTCTCAATCACTAAAATATAATGTGACTGACCTTCAGTCAATTGATTCTCAGAAGTGCTGTATGTTTAGATGTGTGTGTATTTTAAATTTAATTTTAAGTTTTTTTGGTTTATTGAAGAGGTAAGATATTTTGAACAATTTAGTATTTGCCTTTTCCAATCCACATTTCACATTGGAGGACTTAAAAGATGATGTAGTTGATGTAGACATTTACAGATAAAGAAACTGATGGTGAGAGAGAAGAGGGATGAGTCCTGACATATTCATCTGTGGTATGCGCTTTTTCCTTTTGTCAATTTATATAATTTGAGATGCACTTGAAATTTGAACTTCATTCAGTGGCAGTTAATGTCATAGGTGAAATTATTCTAATCCTGATGTATCAGAGAGCTCTAATAGGAGAAATTTGGGACTCATGTTGGCATTAAACCTCTGCTCTCAGTAAATTTACCCACAATCTGGAAGCATCTTTGCACAGCCTAATGGGTTGACGTGGGGTTTCACGGAATAATGTGTGGGTGTCAACTTTATTTCTCTGTGGTGGCTAATTCAGCATGGCTCTTTTTATTGGTTTACAGCCAACTCATTGTATATGTAAATGTACACGGTAGCTATCCATGTAAACTCAAAATTTGATATTATGCATCCATAAAGTAATGGATTGTTTCAAATTAGCATGATATTAATAGTGAGGACCCACGGCAAAATGAAAGAGCTAAAAGTTGCTCTTCAGGCCTTTCTGAAGGTGAAACCCTAGCCTTGATTATCGTAAAGCCCTCCTGTAATAAGTAACCTTCCATAAACTCCTGACCCTCCCTCCCTTTGAGGTGGGTCAGTTAGGTGAAAAAACACGTGTGAAAATACCTGCATCTCTTTGACGAAGAGAGAAACAGAAACCTGGAGTGGTGTTACTATCCATCCAAAACACATGGGATTCTCCACTCCTGCCTCTGCAGAGAATTCTGCAATTTGACTTTGGGTACATACAACAAAGGACTTTTCCCCCCACAGAGTAAATGCATTCATTTTCCTAGAACTAATTTTTGTAAAAATCTTCTTAAAAATCAGAGAGTCATCTAAGGTAATATTTCAGAATTTTTTTCTGATGAAATAACGACGCTTCACATGACTAATTTTCATCTTGGAGTCCCTGATTGGTAGTTTGTGGCTGATTTGTGATAGACACATTCAGAATCATCCCTCCATTCTGTTAGCCATGTACAGGTGCATGATTGCAGTATGCCGGTTCAGTCATAACCTTCACAATATCTTTTCTTCATGGATACCACAGGTTCCTTACTCTAGCTAAAGGAAGCACTGTTCTTTGAAACGCAATCCAGTAACACAAGCAACAGCAATACTTCTCTAATTTTATTTTATTTTCTTGATCCCATGCTGTTAGGAGGGCAGAATTGATCTGTTTTATTATATAGGACTTCTTACATCACTTAAAAATGGAAATCTTGGGCACTACCTACATATTTTTTATGAATAATAACAAGATGTTTTTAGAAATAGACATATTTGAGGTCATAAGAAAATGGAACAGAAGGCACAGAGATTTCCTGTACATTCTTGTCCCCAAACATGCATACCCTGCCCTATTGTCAACATCCTGGTATCAAATGTCACCAGTGTGATACATTTGTTAAAACTGATTAACCTACATTGATACATGTAGTTTAATTAGTTAACCTGAGTAACTATTGACGTTAGTTTATGTTAAGAGTCATTGATGACATTGTATGGCTTTGGACAAATACATAATAGCATGTATCTATCATTATAGTATCAAAGTAATTGCACTGCCCCAAAAGTCCCCTGCGCTCTGCCTGTCTATCTCTCCCCATTCTCTAACCCTTGGAAACCTCTGATCTTTTTGCTGGCTGCCTAGTTTTGCCTTTTCAAGAATGTTAAATAGTTGGAATCACAGTATGCAGCCTTTTCAGGTTGGCTTCCTTTCCTTGGTAATACGCATTTAAGTTTTCTCTGTATCTTTTTAGGGCTTGATAGCTCATGTTGTTTCAGTGCTGAACAATATTCCATTGTCTGGATGTACCAAAACTGATCCATTAACCTCCTGAATGACACCTTGGTTTGTTTGTTTGTTTATTTATTTATTTATTTATTTATTTATTTATTTGAGATGCCTCTTCAGCATCTAATAGCAGGTTTTTACATTAAAACAAACAAACAAACAAACAATACGGGTGCCTGGGTGGCTCAGTTAGTTAAATGTCTGACTTCAGCTCAGGTCATGATCTCACAGTTCATGAGTTCATGCCCTACATTGGGCTCTGTGCTGACAGCTCAGAGCCTGGAGCCTGCTTCAGATTCTGTGTTTCTCTCTCTCTGCTCCTTCCCTGCTCATGCTATGTCTGTCTCTCTCTCTCTCTTAAAATTAAAATAAACATTAAAATGATTTAAAAAAAATTTTAAGCAATAAAAAGTAGCTTCTTTACGGGGCCCCTTAGTGCCTCAGTTGATTGAGCATCTAGCTTCAGCTCAGGTCATGATCTCATATTCTGGGAGTTTAAGGCCCACATCAGGCTGGCTGCTGTCAGCTTCTCAGCACAAAGCCTGCTTCAGGTCCTGTGCCCCCCTCTCTCTGCCACTCCCTGCTTGCACTCTCTCAAAATACATAAATATTTAAAAAAATATATCTTCTTTGTTAATATTGGTAGAAGTAAAACAGAGGATTATAAGGGAATAAACTAAGTAGACTTCATTCTACATGGACATCATTTATAATGCAGAGGGGATATTGAATCACTATACGATATTCTTGTTATCCATGCTATTGAACAAAGAATAGGAGACCTGGAAATCAATTTATCTCTCTGAATAATGGATCTGCTAAAACTTCAGGGCATTATTAGAAAAAGTTCCTATCAGAGCATGCTTTTTTATTCCACTTGTATATGCTTTAGCATATTTTTAAATCTGGAATTATTTATATCACATTTAATGATATAAATTCTCTTCTATGTAACCTATCTCTTCCACTTAATCTCCCACTTAATCAATAATGAGAAAATTTCAGATCTTCACTCTTCACTGAGTAAATCACTTCGTATGAGTTATCAGTAGTAGATTCTATAGCAATCAGGCCTGCAGTGGGTAATTGCAGAGTCCCATTCCTTTTTCTAAATGAATCTAGCCAAACCAGGAAGGAGGACACACTATTTATCTTGTAAACAATGAAAGGAGAGGGAAGAAGTTTTCTTCAACTGCATAAATATACAGTTGCACTGGTATGTGTGGCTTTCTAATGTGCTTCATTGTAGTTTGTATTGTTTTTGGAGGACAAATGACCCCTTGACTTTTTTGGAGGCCAAAACAGGGTGGAGGAATTGGCCCTGGACTAGTACAGTGTACTGAGGGCAGGGCAGACATTAAGCCTTTCTAATGTAAAAGCTACCCTTGTAGCAATGATTTTAGGCAATCCCAAGACACCTAACACCCAGTGGGTTAAAATATTTATGTGCCTTTATTTCTTTCTGCCTCACATTTCTATACGAATTCTCCTGTGATTCCTATTATTTTCAGGAGTCCCGGGTTTAATTTACTTCTCCAGAACCTCATTGTTCAAAGTATGGTCTACAGACCAGTGGTAGAATCCCAGGCTCCATCTTGGACATAGAATCAGGATCTGCATTTTAACCTACCCCCTGGTGAATCTTGTGCCTGTTCGAGAAGTAGTTCTAGAATTTCCCACATACCTTGTTTGCCTGTCACTCCAATGAGTAATCCCAGTATTCAAAATAGAAAAGAAAATCTTCAATTATAGGGTAAAAAATCAGTACAAATTTGTCACTGCCATGCGTCCAGCAGTTTGCCATAAAACTATGTCTTCTTGTGGATTGACAAAGTATCTGGCGAGAAAGAGTAGAAGGGACTACTTTGAGATTCATACGGGTATAATTCAAATTCCAAAAATAATTTGGGTCCCCATGATCCCTAATTCCCAGTATGTGCCCCTGTCTCAAGGCTCACCATTGCTGGTTGTGAGGCATATGGACACCACAGTAAAAGGTCTGGTGTTGAGGTGGAGATACTAATGAAATACATGAATAATTACCTGACAGTGACTAGGATAACGACCCTGAACAGTCCAGTTAGCCTTAGTGTGGGAGCAGAAAATTAACCTGACCTCTGAAGACCCCAGTCCAGGTTTCAACCAGCTAATGACTCCCAGTGGAATTGCAGACAATGCACTGCACACACTTACAGTTGGACTTCTTCACTTATAAACCCGGAGCAGTGATAGTGCATTCCATAAATCCAGGGCTATTGTGAAAAATAAAGTAGATAGTAGAAAGCACTTGTCAAAGTTGTACAGGCAGATAAGGAATTAAAACAAGGTTCCAAATACTTGAACAATTATTTTCCATTTCAGAATAGAATCAGAAGCAGTATCCACAGACTACTTAATGTTTCCCTTCATATTTCACACATAACTTTGGAAGGTGCCCCAAAAGTATGAACATGTGACCTTTCAGTCCAGAGACGCAGAAGAAATAGAATTCCTCAGGGTTTTACTGAGAGCAGTGTTTCTCCAAGTGTGGTTCTCTGATATACTGCCTTAGAACCCCCCAGGATCTTTATGAAGGGACCCAGTTTGAGGTCTCTTCAGGAACATTACATGATTCTGTTGCATTCTGAAGTCTGAGAGATTAGTTTGAGTGGATTTTTGCTGTTAATGTTAGGAAAAACATAGAAATGTTATTAAATTCAACTTAAAGCCTTTGTCTTTACAACAGCTCTCTGTAAATGTCCCCCTTTCATATTTAGTCTTATAGAAAGAAATTCTACATCTGCCTTTTTTTTCCTCCTGAGGTGATGTTGTTTATTCATTCATTCCAGGAAGATTTGTTGAGCATCTTTTAGAACTCTGAAGATCTATTATCTGTCCAGGAAACTAACTTCATAACTGTTTGCATTCCTAAGTTATTAGGGCAGTGAATACATTGAAAACAACCTTTGGGTAGACTTCTGGTAGAAATGTAAACTTCCTATGAAGTTTCTGCATATGGACAGTAAGACACTCTTAACTTCTTGTCTTTGATTTTAATGTAAGCCAAAACTGTGTTTCTCTCTGCCTACTGGAATACTAAACAAAACAGTTTAGGGAAGAATAAATGAGATTACTTTTTTCTCTTCCTCATGCTATACTTCCATGTATGGAATTTAAGTGTACAGTTGATCCTTGAACAATGCGGAAGTTAGGGGCACCGATGCTGCTTCCAGTCAAAAGTCCCTAAATTGCTTTTGACTCCCCCAAAAGTTAACTACCAATAGCGTCTTGATAACCAGAAGCCTTATGATAACAAATATTTGATTAACACATATTTTGTATGTTACATGTATGATATGCTGTATTCTTATGATAAAGTGAGCAAGAGAGACAAAAAGTCAAAATCATAAGGAAAATATATTTATAGTACTGTACTGTAAAAAAGTCCACATAGAAGGGGTCCTATGCAGTTCAAACCTGTATTCTTCAAAAGTCAACTGTCTTTTCTACTGTAGTAGAGATTACTGAAGTGAATTATAGTAGAGATTGTTTTTTTTTCCTATTTTCACATAAGTTAATGATGTTACAGTGGAAATTCACAGCCAAATAATTCATGTATCTTATTAAATACATGAAATGGGAAATTAATGGTCCTGGGCATTTAAATTATCAGTCATCTGTCAGCCTCATTACTAAATTTTCTTCTCACAGTCCACTCTTTTTGCTAAGAGCTCATAGGAATTGGTCAACCCCTTACTGAATGAACATATTAGCCTTTCTATATAATAACTTAACATCTTCAGAATAGAAACACATTATTTTTACTGTTATCAGGTTAATCAAAGGGAATGAACATGTGTCTTAGACTCCTGCAAACCATTCTTAAGAGCATAGTAGAGGTAATCTTTTAAAAAAATGTGTCAGATCATGCTCTTTCCTGGTTAAACCTTTCCAATGCCTTTCCAACTCTCTCAGAGTAAAATCCAACTTCCTTATATCTGCAAGGCTTGTACACCAGCCTGATCTCCGTCCACCCCACCTAGGCCACCTCCACCCCAGACACACTCATCCCCCTTCCAATTTTCCCGAACGATTCTCATTGTTGCCTGGGCCTCTGTTCTGGCTGCTGTTGCCAAATACCACCAGAAAGCCTTTGGAAAGTTTGAAGCTAGAAGTTCACATTATCTGATTTTGAATAAATGAATGAATAAAAGCCTTTACAATGGATTGAAGAGAAAGCACAATTTTTCCCCTTAAACAAGAACTGAGATAGGCATCTTGTAGAATGATTTGGAATGTCTTAAATGTCTTATAGTGGTAAATGTATTGCAGACTGGTGCAAGATCTTTCTAATTGTACTCACAATAAATTTAAATATGGTAAAGTTAAAATTAGCATTCTCAGCATGGACATGAATTTAAACTTAGAAATAGAAATTTACATATAAAGAGAAAATTAAATCAGTTTTCTAAACAGGTATTTTTGAAAATCCAATAACAGGTTAACAAATTTAAGGTTTATACAAACACAGAGAATATTTTTGACTTAATTTTAATTAAACTTCATGAAGTATTTGATTGATAAGTGAGAAAGGAAGAAAGCATTCTCTTGGCATTCTAAATAGCATTGAAGGACATTGATGGCTTTAAAAAAATAATCCCGGACTGCCTGTTTGTTACCTAGCCACGTAATTCATAACAAAAGGAGGTGAAAACACTTCACTCTAGAGCAGCATGTGGTGAGATGTGAGACATTATGTAAAGTTAAAATGAGAACAAGCTGATCGGTTTTCTTCTCTATTCATATGTCGTTCTTTAGAAGTAATAGACTCGAAAGTTCGCCTCAGAGCATTTTGCTCTTCCTCTGGGAAATGTGAAGAAAAATTATGTGTGTAGAATGAAAACATGTTAATGTGTGTTAACTTATTCTCATAAACGCGCAGGAGTCTTAGGTTTGGTGGGACTGGAGTTCAGGTCAAATTGTGATTTCTACATAGGAACATTGGAAGTGCTCATGGCTATTTATCACCAATTTTTGAAGTGGGAAATGGCGGAATGTGAAAAAAATTATGTATTTTGTAGCTCATAGATACATAAAATTATACATTTATAACTACATATAGTTCATGGATATGCATCAGTTTTCTCTTTTCAAGTACTACCGTTCTTGGGTTTATGTTAATTGAACCATAAATGGAGTAAAGCCATTATGACGGTTTCAATATGGAGTGGAAAGTTAAGACCTTTTTGTCCAGAGGGCATAGAAAATAGTTCTAGATGAAGACATGTGGCAAACCACAGCAGGTCACACTTTCACAGAATAAATAACCACATCAGCTGCTGATATAATGAATAAATGTCACATCAGCTGCTTTATGCCCAAAGGGATTCTCTACTTTAACTAACTCCCCAGATTGTTTTTATACAACTTTTCGGCCATTCTCCGAAATACCTTCAATTAACACCTCTTTGCTTTCTTTTTTCCTTTGCTTGTTTGTCAGAAGGCTTGTCTGGCTTTTCAGCCTGATGTGTGTACCACTTTGCCAAAACATATTTTTATGCCAATTTCATGCCTTGGTACCATAGTTTCTTCCTTCCTTTTGGTTTCCAGGGTGCCACGAACACATGTTTGGCTTCAATTTGATTGAAATATTTAAATCTTAAGGTACATGGCCATCCTTCTTCACTCTATTGTAAGTTAATTCTCTAGGTTCTAATGTTATATTATTTTTATTTATTTTTATTTTTTGTTAACAGAAAATAGGGGGAAGAACTCGTGCTATTCCTTTCCCTGTACTCAATCTAGTTTAAAATTTAGATTCCCATCACCAAATGATCGCACTTTTTCTCCTCATGGCCTTTATTAATGATGAATAAGTTTATTGCTTTTGCTCTTGGTTTGGAAGCTGAGTCACCATTACTACAACTGCTGTTGTCAGGATTATCTGTTATATGAGCTTACCCTCCATTTGTTAGAATTTTAGAGATGTTTCTGAACAGCTTTGAAAGTCCGATAACCAAAAAGACAGAATTGGAAAACCTGATAGGACATTCTAATAATTTATAACAATTCAGATTCTCCCCTGGATTAACCAACAACTTCCTACTACTTTTTAACGAATTCTATCCATTCATTCATGAAATATTAAATACAAATTTAGTATGTACCAGATTCTATTCTGTGAAGTTAGAGTATAAAAACATGTAAACTATAGACTTTTGAGGTAGAAATAATATGTGAATACTAGGAATACAACAGGAGCAAATCTAAGCAATGGGCCTATTTTGGGGGTACCACTTTTTTATGTGATAGAATACACATAACATAAAATTTACTCTTTTAACCATTTTTAACTATACAACTTAGTGGTACTGAGTACATTCACAATGTTTTGCAACACAGTCTTCACACTCTCTGTCACCGGAACATTTTTATTTTCCCAAACTGAAGCTATGTACTCATCAAAGAATAGTTCCTCTTTACTTTCTCCTTCTATTCACTGGTAATTTCTACTTTGCTTCTGTCTCTATAAATTTGATTACTCTAGGTACTCATGTGTACCTTTGGTACTTCATATTTGACCTTTGGTGTCAGACTTATTTCACTTAGCATAACATCTTCAAGTTTCATCCATGTTGTAAAATAGATCAGATTATCAGGTTTTCATTCCTATTATGGCTAAATAAGATTTCATTATAGATATGTGTGTATGTGTGTGTGTATATATGTATATATGTATATGTATATGTGTGTCTATATATATATTTAGTTTATCCATTCAGCTGATAGATCTTTGGATTATTTCTGCCTTTTGGTTAATGTGAGTAAAATTTTATGACCATTCTTATAAAAGCATGCATTTGAGTGAGGGGTTACTTTCTTTTGGAAATAATTTTAATTTAAGAAAAGATACAAAAATCATGAAAGCAAGTCTTACATATCAAACCAAATTTGAACTGTTACCATTTTTTTTCTACTTTGCTTTGTCATTTGTGCTACCATTCATACTTTTTATTTTCCTTAACCACTTGCCAGTTGTAGAAATCATAGCTAGTTTCCCCTCAAAATCAAATAATCCTCATACTACTGTTACCTGTAATACATGAGAATTGACTGAAATAATATGTAATGCTATGTCCGAAGTGTCAAAAATTAATATGTACCTTATAGTGGGTTTTAGGACTAACATACATTAACCTGTACTACAGAATATTAAAAAGGAAATATTTATGTGACATGATCTCTAAATTATATAATTTGGCAAGGATAAAATATGTTAATTTCTCACTGCTTAGTGCTATAAGTCAAATTTGTATTGTTTTTAGTATTGTTATTTTCTGAGCCAATATTTTTAGCCCGTTTGATAAGATCTAAAATATTAATATTAACACATTTTCAAATTAGTTTTGGCTTATTAATACCAAAACTAATTGGCTTATTAATGCCATATTAAATGTCTGTGAATGTAAAACAGTTTGCTATTACTTACTCTGAGTACAAATGATTAAACGAAAAAATATCTAGGATATACTTAACAAAATGTAGTTTTAATTTTTTTTAAGTTTATTTATTTTTGAGAGAGACACAGAGAAAGCAAGCAGGGGAGGGACACAAAGAGAGACAGGGAGAGAGAGAATCTCAAGCAGGCTCCGCACCATCAGCATGGAGCCCAGTGTGAGGCTCAAACTCACAAACCTTGAGATCATGACCTGAACCAAAACCAAGAGTCTGATGCTTAATCAACTGAACCACCCAGGTGCCCCTGGAATGTATAATTAAAAGAACTGTTTATAAAATACGTTTTGAAACTTACCACACAAAAGATGGTGTGCTCTTATTTTATCCCATAGCCCAGTATAGAAGATGATATGGATCAAAGAAAATATTTGATCTGTTCTAAGGATTTTGTCTGTTCAAAATCTCCCAGTTAGGGATAAATAAATGGGTACACTTCTTTCTGTAGTTTTAAGACACTTTCTCTGGAAGATTCACTAGGCTATTATAAGCGGCACAGTCAGACACAGGTGGATATTTTTTCACGGTGGCAGGAGAGACCAACAATGTAAAGTTTTAATGGAGAGTTTGCGGCAAAAGCTTTCCGCCCATTTATGGAGTATGTTTCCCAAAGGCATATGCTAAACACAAAGACGTAGGAAACCATGTTTGTTGAGGTTTATCTTCAGAAATAATCTCTCCATGTTTCCTTAGATCAAAGCTATGCAAAAGCACCTGAGCAACATACTGCTCTCATATATCAGGGAAAGTTGGGTTGACTTCAATGACGTCGTTTCTGACAGATTTATATAATAAATGAGTTCCTAAAAACTGTTTATAGGTTTAGTTTTCTCTAAACAAGTCTTTAAGTTAAAAAAGATTCCATATAGAAAAGATTTGAATAGTATAATCAAGACTAGAAGCAATAAAGAATATTGACTCTTTACCAATCAAAAATGTAAATTAAAAGGAGATTCCATGTTTTTTAACGTAGAAGTAAAAAAAAAAAATTGGGGAAGAGGAGACATCGTTAAGTTACTGAGAAAACATGGGATACCCATCTTCATGTCCTGCTGGTGAGTGTGTAAACTGATAACAGTTTGATTGCCACAGAGTACAAATCCCTCTTTCTGAAATTGTTCCTGAAAAAAGAAATTAGGTTGATCACAGAAATGTAGGCTTTAGTATCAATGTGAAAGTTCAACAATTGAGGATTAGTTTATGGTAGGCATTAATTGTAAATTAAATTTAGTATATAGTCAAGAACATGGAAAAATGTTTATTGTGTAGTGCTGAAACAAAGAAGCTATACACATGTAGACACATAAATACACAAACACACTTTCTGATACAAAGACTCAGGGATACATGCAGAGAAATATCCAGAAAGGATATTCACTAAGGTGATAACTCTGCCTCCTGCACCTAGAACAGAATATTAGATATTTAAAATTTTCTATTTTCTTTTTAATGATTTTCTTTTTTCATATTAGGTGAAAGGTAATATTTTCATTTAATAATATTTTAAAGTCTTTCAGGTTATTCACTCTTTTATATAAATAATGATTTTTGTTATAAAATGGGGGGACACTTACTATAAGCAAATTGTATAACTTCTATCATATATGGATTGCTTTTTTTGAACAAGAACCAGGTTTCATAAATCAGTGTTTTCAGACATTGCTTATTTGTAAATAAAGGAAAGAACGTTTATCTTAGTATTGTTGTGAGCACTAGTGAATATGCGCAACATAATTTTTCGTAATACCTCAGTGAGTACCAATTGCTCGATAATGGAAGTTTTAGGTTTTGTTTTGTTTTGTTTTTACAAATAGTTTATTATCAAGTTGGTTTCCATGTAATACCCAGTGCTCATCCCCGCAAGTGCTCTTCTCTATGCCCATCACCCCCACCCCTACACACCCATGAGTCCTCAGTTTGTTCTCAGCATTCAAGAGTCTCTCATGGTTTGCCTCTCTCCCTCTCCTCCACTATCTCCCCCCTCCTTCTCCACCATGGTCCTCCGTTAAGTTCCTCCTAATCCTTCTCTATGTGCAAACACATGCCTGACTTACTTTGCTCAGTATAACACCCTCAAGGTCCATCCATGTTGCTACACATGGCCAGATTTCATTCTCATTGCCATGTAGTATTCCATGGTATAGATAAACCACATCGTCTTGATCCATTTGTCCATTGATGGACACTTAGGTTCTTTCCATGTTTTGGCTATTGGGGAGAGTGCTGCTATGAACATTGGGGTACATGTGCTCCTATGCATCAGCACTTCTATATCCCTTGGTTAAATTCCTAGCAGTGCTATTGCTGGGTCATAGGGGAGTTCTAGTGTTAATTTTTTGAGGAACCTCCACACTGTTTTCCAGAGGGGCTGCACCAGTTTACATTCCCACCAACAGTGTAGGAGGGTGCCCGTTTCTCCACATCCTCGCCAGCATCTAGAGTTCTCTGATTTGCTCATTTTAGCCACTCTGACTGGCGTGAGGTGGTATCTCAGTGTGGTTTTGATTTATATTTCCCTGATGATGAGGGATGCTGAGCATCGTTTCATGTGTCTGTTGGCCATCTGGATGTCCTCTTTGGAGAAGTGTCTGTTCATATATTTGCCCATTTCTTCACTGGGTTGTTTGTTTTTCGGGTGTGGAGTTTGGTGAGTTCCTTATAGATTTGGGATATTAACCCTTTATCTGTTATGTCTTTAGCAACTATCTTTTCCCATTCCGTTGGTTGCCAATTAGTTTTATGGATTGTTTCCTTTGCCATGAAGAAGCTTTTAATCTTGATTAGGTTCCAATCATTTATATTTGCTCTTGATTCTTTTGCTTTTGGGGATGTGTCAAGTAAGAAATTGCTGCGGTGGAGGACAAGGAGGTTGTTTCCTGCTTTCTCCTCTAGGTGTTGATGGTTTCCTGTCTCACGTTCAGGTCCTTTATCCATTTTGAGTTTATTTTTGTGTATGGTGCAAGAAAATGATCTAGTTTCATTCTTCTGAATGCTGCTGTCCAGTTCTCCCAGCACCATCTATTATGGAGGCTGCTTTGTCAAAGATTAGTTGGCTGTATGTTTTTGGTTCCAATTCTGAGTTCTCTATTCTGTTCCATTGGTCTATGTGTCTGTTTTTGTGCCAATACCATACTGTCTTGACGATGACAGTTTTGTAGTAGAGGCTAAAGTCTGGGATGATGATGCCTCCTGTTTTAGTTTTCTTCTTCAATATTACTTTGGCTATTCGGCACCTATTGTGGTTCCATACAAATTTTAGGATAGTTTGTTCTAGTTTTGAGAAGTATGCTGGTGCAGTTTTGATTGGGATTACATTGAATGTGTAGATTGCTTTGGGTAGTAATGACATTTTAACTATATTCATTCTTCCAATCCATGAACATGGAGTGTTTTTCCGTTTCGTTGTGTCTTCTTCAATGTCCTTCATAAGTTTTCTATAGTTTTCATCCTACAGATCTCTTATATCCTTGGTTAGGTGTATTCTTAGGTACTTTATGGTTTTTTGTGCAGTTGTGAATGGGATCAGTTTCTTGATTTCTCTTTCTGTTGCTTCATCGTTGGTGTATAAAATTGGAACTGATTTCTGTACATTGATTTTGTACACTTCAACTTTGCTGAATTCTTGGATCAGTTCTAGTAGGCTTCTGGTGGAGTCTGTCTGGTTTTCTATGTAGAGTATCATGTCGTCTGTGAAAAGTGAAGGTTTCACTTCCTCTTTGCCAATTCTGATGCCTTTGATTTCCTTTTGTTGTCTGATGGCTGATGCTAGGACTTCCAGCACTATGTTAAACAACAGTGGTGAGAGTGGACATCCCTGTCGTGTTCCTGATCTCAGGGGGAAAGCTCTCAGTTTTTCCCCATTGAGGATGATGTTAGCTGAGGGCTTCTCATAGGTGGCTTTTATGATGTTTAAGTAAGTTCCTTCTATCCTGACTTTCTCGAGGGTCTTTATTAAGAAGGGATGCTGTATTTTGTCAAATGCTTTTTCTGAATCTATCGACAGGATCATATGGTTTTTATCTTTTGTTTTATTGATACAATGTATCACATTGATTGATTTGCAAATATTGAACCAGCCCTGTAACCCAGGAATGAATCCCACTTGATCCTGGTGGATAATTCTTTTTATGTGCTGTTGGATTCGATTTGCAAGTATCTTGTTGAGGATTTTTGCATCCGTATTCATCAAGGATATTGGCCTGTAGTTCTCTTTTTTTGCTGGATCTCTGTCTGGCTTGGGAATCAGAGTGATGCTGGCTTCATAAAATGAGCCCGGTAGTTTTCCTTCGATTTCTATTTTTTGGAATAGCTTGAGTAGAATTGGTATTAATTCTGTATTAAATGTCTGGTAGAATTCCCCAGGGAAGCCATCAGGTCCAGGGTTCATATTTGTTGGGAGATTTTTGATAACTGATTCGATTTCTTCCCTAGTTATGGGTCTGTTCAGATTTCCTATCTCTTCCTGTGTGAATTTTGGTAGTGAGTGTGTGTTTAGGAATTTGTCCATTTCTTCTAAGTTGTCCAATTTGTTGGCATATAATTTTTCATAGTATTCCCTGATAATTGCTTGTATTTCTGAGGGGTTGGTTGTAATAAGTCCATTTTCATTCATGATTTTGTCTACTTGGGTGCTCTCTCTTTTCTTTTTGAGAAGCCTGGCTAGAGGTTTGTCAATTTAGTTTATTTTTTCAAGAAATCAACTCTTGATTTCATTGATCTGTTCAATTGTTTCTTTGGTCTCTATGTTGTTTATTTCTGCTCTGAGTTTTACTGTTTCTCTTCTTCTACTGGGTTTGGGGTGCTCTTGTTGCTCTGCCCCTAGTTCCTTTAGGTGAGATGTTAGATTTTGCATTTGTGCTTTTTCTAATTTCTTGAAATAGGCCTGGAATGCAATGTACTTTCCTCTTAGGACTTCCTTTGCCACATCCCATAGAGTTTGGATTGTTGTATTTTCATTTTCATTTGTTTCCATATATTTTTAAATTTCTTTTCTAATTGCCTAATTGGCCCATTCATTCTTTAGTAGGATGTTCTTTTTTTTTTTTTAATGTTTTTTTATTTATTTCTAGGATAGAGAGAGAGAGAGAGCGTGAGCAGGGGAGGGTCAGAGAGAGCGGGAGTCACAGACTGAAACAGGCTCCAGGCTCTGAGCTGGCAGTCAGCACAGAGCCCGATGCGGGGCCCGAACCCACGAACCGCGAGATCATGACCTAAGCGAAAGTCGGACGCTTAACCGACTAAGCCACCCAGGCGCCCCTAGTAGGATGTTCTTTAACCTCCCTGTTTTTGGAGGTGTTCCAGACTTCCTCCTGTGATTAATTTCAAGTTTCAAAGCATTATGATCTGAAAGTGTGCATGGTATGATCTCAATTCTTTTATATTTATTGAGAGCTGCTTTATGTCCCAGTATGTGATCTATCTTAGAGAATGTGCCATGCGCACTTGAGAAGAAAGTAAATTCCATGGCCTCAGGATGTAGAGTTCTAAATATATATGTCAGATCCATCTGGTCAATGTGTCATTTAAGTCCATTGTTTCTTTACTGATTTTCTGTCTGGTTGATCTATCCATTGCTGTAAGCAGAGTATTAAAGTTCCCTGCTGTTTGCACATTCTTGTCTATAAGATTGTTTCTGTTTGTGATTAATTTTTTAAAATATTTAGTTGCTCCCATATTCAGTGCATGGACATTTATAATTGTTAGTTATTGCTGATGGATAGACCCTTCTTCATCCCTTGTTATTGTCTTTAATTCAAAGTCCAGTTTGTCTGATATAAGTATAGCTACTCCACTTAATTTTGACTTCCAGTAGCATGATATATATTTCTCCATCCCCTTACTTTTAATCTGAAGATATTTTTGAGTCTAATGTGCACTTCTTGCAGACAGGAAATAGATGGATTTTGTTTTTTTATCTATCTGCTACCCTATGTCTTTTGATTGGAGCATTCAGCCCATTTACATTCAGTGTTGTTATTGAAATATGTGGGTTTAGAGTCATTGTGTCCTTTTTGGGATTTATGCTTGTGGAGGTGTCTCTAGTATCTTGTGTTCCTTGCAACACTTCCCTCACAGAGTCACCCGCAGGATTTCTTGTAGGGTGGGCTTAGTGGTGACAAATTCTTTCAATTTTTGTTTATTTGGAAAGACTTTTATCTCTCCTTCTATTCTGAATGACAGGCTTGCTGGATAGAGGATTCATGGCTGCATATTTTTTTCTGTACATCAATCACATTGAAGATCTCCTGCCATTCCTTTCTGGCCTGCCAAGTTTCATTAGATAGGTCTGTCACCACTCTGATAGGTTTCCCTTTGTATTTAGGGCCCTTTTCTCCCTAGCTGCTTTCAAAATTCTCTCTTTGTCCTTATATTTTTCCAGTTTCACTATGATATGTCATGCAGAAGATGGATTCAAGTTACATCTGAGGGGAGTTCTCTGTGCCTCTTGAATTTCAACTTCTATTTCCCTCCCCAGGTTGGGGAAGTTCTCTGCTATAATTTGTTCCAGGACTCCTTCAGCACCTTTCCCTCTCTCTTCCTCTTTTGGAATTCCTATCTTACAGATATTGTTCTGTTTGATTGTATCGCTGAGCTCTCGAACTATTCTTTCATGTTCCTGGATCAGTTTATCTCTCTTTTTCTCGGTTTCTTCTTTTTCTATAACATTGTCTTCTAAATCACTTATTTTCCTTACTACCTCTTCAGTCCATGCATTGGACGCTTCCACTTCCAGTTTATTATGTATCTCATTTATCGCATTTTTTAATACATCATAATTATTTTTAAGCTCCATATTATTTGTAGCCATAGTTTCTCTGATGTCCTCCATGCTTTTTTCAAGCCCAGCGATTACTTTTATGATTATTGTTCTAAATTCTTGTTCAGTTATGTCGCTTATATCTGTTTTAAGCAGTTCTCTAGCTGTCATTTCTTCCTGGAGTTTCTTTGGAGGAGAGTTCTTCCGTTTCGTCATTTTGGTTAGCTTTCTATCTCTTGTTAATTTTAAAAGCTTGTTGTACACTCGGTCCCTAGAGTTCTGCTGTATTAGAGAGTACTCTTTGACTGTTCAGGGCCTGTCTGTTCAGGAAGTGTGCTTTGGATGGTGTCTCTTGGTTTCTCTTGTTGAGCGTTTGGTTATTTTGTTTCCCTACTGGTAGTGGTATTTGGGACTTTCCACCATGTGTAGTTGGCTTGTTTCTTGAGGCAGCCTTATGAGATTGCCTTCCCAGTGTACTCTGTCTCTTTCTCTTCCCAAACTCCTGTGGCTCAGTGTCCTACGACTTCAGGCCTTCTCTCTTTGAGAGATGGGTGCAGGCAAAATGTACGGAGCTCCTTACTTCTCCCGGAAGTTTTAGGTTTTTAATTATTTTATGCAATTCAGATTTTTTCTCGTTGTACTAAAGCCAGCACGCCTATAGAAAGGAGGTTTCACATAAATTTATATAATAATAAGTACTTAAAGCAGAGACTTTTCCAGTTTATTTGCAATTTGTCTTTGTGTAGAAAAAGCATTTACTAAGAGGCAAATTCAAGGAAAGAAGGGGAATGAATCAATTGGATTCTAAAAGTGGCGGAATGCTACTAATATCTAAGTGATTGAAGGGTTGCTTTGGATTCTGTCTCACATTGGTAGCTTAATCTTCAACTATGGTTTGTATATTTTAGGAGTCTATCACAGAAATTTAAATCTAATTTTAGTACAGTTTTCACTGTCTTACTTTCCTTTTTAATGTAATTTTGTTGATTGTGGTTTATTTACAATGTTAGTTAAATTGCGTAATCAGCATAAATATATGCAATCACGCAATTTAATTAGGGAGTCTTATTTAGAGAAGTAATGACAAAATTCAGGCATTCATAACATTTTAGAAATTCTTGAGAACTTTCTTTTAATATTTTTTAATGTTTTATTTCTTTCTGAGAGAGAGAGACAGTGTGAGTAGGGGAGGGTAAGAGAGAGAGGGAGTGAAAGAATCTGAACCAGACTCCAGGCTCTGAGCTAGCTGTCAGCACAGAGCCCAATGCAAGGCTCGAACCCACAAACTGTGAGATCATGACCTGATCCAAAGTCAGGAGCTTAACCAACTAGGCCACCCAGGTGCCTGGAGACCTTTCTTTTAAAATGGTTACTTGAGGGGCGCCTGGGTGGCTTAGTCGGTTAAGCGTCCGACTTTCGCTTAGGTCACGATCTCGCTGTTCGTGGGTTCGAGCCCCGCGTCGGGTTCTGTGCTGACTGCCAGCTCGGAGCCTGAAGCATGTTTCAGTCTGTGACTCCCTCTCTCTCTGACCCTCCCCTGTCCACGCTGTCTCTCTCTCTCTCTCCTAGAAATAAATAAAAATATATATTAAAAAAAATTAAAAAAAAATTAAAAAAAAATGGTTACTTGAATGGAAGTTTCTAGTCAAATTTAAGTATTTCTCTTTTTGAAAACAAGCTTAAAAAATCTTATCAAAATCAGTGAGTGGAGTAAAATATCATATTGAAAGTATGTTACTGTGTATGAAAACCAAAATTTCTTAACTACATTTATACTATAGTTAAACTTTCTATCTCCTGTTGTGTTCTTAGCTTTTAACATAAAGTTTCCCATTTTTGTGATAGAGGCCCTTGGAATATGATTGTTTAAGTAAAAATCATAGACTTATATAGGGAAATACATTTTTTCTATCTCAAGATAGTTCATCTCCAGTAGTAGTTTGAGTTTATATATGGAGGGGCCTGGAAAAGTGGATAAATTATGGACATCACTGGCTAGTAAATACTCAAAAAGCACTTAATGAGAGAAATAAAGTTGTTTGGAGATTTCACAGCTAAGTAGTTTTGCCCATTGCTTTGTGGCCCTAAAGCAGTATGAAAATATATTTCATTAAATACATGAATCAAATGTGAGAAAGAGAATAATGGGAAGATTCTTTTCTCTTATGGTATTAATCTGTCTGAAGAATTTAAAGGATTTTGGAGTTATAGTGTTGTAACACTGATTATTTGATGAAGTTCATATATAGAAAAAGAGGTTAGGAAAGTATAGGAAATTGCACAGAACTTGGCAGGATCCTTCCAATTTTCTCAAGAAAAACTCCAAGATATCTAAGTATTCAAGGATAAGAATTTACACAAAGAAATGAAATTGTCTTAAGCAAGAGCTGTCATGATGGAAAACACCAGGTTACCACTCCAACTCAGTCATGACCCTGAGCCATTTCAGTGAACAGTAACAGAAAGGAACACAATGATGAAGAAAGGCATAACACTTCTCCTGGACAAGCTCTTGGTCATTTGTAGAGAAATGGCATTTAATCAATAATTACAACAAGAAGAACACAGCAATAGGTTTGGGTAAAGTTCTTTGAGAGCACTTTAAAATAACTCTCCCTGGGAAAATTATATATTGGTAGTGATGAAAGGCTTCACCAAGTCAGCATATTTGGATCTGACCTTCAGAAAGCAGAGATTTAGGGTTTTGTCCCCTCACTATAGAAGGTAAAGAGCAAATTTAAAAAATATAGCTGCTTCCATCTTGTATAGCACAGAAAAAGGACTGGTAATATTATAATGTATTTCCTTCTCATTTCCTCTCATGTATATATACATATATATACACACATATATATGTGTTTGTGTATATATATACATATTTCTCTTTTTTTACCTAGTTCAAATCATACCACATATAGTTTTTTATACTTATTCATAAATCCTTATGTGCATTTCAGAATATTTGCAGAGTATTAAATCCTATTTAAAAAAATTTTTTTAATGTTTTATTTATTTCTAGGAGAGAGGGAGAGACAGCGTGATCAGGGGAGGGTCAGAGAGAGAGGGAGTCACAGATTGAAACAGGCTCCAGGCTCTGAGCCGGCAGTCAGCACAGAGCCCGACGCGGGGCTCGAACCCAGGAACCGCGAGATCGTGACCCAAGCGAAAGTCGGACGCTTAACCGACTAAGCCACCCAGGCGCCCCTGCAGAGTATTAAATCCTAGAAGACTTTTGCTACAGATTATAAATTTGCCAATATGAAGTTTTGATTAAAATTAGAAGCTCCCAATAATAGAGTACGATACTTCAGAAAAATTCTCTATCACATACTGACAAGTACAATTTCCAATAAATCTTTGTGAATGTAGTATATGGAAGAATTATGTTAAATTGCTTTTTTATTATTTTTGTTATCTATTTTTTTCTTATTTATTGATTTGGAAAGTGTGAGAGAGAATGTGAGTGAGGGAGAGGGGGAGGGGGAGAGAGAAGAGAGAGATTCTTAAGCAAGCTCTATGCTTAGCATGGATCCGGACCTGGGGCTTAATTCTAGGACCCTGGGATCCTGACCTGAGCTGAAATCCAGAGTTAGATGCTCAATCAATTGAGCCATCCAGGTGCCCAGAATTTGTGGTTTTATAACAGTAAATACTTGAACATTTATTAGTATTTATATTTCCTTCGCTGTGAGCTATCTATTTATGACATTTGTCTTTTTTTGATGACTAATCTTTTAAAAATTTATTAGGTTAGATATATTTGTATATATTCAGATAAACCATATATGATTACAATTTTATACATCAAAACATTGAATAGTTGTGCACATAGTATTAATCCCAATAAGTGCTACTGATGTTTTTTTTCTGCTGGCCTTTTAAATTTATATAAAACTGAAATAAGACTTTTCTTTTTCTGTCTGACATTCTTAAGTGGCTTAACACACATGTTTGTGTGATTTGCGTAATAATTGAGTCTCAAAGTTGAATATATTACGTCTGTGTTTTGTTTACGCTGTGTTTTCAACCATAGCACAAAACAGGGAGTCCAAAAATATAGATTTCGTGGTTGTATGTTTCACTTTTTGTCTAGGAATGGTATTCAACATTTAACAGCTAATATCTGGTTAGTCCTAATGGGAACAAACCACATCTTAGGGCTGAACCCAAATCTGGTGTTTATTTCTTAGTTGTTGGATTAAATTAAAAGTATTGCTAATTATTTTTGGGCAAGTAGGGGATGGAAGTGAAGTTAATCTGTTAATTTTTTATAATCGGTCAAATTTCAGAAAAAAATACTTCTGGGTTCAAGTCTAAGAATGTGGAATGCCTTACACTAACTGAAGTCATCTTTTAATAAAAATGCCAGTCCAGACTAACCTTAAATTTATAACCTTTGGGCTATAACTTTAAAAAAATAAACAATAAAGACAATTTTGTTATCTTTATAATAATTCTATTATTGACCACTTACCCAAGCCCACACAAACTTCTAGAGATCATTTAACCTGTAGAAATTTGGGACCATTTTGATAATTGTGTGATTTGACTTAAATCAGATAAAAGTTAATAGACAGTATGATAGAAATGCATACATTGGCTGTCATCTGTGGCCATTGGCTATGTCAGCCTAGGTTCTGGACTCAATATTGGGCCATTATAGATTCTGACCCCACAAGCTGAATATGGTCCGATGACAGTATGCAGTGAGATCAAGTATATCAGACATCTGGCAGCCATAATTTAATAGAAGACCCTCAGTGTTTTGGGCCCTAGGCATTTGGATATAATGTTTGACACGGGGCACTGTTATTCCAATTGATTCCATCTGGCCTGGTTTGCCTCAAAAGACTCAACATTTTCTTTTTTTTTTCTTTCTTTCTTTCTTTTTTTTTTTTTTTTTTAGAGAAGCTATTGGCTATGACTAGTCCTTGTTTACAGAATTTCCCATCTCCCTTGGCAGATACAGTTACACTCTTCATGCATTGGGGCTTAGCTTTTAGTGTGGAGCCCTTAACTTAAAACCAGTCATTCTTAATACAGGTAATAAGGATAGTTTAGGATGCCTAGTGATAAATGGAAGTGTTAAGGTATTTTTACCAAAGAGTTTTACTTTTTTTCTGTGCTATGGGGACTCAAAATCTCATAATAAATAAATTTTCACAACTTAAGTAGTAAACTGGAAAACAAATGCAGAATGTTTAATATATGATGCCAACAGTCTAAAATGTGTTAACAAGATATTTAACCAGTAGATGATAGATTTTTTTTTTTTAGATCACAGACTTTTCTAGGTGGGAGGGACCGTAAAGGCTATAAAACTGCCCCATTCATTTTAAAGATAACAGGAGGTCACATACCTAAAATTTCCATGTGGTTCCTGGGGTCATGATGCTGTGTTTTCTACAGAAGATCTCAGGGACTTCATTAAAAGATAGATTCTCAGGTTTAATTAAATGCTATTTACCCTGTTTGTAGATTATTATTGATTACGGTTCATGTGGAAATGAGTTTATTCTCTAAATCTGACAGATTTATCTGAAACATCAGTGGAAGGCCTGAGTTCTTTGATAATCATCTTTTTTATTATAAAACAGGAGGTTATTAAAATGCATGTGAAATCTACTTGAAGGAATTAAGTGTGTCTTTTAAATTTCTCCTACCCACTTAATAGCATAATCCTCAATTAACAACAACAACAAATAAACAATGATTCATTTTCAAGGACCTCCCAACTTTTCAAGGTATAATGAAAATGTAATTAATATTAGTGTGCTATTACTTTCTGCTCCTTTTTTTCATTAACATTTTTTCATTTCCTCCCTTTTGCCGTCAACCTGATGGAATACCATATTCTTTTGTTGCTTTCACAAGCTAAATTTTTTATAGATTTTTGCTGTTTTAAAAAGCACATTTTGTTTCATTATTTTTTCCCCTTTTAGATTGTTTCTTTGTGTCATGTCATCAGGGTTTGTGACAGATTGCTAAATTGAGCTCCCAAAAGCTTAATCAGGGGAGGATTAGATAATTGTTAAGATCAAGTCTCTGGATTCAGCTCTGTTTTCTTTCCTAGTCTATCACTTACCACCTCATATGTGTCAATTTTCTCATATGTAAGACAGTTTACATTAATGGTATGTGCCAAATACATTAATGTATGCAGATGTTTCGAACAGTGCATATTATTCAACTAATCCTAAATTAAAGTTATTATTATCAATATTACTATTATTATTATTAATTCATTATTAGAAACCATTCGTGAACACCTCTCTTATAACCGTTAACAAAGTTTTATTCTTTGTACTTATTTTTAATGTTTGAGTAAATATATAGCCTTACCTTAAACCTGTCTTTTTTTTTTTTTAGTTTTTTTTTTAATGTTTTATTTATTTCTAGGAGAGAGAGAGAGACAGCATGAGCAGGGGAGGGTCAGAGAGAGAGGGAGTCACAGACTGAAACAGGCTCCAGGCTCTGAGCTGGCAATCAGCACAGAGCCCGACACGGGGCCCGAGCCCACGAACCGCGAGATCATGACCTAAGCGAATGTCAGACGCTTAACCTACTAAGCCACCCAGGTGCCCCTAAACCTGTCTTAAATATTACTGATGATTATTATAAAGCTGAGAATGTTTTCCATATGATACCCTTTTTATGTATAAAATTAAAATTTTTGATTATTTTACTTAATAATAAAATTAGAAAACTATTAATGCTTCGTACTTCGAGAGTAACTCTCAACCTGTTTTCCTCTTTTAACTTAAAATTGCCCTTGTTTCATCTAAGTCATAATTTTTCAGTCTCCTGGGCCATGCCTGCATTCTTTGAAGACATGTGTTGTATTGCTTACTGAGTTCATTAACTAAAAAGAACCGAGATGATAAACTGCAACCATAAGTGTTGCTGAACATCACCTAACTGACCAGTGAGCTATTTTTGAGTCCAGCTTATGTCAAATAAATGAAGTTTATCTGTTGTGGATTTGCTTTCCCATGGTTCTCTCCTTCTTCTCCCCTTCTCTCTGGCTACTCAGAAAGGCGGTTAAAATCTTAAGAAGTTTTTTAAGTCATTGTCTCAGATGAGCAGCAACTTGGTCAATCATTCATTTACTTATCCGTTCATTTGTTATTCAGAAGATTTTGTATACTTGCTATATGTCAATGCCCATGCTTATAAAGATAGGACAAAAAATGTAAATAAGATAGAGTCTCTGATCTGAAACATCTCAGTGTCAGAAATCCCTTAGGTCACCCCAGTGTTAGTGATATGCTAGTAGGATTCATAAGACCCAGCATATATTTGTATTTATGGCTCTGATTTATTACAGCAAAAAGATAAAACCAAAATCCACAAAGGGAATAGGCACTTGGGCAATGTCTCCAACTAAGGCAAGTTTCTAAGGGCCCTCCCCACCAGGAGCACATAGGACACAATTTTTCCAAGCAACAAACTGTGATGACACATGTAAAATACTATCAACCATGGAAGTTCATTAGAAACCCAGCCCAGTGTTTTTACTGGGAGCTGTTTACTTATCCACCTTCTGTCTAGCATGTACCAAGATTCCAGATGTCCAGAAGGAAAGCAGGCATTCAGCATAAACCATATTATTTGCCCAAACAGTTTAGCTATGGTGAGCCACTCTTACCTGTTAGAGAATACTGGTAACCCTCCCTAACTCTACGTTTCCAGACGCCAGCCAAGAGCCATCCTTGCAAACAGCATTTTCAAAGGATAGCTGTCTCAGGCCTGCTGTAACTCTTTTCTGCACAAATATACATGAAAGTGAGATAGGCAAAATGCTGTTTGAAGGGTCAGGTAAAAAGAGATATTGGATTATAAATAAAACTAACTCTACCTGGGGGAGCCAAGGGAAACTTCATTTTTATCTATCTATCATCTATCTATCTATCTATCTATCTATCTATCTATCTATCTATCTGTCTATCTGTCTATCTATTATCTATCTATCTGTCTATTTAGAGTGTGTGCATGCATTCACAAGCTGACTGAGGGGAGGAAGAGAGAGGGGGAGAGAGAATCCCAGGCAGGCTTCACACTCAACACAAAGCTCAATGTGGGGCTCAGCCTCACAACTGTGAGATCCTGATCTGAGCCAAGATTAATAAGAGTCAGATGCTTAACCAACTGAGCCACACAGGTGCCCAAGGGAAGCTTCATTTAACAAGAGAATATTTGTATCTCTTGCTGTATCTTCAAAGAATTGTGAAATTTCCCAAAGTCTGGGGTGAAAAGGGGCTTTCCTGCATGCAAAGGTAACTATACTCCTTGCAAGTAAAGAGATTATTGAGGAATTCTGCATGGTAAGAGCCTAGGGCATGATGGGAGGGGCGGAGTGCAAATAGAGGGGAGAGTGATTGGAACAAAAGATGGAGTGTTTATAGCTTTGTGAGTGGTAAGGATCCATTAGCAATTTTAAGCCAAAGAGAGAAGTGAATGACTTTGAAAGTTATCTCTGGTAGCAGATGGAGAAAAGATTGGAGAAGGAAGAGTTTGAAGACAGTAAGACTAGATTGGAGGCAAGAGATGATGAGTTCATACCCTAAGGCATGTATGTTGGGTCTAGAGCACAGGGCAGTGGTTCTCAACCAAGGGGGCTCAAATAATCATGTGGGAAGCTTAAAAAGACTGATGTCTAGGGCCTACTCAAGTACTTTAATATCTCAATGTTGCATCTCTTGCAACATTGTGTATGCTTTCACTTCTCACTTTCACTTTTGTAGCTGTCTTACTCTGTAATGCCATCAGTCAAAAACCTCAAACCCACTGCATAGCCATTTCACCAGTGGACATAACCATGGATATAACCATTTATATAGAATTTCCTCTTTACTTCCACAATAAATTGAGATGCAAAGCCTTATAACAGGATCTACCTCAGCCAGATAATTTCATCTATTTTCAGGTGAATCTAGCCAGCAAATCTGTTTCAGTGAACAGTTTTAATGTTTCTGCAGAGCATTCACAGGGATTCTCTTATAAAGTGCAGATCAAAATGCTTATCAAAAGGCACAGATGGACCCCAGTTACATAAGATGCATGTCAGTTTATGTAGTTACTTCTTGGTGGTTTGACATACATTGTGTATATGATCTGTATGCAAGACATGCGACATATGGTTAAGGATGTTTTCAACATATAACTATTAGTTAAATGTAAGCTATTCCTAATAAAATCATTAAATAAGAGATAAATATAAACATATCCATCGCAGCACAGTTTTCTTACTGTTTTTGAATTTTATTTTAAATTATTTTACAGTATATGATGGCACAAAAGAGACTTGCCAGGTTTGCAAACAACAATAGGATGACACACATGAGTTTCTTGTCTTTACTCTCAGATTAACTAGACATTTGTGGCTTTCAAAATAACATTAATTTGGAATGTAATGAAGTCATTTCTTCAGTGATAGCTTACCTGCTGTTTTAATTGAATAAAATATCTCAAGAATGTGTTAAGATTAATTTATGTATTATACATAATATATATGTAGAAATACATCTTTAAGCTTTCTCTCATATCCGAAAGAGAGTCTTTAGATCTATTTCATATTTCCATGAGCCATGTGATTAACAACTATAGCAGAATATGTTGGAGAAATTTATCTTTGAAAGTTTTCCATCAGTGGGTTAATGAACATCCAGTGGGCCGAAAGGAAACATTGTGTTGAGCCAGACTACTCAAAGATCCCTCTGTTGCTTCTGTTTTCACTACAGCTGGGAAGAGAAGAATCATATTACATATCCCTTTAATAATATGAGATATTATTATATCCCATAAACATATCCCTTTAGCTTGCTTTTGAATGATTCACTTTGGTGGCGATTTAAAGAATAATTTAAAATATTTTTATGAGTCTGAAATCACATGAATTGCATAGGAATAATTTACAGTGTAGATGGCCATGCTGTGGTCTTGCCAATTTTTCTCGGTCTTTGTTTCTGTAAGACATTCATTCTTGACTTGTTTTATCTTGTCTAAAACTCATTCTGAAATGGGATCAAAATCTAAGCCAATTTCATACTCCTGTCATGTTGAACCATGTGGTACTGAATTAGGAGCACTTAGGAATGTTTCCTCTTAGTATTCATAACATCATCAGAGAAAAAGAATTACATCTAAAATAACAACAAAAAGAAAAGTCAGAGAAGCCAAGCCCTAATGCTCAGAGTTGTTCTTATTTAAAAACCTCTCAGTGCCTTCCTTAGATCCTGTTTAGTCATTTTAAATATGAGAACTAGCAAGTGATCAAGTGATAGGTTTACAAAGTTTAAGGTAGCACATTCTAGGAGCAAGCATGTCCATACCAATCCACCGCTGTCATAGCTGTTAATGTGACCATGAAGCAAGAGAATAAAAATTATAAAACACTGACAGCAATTGTCGGGGGGACCCCCCACCAAAACCCCACCGCTGTCTAGGGACTGACTTTTAAGTACTAGAGTAAGCATATATGTTTGTCTTATACAGGAGGCCTCCTTGTCTGTTAAATTTAGCTTCCCCAGTAACCCTGCCAAAGCATTACTTATGAAACTATGAAAACACTATGAAAAGAATTTGACAGATTAATCAAACATGCCAAACTTCAACTTAAGTGGTGTTAAAAGATAAACTGAGGTATATTAAAAATGTCAAGAGTTGACCTGGGCAAAGATGAATTCTAGTCTGGCAGCACTGAGCCAGACATGATTGGGAACACTCTAAGGACAGGAGAGGGGACAGACTTTTATGGGAAAAAAGGCAGACACAAAGCGAGAAAACTATTTGATTGGCTTAAGCGTTTACCTGACTCTGACAAGCCTAGGTGGCTGTGTGAGCCTGATTGTCCCTAGGTGTTGATTTTTTTTTTCCTGGAGTCACTTACAGGCTTGCTTGGGAAGGCCGCTAAGGTAGCAGAACTAGCGATCTCTTTCTCTTAGTCAGTTTAACAGTGGAGAATATGGGTTTTATGGCTCCTCAGTTTTGAAGCTCCTTTTCGTTTGTTTTCTAGGGTAAGAAGGTAGGGAAAAATGAGAGAGGGGCTCAAGGAAGTTGAGAAATAGACTTTCCAGGCAGACAGCCCCTCCAAGGTTAGTTATTTCGTCTCTCACTGCCCTGTGCCTGGATCGCAGTGGGGAGGGTGACGTCCCTGGCCTCCAGGCGTCATGGGAAGTTCCTTATTTTGTCTTGTGTTATAAATCTCTGGAAAGGTAGTGACAACATTACTATCAGGCAATTAATATCCAACAATAGCACCCATTTCCAAGAAACCAAGAGTGGTTTTGAAATTCTGGTTTGAAGATTTTAATAAAGATGAATTCTTTGAAGTTTTAGGTAGACTCCCTGATTTACATTTTAGAGGACTAAAAACCTCTGCTTGGAGCTCTTCCCTTTGTGTGATTTGTTTTATTTTTATTTTTTTTTAATGAGAAAAATAGTTTTATTTATTTATTTATTTATTTATTTATTTTTATTTTTTTACAAATAATTGTCAAATTAGTTTCCACATAACAGTGCTCATCCCCACAAGTGCCCTCCTCCATGCCCATCCCCCCCTCCCCCCCACATCCATCAGTCCTCAGTTTTTGTCAGCATTCAAGAGTCTCTCATGGTTTGCCTCTCTCCCTTTCCCCCACCATTTCCCCCTTCTTCTCCCCCTTGTTCCTCCGTCAAGTTCCTCCTAATCCTCCTATACGTGCAAATATATGGATGGACCTTGAGGGTGTTATGCTGAGCAAAATAAGTCAGGCAGAGAAGGACAAATATCATATGTTTGCACGTATAGGAGGATTCTGTGATTTGTTTTAAAGCCATTTTTATATCCAGAAGCGTTTAATCCATTAACTGCCTTATATTTGCTACATTTCTTATCTAGATTAACATTGTAACAAGGATCCCGTATAGATTTTCAGTTGTTCTGATGTGATTATTTGTATTCAGATATTCACCCTCTCTGAAGTTAACCTAAGTGTTGGGCCAGCAGGTCTTATCTGGTTGTTGTAAAACTTTATTGCTTAGTTTTGTTGTAAGCTGCCTCATATATTTTTGGTAATGAGGCAGGATATATAAATAAAGCACATAAAATTACTTTATGTAGCTTTGCCTAGAATCATAGGTCTTCGAGCCTAACACATCGTCAGGAAAAGCTGTCTGCCTTTGCAGGTAAGGTATTTTCATTCCCATTTAAAATCTAGGGTAACCAGAGCACAGAGTTCTGTAAATTATGCTGGACCCCATACCCAGCAAAAGATTTCCACCCCAGGGGCGCCTGGGTGGCTTAGTCGGTTAAGCGTCCGACTTTCGCTTAGGTCATGATCTCGCGGTTCGCGGGTTCGAGCCCCACGTTGGGCTCTGTGCTGACTGCCAGCTCAGAGCCTGGAGCCTGTTTCAGTCTGTGACTCCATCTCTCTGACCCTCCCCTGCTCACGCTGTCTCTCTCTCTCTCTCCTAGAAATAAATAAAACATTAAAATAATTTAAAAAAAAAAAAAAAAAAAAAAAAAAAGATTTCCACCCCAGCTCTTTTGAATCCTTGTACAATATTCCTTCCATTACTCAATTCTGTCTGATCCAATCATTTTTGTTTCAAAAAGACTGTCAACAACTCATTTATCCATCCATCAGTCAGTCAACAAACATCTTTATTGAGCACTGTCCAATGGCCAGTGGGACAACAGTGTTAAAAAAGAAACCTTTTATATGGTGATGATGACAGTACTCATTAGCCATAGTTCTTGAACATTTAATATGAGTCACGGGGGCACCAATGATCAACGCTTTGTATACCTAAGAGTTTTCAGCCTTATACCAATTCTATGAATTGTGCATGTGCTACATCTTTCTAGCTCTTGGGTTCTTCTTTATGGAGCTTTTGGCTACTTCTTTCTTCACAGTTCTTTTAAGCTCATATTTCAGGAGCCCATGGAAAAGTCTAGATCACCAACAGTATGGTGGTAATATGGTGGTATTTCTCTCTGGGCTGTATCTGCCAAAGCATTAAGCAGTGGGAGACCCTTTATGTTCACGGTGAAACCAAAGAATATCCTTTCTGTCTAGAAGAATTATTAGCACCTCTCTGAGTTGACAAGGAAATGTTTTAGACCATTTGTGTGTGGTCAGTAGTGGTAATCTTAACTTAGTTATTAGAGTTCTAAGCAGCTGATACAACAGTATAATAAGTCACATTAAATACATTTTGGTTTCTTGGAATGTTCTCATATTGAGGGCAACATCACAGCTGTAATTAAATCACTGCTCTCTTAGCCCTTTTTGAACCTGTATCCTGCCAGCTATAAAGTCTGTCAATTCATATCTTTGGGTAATAGTTGTATAGAAGAAGCCTGTTCTTCTTGGTCAGAGACTGAATTTCCCTTACTTATGATACACCTTCCCCTGCTGACCTACTGAAATGAAAGACTAGGAGTCATGATTAAATCTTATTTTCCATCCTGTAGTAGCAGGATGAGCTGGGTCAGCAAGGCCAGTCCTTGCAGATGGCTTTAAAATACCTTTGTGATTTGGTCTCTTTGCCTTCCCATCCATTTCTCTAAGTGCCTATCACTGTCATCCTTCACCACCCTGACAAGAGCCCAAGGTGAGAACAGCACAAATGAACAAGAGCCTTTGTGATGCCTCCTGAGGGTGTTGCTTATTAAGTGAGGTGGGCAATGAACCAGATCTGACTTGTGAGCAACAAAGCAGGTTAGCACATTTACACAAAGATCATTCCATATATTATTTAACCAATTCAAATACATTGTTGGCTCCTTGCTGCCCAGCAAAACTTGTGTGAAGGGAATATAAACCCACAAGCTAATAACATCTGATTTTTATTTTCAAGTGTGCTAAGAATCACTAGGTTTCATTCCTTTGTTTGGATTGTACCTTATTTTCTCAAAACAAATAGAGAATATTTATGAAGTGTGTGTGTGCAGAGGGCGGGGAGGGAAAGGGGTAAAATGCATTGCTTTAGGGCTACACATCTGTTTTGGGAGTTCTGCTGGATCTGTACATTAACCATTGTCACGACTTATGGTATGTTTTAAAATTGTATTCTACACAGAGATGTTCATACCAACTCAAAATATTACAGTTAAACAGATTCTGCTGTTATGAGTTCATTTCCTATTTTCATGACTAGCAGAATTATTCTTCTGCTCTGTTAGCTGGCATGTGTATGACTCAGAGCAAGTGGCAACTCATCCTTTTATTTCTTGTTCAAACAGATTGGCAATATCAAGTCGCTCAGGTCTTCCCCCAAACAGAAAACGAAGTTGAAGTGGACACGCATGCATTCAGTCACCGGGGGAAAAGGAGCGTGGATTCTCTCAAGGCAGTAGACTCGAACCGAGCAAGCATGGGCCAAGACTCTCCAGAGCCCAGAGGCTTCACGGACCTGCTACTGGATGATGGGCAGGACAATGCCACCCAGATTGAGGTAGGCAAATAATCTGGGTAACTGAAATGGATTGATGCATGTATTTCCTGTAAGGCACTCAACCCCTGCCTATGTATAGACGGGCCCTACAGCTCAGTCTAGAACTTCTGGACTTTTTGTAAGGATCAGTGTAACTCATCAACAAATAATTAGTTTATATTCAGTAATTCAATAATAATTATAACTATATTAAATAAGTAAATACATCATAGCTAAGTCATTTAGTCACTGATGAATTCATTTGCTCAAGAAACAGACAAATATTGGCTTTATGTGGTGATGACCATGAGAAAACACAAAGAGGAACATGATACAGCACCTGCCTCCAAGGAAGTCACTGTGTAACCAAATAATCTTTTCACTATATGATATGTACGAGAATATATACAGGCTATAGCATGGCATGCAGGGGGGAGAGATCGCCTGCTTGGGATTTGGGGATGGGCCATTGTCAAAGAGGCTTAGCCTGAGAGATGGCATTTAGGCAGGGGCTTCACAGGTTGAGAGGAGTTCACCAGGTTGATATCCTGTGTGCAGTAAGAAAGGAGATCCCTGACAGTGATTTGCATCTTCAGTGGCTAAGTCTTAAAACAGTAGGGCATTCTTGAAGAGTCTCATAGAGTGACCAACTTTTCCATTTTACCTGGGGCTAAGGGGTTTCCTAGGGCAAAGCACTTTCAGTGCTATAAAAAAAAATAAAAAATAAAAGGCAGTTCCGGGCAAACTGGAATGGTCGGTCACTCGGTGACTGTAAGCAATGCTTTCTTATGGTGAGAGTTATGGAGTGCAATGAGGAAAGCTGGAGTTGGGTTGGATGAGTATGGAAGTTTGCCGAGGGCACATTTTAGGCAGTCTGTAGGGTTTCCCAGAGGCCTCAAGGGTAGTATTACACTGTTTAACTTTCCATTGTCCTTAGCATTGCAAATCACAAAATATGATCCTGTTAGTTCTCCAGATCTACCAAAAACAAAGAGATGAATCTTATGGAAATAAGCAAAACCCACCCAAACAAGCATGGAGGCTATTGATTCAGTTTGCTGTAGCAAGAGTCAGCTTCCCTCACTTCACTTTGGCAGAGACTCAAAAGCAGGCAGGGGAGTGGGAAAGTCTCTCACTTAAAAAAAGGGAAGGCTTCAGGTATGCTCAGGATTGGAAGTTGGCACGGAGAAGCTGGAGGTGGGTTAATTAGAAGCAGAGCATCTCATGTGATCGATTTGGGGAGTATATTTGGTTTTAACTGAGTTAGACCTAGGGACAAAAAATAGGAAAGCTGTCAATTATTCATCAGGTCCTAATCATTCCGGGCTAGTTGTGGCTGAGGTTGTTTCTCTGGGTTGGTTGCTGTAGAGGTTGGGGGTAAGAGTTCTACTGTTATCCGTGGTCTGGCTATTGTCTGTTTGTGTATGCTCTCTCAAACTGAAGTTTTAGTTCCTATTTTCTCCTTGGTGACCAGTTCCTACTTTTTAAGAACCAAACAGCATTCTTTGTACTGCCCTGAAGCTGGTGATTTAGGAAAAGAACTCAACTTCATGAAACAGACAACGCATAGTTCTCCAAATAGTATCAAGGCATCATTTTGTCCCTACACAGCGAGAGGAGCCTTCAGAAGATCTGAAGCACAGGCCTTTGGGATTCTGAGTATGTGAGAAGCCCAGAAATTTTCAAAACCTCTCTCCATCTCCTTTGCCAGTATTATGAGTCCGGTGGTCCCTGTCTGCCCCAGCCAGGCCCCTTAACAGGCAAGAGAAGATGTGCCAGGAGCAGAAGTCATATAATATCTGTAAGAGGCTATTCTGACTCCTGCAGAGTGCCTGCTATTTTGGCAACGGTGTTGTTATAGCAACTCAGAGAGGGCAACATAATTCTTCCCTGAGCACTCTTCAGCTGGGGTACAGCATAAAGAAAGGAAAACTGCACAGAAACAGAGGTGTTTACTCTCTGCCCAGAACTGGTAGCCTACTGAGATTCAAAGAGGAGAACACACATTCCTAGAACTCTGTGATCTCTAGGCAGGATGCCGAATTTTCTTAATCATTTGTAAAACAGAAAATCCCTTTGCTCAGGGATGTATTAACACTCCTCAAAATACAGTCCTAGTTGTTACTATAGCCATGATTTTGTAATTCAGCCAATTTTTCTCTTTTCTACCTTAACAGAGGATCTCACGTAATGTCAGTGGTTTTGAATCAGTGGAAAAAAAGGAGGAGGAAGGAGAGTGCAGGCGCAGAGAGCTATGTGCTGGGTAATCACTCTGTGCTAAGGTCTGCCAGGCACAGTAATAGATATCATCTTGCCTGGTCCTGACATCAGCCTAGTGCGATTTGTGTCTCCAGGTTCACTGGGTAATCTCAGTGACTTTTACATGTCGGCAATTTCAGATTTAGGTTTAGTATTTTTCCTAAGCTCTTCCATTAGTGAATAAAGGGGCTGGTATTTAAACCCGGGCCTGCCCAACACCCAAGATTTATCTTTTCTACTTGACTTTGCTTCTCTTCCTCTAATATAAGGAAAAGCAAATGGTCCTTTGATTATGTAATGATTTTGGACAATGGCAGCACCCAAATATTGATGTGAAAGTAACTTAAGGGTTTCAGTCTGGCTGGCAGGGGACTTCTTCTGAAGCTAGATTTCACAACAAGATGACTGCTTTTATTTTTAAGAGTTTATTTATTCTGATGGGGCTCTGGGGATGATGGAGATTACTGGGGACTCAAGTCCCATAAGTCACTCCTTGGCACTACCTCTAGTTCTGGAAACAAAAGCCTACATCTGAAACTTCTCTGCAAAATTTATTTATCCTGGCCCTTGAAATGGCATTTTTGAACATTGTTGTGTCTCTTTTAGGGAAATATTTTTGCCTGATTGAGTTAAACAGAAATAAGGAGGAAAAGAACCAAATGGTTATAGAGTGGCTACTCTGTGCTGGGCATTATGACAAGGTCTTTCTTATCTCTTAGGAATAAACATTTTGATTTACATCGCTTAATACAAGCAATGAGCATGAAAGACTACATGTGCTTTTTCCTTTAGATGCTTCCAAAGTTGATGTCAAGAATTTGAATGATCTTGTCCCAGAGCCCTGACTGTAGTAGTGGCTGTAAAAATGATCTGTATCCTAGTGAGACTTAAACCACCCAGAATGACATTCATGTGCACGTCCTCCTCCTCTGCCATTGTCTGGACTTGATATCCCACTTTCACCAAAGGCAAAAACAAAATACTTACTATTCTGGCACAAATTCATTCAGAAATAGACAAAGATTGCTATTCTCTAAACTGGTGACAGTATTTTTTTCTGGCTCTGCACAAGAAGCATGTGAAGAGATAATACAGGGACTGTAAAATTTAGTATCTCATTTACAGAATTCATCCAGTTTATTGTTGTTGTCATTGTTTTCCTTTTTTTAAATATTCCCCCTATGAAGATATAAAGATGTTTTGAAACCAATTATATTTCCTGATGAGTGAGTAGGAAATCAATAATTGGCAAATGCCTCTGTTGGTCTAAATGCTGATTTATGCAGACTTTTCTTCTTATATTTTCTCTGTTCATGTGGACATATGACTATATAGCCAGGTAAGAAGAACAGTGCCTTCTTCTGATTGGTAGGTATTAAAAGCAATCACGAGTGTGTTACTTTTTGTAATTCCTTTGGGAATACAAGGGCTTCCAAGACTTTCAGGTAAGGTTGAATTCCACTCATGATTCAGCTTTGTTCGAGCAGCATTCAGTTAATCCCCTGACTCCAGGGACAGGTACATGGACAAGCAGCACATATGTCTTCACCTTGTTACTGGCTGTTCTTCTCTTGGCTAGCACAGAGCTCTTGAAGCCTCAGTGGCACCTTATGGAATGGGGAGGCCCTGAGCAGTGAGAATTATTGATCTTCATGAAGATCAGATTCATCACCTGACTCCCCATAATGGTGTTGGTAACTTACAGTTCTTCACCTTAAAGAAATCCCACACAAATTCTTTTCTAACACCCTGAAACAAACGTGTAGTTTTTATCACTTATTTACATCCAATATTTTGAGCGTCATGTTCCCTCTCTTGGAAAAATGAAAATGTTTATGGAAAGGATTGGCAAGCGTGATTTTTTTTTTTCTTGCCTTGATTCAAAAACCCTGGGATGACTTGAAGAAGGGGATGTTTACAAATAGGAATTATGGATCATATAAGTGTAACTCCACACTCCAAACTGACTCAGAAATTGTGAGCCAGTCCCCTGCCTCTCGGGTGTTGCACGTGTGGCTGGACCACAGGCCACGCTTTGAGTTGCAGACAGTTAGACCACAAAGCAGACTTAGCTGTTAGTTTTGAAGATATCAGTGTTCTGAAAAACCTTAGATTAAATTGAGTTGCCCACCAACAGCATGTCTTGTGAATTCCTCACTTTGGTAGCAAGTTAAAAATTGCAGGCATATCTAGCAATTGTATCATCTGCGTTCACATTAAAGCTCTTATCTGAGGAAGGTACATTTGGGAATGGTCAGCAAATATGTGTGAGGGATATAGCTAAAACTCAGAAGCCAGCTGTTCTCCTAAATGCGTACGTGGAAACTCTTTCTGATCTTCACCTGTAGTACATGTCAAGTTGTGTCTGCATCTTAACGTTTACAAATTTTGTAGTAGATTTCACTAAAAAGTTAACAGTTGCTAATTGCTGCACACAAGGTTATTATGTGTATTCTAATATTTTATTGCTGTCCATAACTAAGCAATCTACTTGGAAGGAAAGAAGTCACTGGCAAGTACTTACTCTAAACAAGACTGGGGTTGCTCTGAAGATTATTTTACAGAGAAACAGGCAAATTCTTTAATGCCCCATGTGGGCAGAATCTTCCTGGTATATTTGCCATAGAGAGAATATATCAGAATACTCTTAGATAATGGAAATCTTATTGCCTGTGTGTCTCAAGTCTAAGTAAGCTTTCTCCATTTCAGAGACCTGACAATCACAATAATGACTGTAAATGCAGGGTAGTAATATGACATGTCATCCCATTTCACAGAAATAGAGTAATGAAAATTTGCAGAATATTGCCATGCTGATTCTTTCCTTGGGCCACTGTTCCACTCAGGGAACTCAGAGAAGATAGTACTTACGCATGAGAAGAATGTGATACTGCAGATTTGTGACATTTTCCAAAAGAAAGAAAAGTACCACCTGGTATTGAGTAGCTGTGCTACTGTGTTTATTATGAAGGAGAAAACCTGGGTAGATTTTTTTTTAATGAAGCATTCCCATTTTAGGAAGTCTTAAACTTGCAGAGGCTTCAGTATGTGGTTGTAAAATCAGAAAGCTGATTTTGGAAGTACTAAGGTTAATCCTGGAGAAGCACACTTACTTGACTCAAGAGTGAATTGAAATTTTCTAAATGCACTGTAGGGGTCAGATTTGGTTCCACAAGAGATGAGAAAGAAATCATTGTGAGGGTGTGTGATTGAAAAAGAGTATTGCGTAAGTTAATCAGCACCCAGAGGGAGACCCTTATTCTGTAGAGAGTTAGGATTAATGTAGAGACAAGGTGACATCTGAAGCATGTGAAAGAAGAGAGAGTTAGTAGCCAAGCATCAAGATATTTCTAGACAGAGTTTTGCACAGATGGGCAGGGGCAAGGATCTAAACTCCCTTTTAGACTATGTGTCTTAATCTGTGCAGGACACTAGAACAAAATGACCACAAACTGGGCAGCTTAAACAACAAGCATTCATTTCTCACAGTTCTGCAGCCTGCAACGTCCAAAATCAAGCTTCTGGAAGGTTTGGTGTCTGATGAGAGCCCACTTCCTGGTTCATAGAGGGCTGTCTTTCTTCTGTGTCCTCACATGGCTGATGGGGCTAGAAAGCTCTCTGGGGTCTCTTTTGTAAGGGCCCTAATCTCCATTCATGAGGACTCCACCTTCATGACCTAATTACCTCTCAAAGGCCACACCTCCCCGTGCCATCACACTGGGGTTTAGGTATCAGCATATGAATTTGGGGGCGGGAGGGACACAAATGTGTCCATAATACTATACCAAGGAACGCCATCCAAAAGCCCAAATCTGAGGGGTGGAAAGATGAATTAAATCTAGATGAGAATTGTTGTGAGGTAAGATGAAATAACCATTAGAGGAGAGATATGGGTGAATGTAAGAATTTCAGAAATACTTAGATGTCTGATCATTAGCTTACATTAACCACTGTGACTCAAGTCTTGCCCCACCTTCTGGTACTTGCTTGACTCTGAGAGTCAGTTGTGGATCCCTGTCATTCCCTTCCCTGACAGGATGACCTGTTGCACCCTTGACACCATCCATCTCATATGGCCTGGAAATTGGCCTCAGGTCTTCAACCCTATATTGCCAAAGGTTGTATGCTAACAGACAACAAAGTCTATTTTAATTCCTTCTATTTTGGTAATTGGCACAAACACCTAGTTGTAAACTTCTGATTTAATCCCATTTGGTTTCTTCTAGAATATTGATGAGGACTTTTAGTCTTCCAAGAAGAACATGCACTAGAAATAATAGATCAGGCAGAATTCACCTGCAGTTCTTGCTCATCCTCTCAAAAGATGATGGGGATTAAATAGAGCATATAGATCTTGCTCAATTATAGATTATTCTTAGCTTGATATGTCAACTCTTTATTGAAACAAAAATGAAAAACAAAAGCCATAGCTGTCCTTCAAAGAGTTCCACAAAGAATAACTGAATTACCTCTATGATGCTTCACTATTAGCTAATTAGGTTTATTTGCAGTAACAGCATGGAAATAGCTTTTGGAGTGATACATACTGGTTGTAAAATTATTAAGTGTGTTAGTCATATAATTTATTTTCAGAAAAAGAATTATATTTTAGAGTAAATAATATTCTTGTAATCTTCATTTACAAAGAAAAATACCATACTTAACCTCCCTCCACCAGACCCCTCAGGTTAACTAAAAAATATCGCAGAGTTTTTCCTACCTCAGTTTCCATACATGAGGACCCTGTTCTATCTTTTGCCATTTGTTGTATTAACGAGGCCAGTAAGAGGAAACTCCTGATAGACAGAACACCAGGTAACTGTTTATCAGTTGAATTTTTATTGTATCCTTGCAATCATATTTTTCCTCTTTATCCAGGACAACTTCCAATGGGGCTTTTAAAACACACTTACTCTGGGGCGCCTGGGTGGCTTAGTCGGTTAAGCATCCGACCTTCGCTTAGGTCATGATCTCGCGGTTCGTGGGTTCGAGCCCCGCGTCGGGCTCTGTGGTGACTGCCAGCTCAGAGCCTGGAGCCTATTTCAGAGTCTGTGTCTCCCTCTCTCTCTGACCCTCCCCTGCTCACGCTGTCTCTCTTTCTCTCTCTCCTAGAAATAAATAAAAATATTAAAAAATATAAATAAATAAAACACACTTATTTTTTTAGAAAATTTTTAATGTTTTATTTCTTTCTGAGAGAGAGACAGCATGAGTGGGGGAGGATCAGAGAGAGAGAGAGAGAGAGACACAGAATCTGAAACAGGCTCCAGGCTCTGGGCTGGCAGTCAGCACAGAGCCCGACGCGGGGCTCAAACCCATGAACTGTTAAGATCATGACCTGAGCCAAAGTCGGATGCTTAATTGACTGAACCACCCAGGCACCCCTAAAACACACTTATAAAAAGTATTATTTCTACATCAAAAATTATAGTATTCCTTAATGTCATAGGTCTAGATCTTTATCCAGACTGATTTTTAAAAATCACGCTGAAAAACCAGATGAATTGTTTTGGTAGTCTAGGATGTGTCCAGCGTTTACATGTTGAGCAAAGGGCTCAGGGTGAAGGGGCCACTGGCCACTAGATGTGGACTGGAAGTCAGGAGCAGCAAAGCCAACAGATGCTTGAGCCCCCTGTTATCTGGGCAGCCCCTGGAGAAGTATCCTACCATGGGATACTGCTCCAGGCAGGGCTGGGTCCCCTTAGCTTTTCCCTCTTTACTGGACAAGCATCAGAGGAGCACTTCACAGAGGGAATAAATACTCAGAGGTCAAGCACAAATGGTCCTGGCTTACCTGCCCACCATTTAGGAAGAGCCAGCACACAGGCTGGGTTGGCAGGTGCACCGGAAGACTGAGTTCAGGCTGAGCCCATCTCCTTGTAAGGCATATAGCCTGTCTCCTTAGCTGTGCAGCTTCTGGGCACAGAAGAGAGAACTTCTGGGGTCATTCACTGGACAGTCCCATTTTATGTCAATGGAATATGTCTTAAGGCCTAGTTTTTATTTCTGTGATTTTTTTTCAGAACCAGAAACTATAATAAAGTGATTGTACCTCAAAGATTAAATAGGTCCGAATTACCACAGGCATGTCAACCACATGATTTTTTTATGATGACATCTGGAGAAGTATTGGGGCCCCTACTTCTTCGCAGGAAGATCTGTCACATAATGAATCTACCAGCCTCTATGAAGCAAACTTACTTAAGTTTTTAGAAATACTAATACCAGTTATGTGCACTAAATCACACCAAGTCTTTGCCATTTATTTTACCTGACAAATTACTATGCACTCTACAAAGTAGCACCAATGCATTTTAAAAATAAAGACTGTAGACCTCTGATAAACAATGATGTTCTGTAACTTTATGTGACACCCATAAGATTCATTGGACCTTTGTCAAAGATATCTCATGGGTCTTTGCTAAATATTGTGATTCAGTTGGAAACAATGTTAGATCTAAACATTGCATATAAATCAGCCATTGCAAATATAGGAGACTCTGGGGCACCTGAGTGGCTTAGTTGGTTGAGTGTCTGACTCTTGATTTCAGCTCAGGTCATGATCCGAGAGTCATGGGATCAAGCCCTGTGTCCAGCTCTGCACTGAGCATGGAGCTTACTTAAGATTCTCTCCCTCCCTCTGCCCCTCTCCCCTGCTCATACTTTCTCTCTTTCTCTAAAATATGGAAAGAGAACAAATACGAGACACTTAAAATTTTCTATTTGACCTTGAGGTAAGAAAAATTGCATTTTTTAAATTTATTAGCAATGATGTATATTACACTTTGCTAAGTATTCAAGGGACTTTTACTCTTTGCATTTCTGAAGTAGTTTTAAGATGGATAAGGGTCTCTTTTTAACAAAGCATGCATGTGTATATTCATATTCATTGCTTTTTGCATTTGTCATAAAGAAATTTGCTAATGTGGCACTCTATACTCTATTAAGGAATGCATCAAATATATGAAGGTCCTTTTAAGAAAGGGTGGTGGTGGTTAACATTCAGGATGAAAAGAGACTGCTTTTTCTTTTTGTGTATCCCTGAAAGAAAACCTTTCTGTTCATGTCCCAGCGATGCATAGATGTCTGAATTTGCCTAGAAACAAGAGAGGAATTGAACTCTGCAGCCCTTGGGAACAGTTGGTTTGAGCTATCCTCTATATGGTATTTCAAGCCTGAGCTCTTAAATTGAAATAATAGTTTGGAATCCATGGCACTGAATTGAGTGAATGGATTAAACACTGCTGAAATTATTTCTCTTTTAGAAGTAATTTCTAGCTCTTTTGTAAACATCATATGTTTACCTAATCCCCAGGTAGAAAAGCAAAGCTATGGGAAACACTAACATTCACCTTTTAGGCAATATCTCTATCTATCTATCTATCTATCTATCTATCTATCTATCTATCTATCTGTCTATCTATCATCTGTCTGTCTGTCTATATTATTTTGGATTTGCAGTACTTATCCCATTTGGGACCAAGAGTATTTGAAATAAAAATTCACAAATAAAAATTCTAAGTGTTTAAGTTAAAAGTTCACTTAGTCACAGCATCTTTTATTAAGGGGGTCTTTTAAGTACTTCCAAAACTAAAAGCATCTCATCTGGTGATGGGATTATCTGCCTAAAAAATGTAATGTTAGTAACGCTTTCTAACTTTTTAGGGTTTCATGAATTCTAGTCTGGAAAATTCTATAATTTTCAGAGATGAATTTGTGATTATCAGATTTTTTTTTCTAATAAAATTTTAGTTTACAATATCCTAGGTTAGATTTTGCACAGTGTTCATATTGGAATGCAATGTTTTATTGTTCTTCATTTAAAAATAGCATAGAGTAAAATATTGTTTAAAATTTCATGTTCTGGTGGTGCCTGGCTGGCTCAGTCAGTAGATCACGCAACTCTTAATCTTGGGGTGTGGGTTTGAGCTCCGTGTTAGGGGTAGAGATTATTTAAAATAAAATCTTTGTTTAAAAAAGCTTTATGTTCTGAAATTTTTTACAAAGAACATTAACAAACCTTCCCAGAGAACTTAAAAACCAGTGGACACTTGAGCAGCTCAGTTGGTTGAGCGTCCGACTTTGACTCAGGTCATGATCTCATGCTTTGTGAGTTTGAGTCAGCACAGAGCCTGGTTCGGATCCTATGTCCCCCCCCCCCAAGTTTGAATAAACGAATAAACATTTAAATCAAAAAAGAACTTAGAAAACAGTGAATTTGTCCATTATAAATACAATGACCTGTCATCTTAACAATCAAGTATAAACATTTTCTTTTTCTTAAATATCAGTTCAACAAAGGATGACTTGCTGTCTTTGTCCACTGAAGAATCAGATATCTCTATTATTTTTACAAGTGAATGGGATTAATCTTTACCAGAATAGAAGAGTGTCCTATTCAGATAGGAAAAACACAATCCGAAGTATAAGAAAACTACTTTATGGATATATATAGAAATGTGCCAGATCAAAATAATAATTCTCATTAGAAATTTTTTTCACATACTGATTGGACATGGGGATCTGAAAATTATCTTTAAAGGAAAACAAAAGCTTTATGTATACACTGCTCCTCCAGAACCTTGTGGAAAAGAGTGTTTTTGCTAGAAACCTAAGGAAATAATCAGTAAATTCAAAAGCCCTCCTCTCCTTCCTGCCAATGGCTCATCCAACAGGAGTCTGTTTATGGAAGAGTTAAGGCAGCTACAGTTCAGTTACTCATTGGTCCATGAAGAACTGAACTGGAGGGTCACCTGGGTGGCTCAGTCCATTTGGTAAGCATCCGGCTTTGGCTCAGGTCACGATCTCGTGGTTTGTGGTTTCTAGCCCCACATCGAGCTCAAAGCTCAGAGCCTGGAGCCTGCTTCGGATTCTAGGTTTCCTTCTCTCTCTGCCCCTCCCTAACTTGTGCTTTGTCTCTCTGTCTCTCAAAAATAAATAAAAACATTAAAATTTTTTTAAAAACTGAACTGGAAATCAGAATCACTTTTGCCATGATGGTCAGAACATTGTTTTGTCTCATTGAGTAGGTTTGCTTGGTCTGAGCTGATGTAGAATGTATTTGAGATGCATTGTTCGAGCATTTTTTTCCTTGAACATTTGCATTTAACTGCCATTTGAAAGATTTTTTAAAATTTTGCTTTGTAAAAGTGTATTTCTTACTTTGTTATTAAAAAAAGAATGTGATAGGGGCGCCTGGGTGGCTTAGTCGGTTAAGCGTCCGACTTTCGCTTAGGTCATGATCTCGCGGTTCGTGGGTTCGGGCCCGCGTCGGGCTCTGTGCTGACTGCCAGCTCAGAGCCTGGAGCCTGTTTCAGTCTGTGACTCCCTCTCTCTCTGACCCTCCCCTGCTCGCGCTGTCTCTCTCTCTCTCCTAAAAATAAATAAAACATTAAAAAAAAATGCGATATAGTCTTCATAAAACCAAAGTCATTTGCATAAAAGGACAAAAGAACAAACTTCTGCATTTTTATGTTCTTAAGAAAAATGTTTAACGAACTTCAAAGGTAATTATTTTTTTAAGTTGGTGAACACTTGTGAATGCAAATTAGAGTAAGTGGTAAATGACTGTGGGACTGTCCTTCCTGATTTCCTATTGACTTCTTAAATATTGGTCATAGAGAAATAAGGAAGAGGAAATGATCTCCTGCTTTGAAACAGTCCCTGAAACAAAGCAATGAGTGAGTTGACAGCATGGACGCAGAATCTGGAACAAACATTAATTTTCCCATTTTGTTCCTTTTTATTCTAGCAGTGCTTTCTAACTCATGATCTTCTGTCTGCTCAATAGCCACTACGTCAATGTATCATTGTCTTTCTTTGATCTGCAGTTGAGAAATTAAAATTGAAGAATTCGACATTTTAGGTAGTGGTTTTAAAATTCTGTATGTGTTGGCAAGGTGCTAGAGACAGTTTTAAAAGTATAAAAATAGAAATTTTGGTAATTTGTAAATGTATGTTATTTGTGTTATCAATGCACGTTTGTGTGTGCATCTATTATGTGTATGTACATGTACACATATGCATATGTACATCATTCCTAATGGTCACCTCTGTGGGGAAAAATTAAGAGTGGCTTGAAAAGCTCCCTTCCTTACAGTTAGTTTCTACTTTAATTAAATGTCTTATTTTCCTGAGCAATACAGCTGGCATGTTTTTTCATGGCAACAATAAAAATTAAACAGCTACCTGAAAGACTGGACAACACTCCTTTTTGTGTCAGTAGATGCTTTAAATATGCTCTTTATTTTCTAAATGCTTGTTTATCTATTTATTTAGATAATGAGCTGGGGAGAGGCAGAGAGAGAGGGAGACAGAATCCCTAGCAGGTTCCATGCTATCAGTGCAGAGCTTGAAAAGGGGCTTGAACTCACAGACCATGAGTTCATGACCTGAACCTGATCAAGAGTTGGATGCTTTCTGACTGAGCCACGCAGGCATCCCTAAAAATGCTCTTAAAACTATGCCTTGGAAGATTCGGAGAAACAGTGGAAGTAATCAGCATCATGACTTTTTCTAAATAAAGGGGGTCAGAAATTATGAGAAATGGAAAGATATGATGGTAGGCTTAAGATAATGGGGCAGCTCAAATGGGACTCTCCAGTTCTCTCTTTCTTCACGGACCCTTTCAGCACATGTACATAGACCATTATGAGTCTTGTTCCTTGGTTTATTTCAATCACTGGGGTCCCTCTTCTTCCTTAGTAGCAAATTTGCTGTCTCAGCCAAGTATTTTTCTTGACTAGAAACTCACATACTCTCTATAGCTGTGTAGTCTAAATCTGTCCCACCCTGTCTCCATTACTACAAGGCCTTTGGAGAGGTATAAAGTAAGTTCTCTTCTAGAATAAGTGAAAAAGCCTCTCTACTTACAGTAAGGTTTGCCAAATGGAACTCTGTGGATATTTTTCCAAACCATAAAGCCATGAAATGACCAGACTATTTCAAAAGATCCAGACTAGGGAAGCCTACCTCAGATGACAACCTCCCTAGGAGATGAGACAATGCTGAATCTTCGCTGATGTTCATAAAGTGTTCATTGATCTGAAGCAGATTTTGTTGGATGCAGGAAGAGTGGTATTTAAGTGAGGGTTAAACATAAAATCCAGAGATGAATGAAAGGTTGTACTTCCTTTTTGACCAAGAAAACCAAGACTCACTTGAGGCTTGGACCGTAAGGAAGACAGAATGTGACAGGGACTAGAGCTAGATTACCACAAGAGCCTGATATTTGTTCTGGCCATTTCCACAATAAAATGAGTAGTGAAGTGGGGTATACAATTATAGTTTGTCCACTGGGATTCTTTGTACAGCAGTAAATTTGTTTTTGCCCTGAAATGGTCTGACTACCATTTTTCTTCTGCAGAAGAAGAGATGAAGAACAAAAGAAAGAAATGTAGTAAAAGAGATGCAGAGAAATTACATATCCCATGCCATGGTGAGGAACCCCTTTTCCCCTGGGCACAGGCACAGGGACACATCCTTCCTCGCCTATCCAGAAATGGTGCTTGCTTCCACTGGGGTCTCCCATCTATTTGTGTGGATGGAAGCTCATGCAACTACCTATACCAATGTTCTTCCTCATCCCTGAAGCCATGGTTTTGAGGAATTACAGCTGTGAGTCTGTCCACGTACAAAATCATAGAAAGAGACAGCAATTCTGGTATTAGCAGTGTCACTCCCTACAGAGTCCTGGAGCAGAGCAAAGTGATGCCACAGTGGTTTGCAAAGGCGCAGGGGTGCTCTTGCAGACGAAGTATCCTCTGGGCTTTAACAAGCCTCTGCAGCTTCCGCTCTTTCTCCAGCCATTTGGCTTCTGTTGTGCCTGTTTTTATCCACTTAACTCCCTTTTTCTCTTCTTTCTCTCCCAGACAACCACAAATTGAAATGCTACAAAAGCACCCATTCCTAAATACAAATACAGAGACAGACAGAGTACAGAAATGCACTCTACTGCTTTCTGTCCAGGCCACCGACGATAGAAAACCTGAAGCCATGCTGTGAACCTACCCACCCTGAGTGCTAATGGGACTTTTTTGGTTGACAGCAGGCATCCATAGAGCTTCCAGATAAGCAGAGGTCACTGGGGATCTAAGTAGTAAAAAGGGGAATAAGGTACATCAAAACACTGGATCCTCCTGGATTGTGCACCCATTTACTTCTTGGTGAATCATCCATGGTCCCATTTCCTTTTATAGAGTAATCCAGTTCTTAACTTCCTGAAGGGAATCAAGAGGCACAGATTTCCAAGTTCCCCTGTGATGTGATCAATCTGGAATTTCTCTTTCCATTTTCTTGATGGATTATATATCTGCCTACTTCTAACATGAAGTAATCGAATTACATTGTTAAAAATGACTGTATAAACCATTTGGTTTTGTTTGATTACTCCCTTTCGTTCCCATAGATTTCCTCCAAACAGAATTCCCATGTACTAAAGATTTCACTTCCTAAATTACTAGCACACTCCAAGTTTGTTTGCCTGTTGATTCTACTAAAATCTTTAGTAAATTGCTTGGGTTCTGAGTGTTCTGACTCTTCAGTCCCATATTTAAAGATAATCATGGGATTTATATTCAGTTGGCGAGTTCTGGTCCTTGGGGTCACTCCAGTAATAATCCAAGTGTTAAAAAAAAATAATAATCAGTAGCACATGTGGCATGATTTATTGCAAGGGAATCTCTTCTTGGATGTAGAAAATTATGGGACATGGGGACTGTGGCAGACCAAAACAAGAACACCCAGCTAATGACGTGGCTGCTACCCAGCAGCAGCTGACTGGGCCGTGTTGGAACATGGGCGTAGGATACAGGATGGCAGATCTTTTAGTTTCTCAAGACATATCACAACACTGGCTACTCTTGAATTCTTTTTTTTTTTGTTTTTCTTAATCACTTGTGGATTCATGGAGTGATGACAAAATAAATATGTCTATGGGCCCACTATCCAATGGGCCACCAGACGCTGTTGCTAGCATACACCAAACAAATGACTAATCACATTCTTAATTGATAGAAACTTACCATGTCATCTCTCAAAAGGCCATTTTATTTCCAAGTTCTGGGAGGCACCACACTGGTACCTTCAATGTGTCTCATAGGCAGCTGTATGTTGAGTTGAATTCAGTCAGATGTAATTTGATCCTCGGTTATATATTCCAGATTTTTTCTATCCTATTTTTCCTCTATACTCATTTTATGTAAATAAAGTCCAAGTGGACAACTTCTCCTTGCTTCTATTGGAAACAAGTTACTGAAAACAAAAGTAGAAGTTGGTTTCAGAGGTCTCGCCTTCACTGGTTGTTATGAAGGAAGTTTCCAAGATTATTTTCTTGTTCCTCAAAAATATCGCAGTGTATGAAATCACTGTCAGGAGAAATCTATGGTTATTTATGATTGATACAATATTTTATGTTTCAAAAGCATTCAGACATAATGAGAAAAATTTCTACATATTCTGTTAATTATGTATAAATATTGTTAAACAATTGACTTTATTCAAATAATTATTTTGTGGTTATTTCTCTTGGAAGACTGAAACATTTTTTTAATTAAAATTTTTCTTCCAAATTTGTATATAAATTCTAGTTAGTTAAGATAAGGACTGAAACATTTTAGACTTACCAGCAGAAGAAATTGAGAAAATCACAGTGATTTGAGACACTGGCAAAAGATTTAACTTTTAATAAGACAGATGTGTGGTCTTGTCTATATCTAACCAACCTACTAAAAATAATAAATAACAAATGGATTAAACTGTGTGACTCTATGATCACCATGTATTCAATAGTAATGAGTAATATGTGTGTGTGTGTGTGTGTGTGTGTGTGTGTGTGTGTGTGTGTGTGTGTATAATTTTTCTTCCAGTAGATAGATTTGGAAGAAAAAAAAAAGAATGAAAATCAACCAAATAACTGTTTGGGGAGCAAATTTTAGTGTGAGAATATTGTATTTCTTTTCAATTTTATAGCAGTTTCTATAAACAGTACCATACACAAAGTATTTGCTTTAAAGGTATGATGGAGTAACTGAGTTCAGCCTAGATTATTGGCAGAGCCAGGATAAGGACCCCAATCTCCTGTTTCTGGCTCCAGAGGCCAGCCGCCCTTTCCTATGTACCCCCACGCTGCAGCACTTTCTCTTGATTCCTGATACCTGATACTTGGTGCTCTGGATTGAATTGTGCCTCCCTGTTGAAGCCCTATGTTCATATGTTGAAGCCCTAGTTCTGCATGTGACTGTTGGGAGATGAGGCCTTTATGGAGATAATTAAGTTTAAATGAGGGTGAGGTCTTAATCTTATAGGATTGTTGACCTTATAAGTAGAGAGAGAGAGAGAGAGAGAACACACTTTTTCTCCATGTGCACACACCAAGGAAAGGCTATATGAGGACTCAGTAAGAAGGTGGCTGTTGGCAAACCAGGGAAAGGGTTCTCATCAGAACATGATTACGCTGGCACCCTGATCTCAGACTTCCAGCCTCTAGAGCTGTGAGAAAATAAACACCTGTGCTTTAAGCCATTCCGTCTATGGCATTTAGTTATGGCAGCCCACGTTGACAAAGACACCTGGTATAAATGTGTATACATGGTGTACATAAATTACCTGACACTTTCTGAAAGACTTCCTTATGAAATTTCCAATATTGAACCCCCTGACCTCCTGATCTGAACTAGTCTACCCTTTATTAGTAAGAATCCTACTCATCTTCATTCATGTGACTGGCTGCATGGATTCTCATAGTGCATCTCGTATTACATCTTCTTTCCACTCGTTTCCTCATGACTCATTTCTCAGTGACTTGTGATAGTTTCTCTCTTGAAGAAAAGTAGCCATTGTAACTTACTAAACTAAACTTCATCTTATTCATATGGACTCCCTCTTTCTGGCACTTGAGTGTTCCTTAACCTCTTTTTTGTATGTATCTCTCTGCTTATGGTCTACTATTTGTTTTTTGTTTTCTTAAATAGTTTATTGTCAAGTTGGTTTCCATATAACACCCAGTGCTCATCCCAACAAGTGCCCTCCTCCATGCCCATCACTCCCCTTCCTCTCCCCCCCACCCTCATCACCACTCAGTTCATTCTCAGCATTCAGGAGTCTCTCATGTATGGTCTACTATTTTTAAACAGTATTTTCTTAATAGTTTGAAAGTTTTGGCTATAGTATCTGAGAAATGGAATTGTATGGCTAAATTCTTTACCTCTCTCCCACACTTTCCATGCATAGACAGAACCACTCACAACTGCACACATCCTTCAGTAAACATTAATGCCTCTTAACAAAAATTAAACTTCAGTTAATGATGCCTTTCTCCTTGCACCCCAGAGAACCCTAATTAGGATAAGATATTACATAAGGTAAATAGCATCCTAAGAGTTTTGACCTAAATAAATGATTACAAGCTAGAGATAGAATGTATAATAGAAAGGTGGTGAGTACAAAAGAAGAAAATCCAGAGCTTTTTTTATAAAGTTCAGATTGATTTCAGGTTGTTTCCTATCTAAATAGCAAATTGTTTATTTAGTCACCAGTTACTTCAGTGACTAGTTTTTTAATATAGCTAAACTATGTAGCTTAAATATAGCTAAAGATAGTTCAAATAATATGAGATATTATAAAATGTATTTCTTATCCAAATACATGAATCTTATCTATAATATCCCCAACAGCCCTTGCTCAAAGTCTTTCAATGGGAATTTGACCCTGTTGGAAGAGAAAAAAATTATTTTTAACATCTTAATTTATTAAAGAGGGTTTTTTTTTTCATCTTTAGCCAACGTTTTAGCCCCAGAGTATTCATTTACATACCTTCATTCTTACCTCTGATGCAGTAAGGCCAGTACTTTTGTTATCCAGGATTCTCTTCCCCATTCATTTCTCACATGACTTAACCTGCAGACCTCAACCATTTATTTCTTTCTCCTTTGGCCACATTTTATTTATTCAATGTATTGTTAAAATGCTGAAATCACAATTGTACTCCATAAAAATTCATCACAGAACTATTGTGTATCAAGTAGTGGACTAGCAATTGTACCTCAAATTAATATTGAACAATCAGTATAAATGTATTTATATTTTATAGATTTATTAATTAATTGATGTTTCAGAATATGTTTTTTACAAGATAAGTTTCCTAGCTTTCATCCATTCGTTTTTTAAAATTTATTCTCTCGGGGCGCCTGGGTGGTTAGTTAGTCGGTTAAGCGTCCGACTTTCGCTTAGGTCATGATCTCGCGGTTTGTGGGTTCGAGCCCCGCGTCGGGCTCTGTGCTGACTGCCAGCTCAGAGCCTGGAGCCTGTTTCACAGTCTGTGTGTGTCTCTCTCTCTCTCTCACCCTTCCCTGTTCACGCTGTCTCTCTCTCCTAGAAATAAATAAAAATAAAAATTAAAAAAATAAAATTTATTCTCTCAACATATATTTAATCAGTGCCAGCTGCTACAGTTTTTTAGTAAATAAAGCAGATATGAACCATGACCTCTTATAACTTACAGCCTAGTGGGGGTAGATAGAAGTTAAGCAATAAATAAATCTAGAACCCTAAGTATGAGGGAACAAAGTGTATGCAGAGATGAGGATTATTAGATGGGAGTGAAGGCCGTCTAAGATAATATAGTTGAGGAAAACATCTCCAAAGAGGTGAAATTTATGTTGAGACATTAATGGTGGAGCTCGCAGGATGGAACATTCAGGGTAAGGAACACAGCACTGTGAGAAGGCACTGAGCAGGGAGATTCCAGGAACTGATGAAAGTCCAAGATGCCAAAGTGGGCAGAGAGAGAAAGTAGCACAAGAAGACAGAAGCATAAGGCTAACGTCAGAGCCTAGAAGTCTTTAAAAACCACATGAAATAACTTGCATTTCTTTGGCGCCTCATGTACTCCATGAGCATTATTTGTCCCACGGATAGCTTGATCCCCAAGGGATCAAGAAGCTGCATTTTTGAATAAGGATTAGAAGATCAGAAACATGCAAACTTCGACACCCCTGCACCCCTGCATAGAATGCTTGCCACGGCTCTCTATGCCTGCACAGTAGTCCGTTAGCACTCAGAGGAACCATCAGGACCTTAGGGGCTCCTTAGAGCCCTGTACCAAGAAGAAGAAATGTGAAGCACATGTACATACTAATTTGCTAGATGCATTATTACTATATGGGGGTAGGGGCGAGGAAAGCTTTGACTTTGAACATGGAAACCTTGCAACTTCGCTAGAGACCTTGTTAATAAAACTATTGTCTGATTCTAAGAAATTCTCGGCTTTAGCTCAACAATTTTATGGCCAATACTTTTGATTACAGATACTCTAATATACCATGAAAGGGGAAAGCTTAAGAAACACTGAGGCAGTGACCTCTAGAGTTCGAGTATCATCATAAAATCAAATGGAAAAAAAAGGGACACAGTGTTTTCATTTGAAAAGTAATGACATTTAAAAATCTATATTACATAAAATCCCTATCATGTCAGAAAAATAAAATGTTAAAAAGAAATAGAATATATTAGAATAAAAGGTGAATAACTTGAATATATCTTTTTTAAAAATTCACCAAGTTAGCCTTATTTTTTTTTTGCATGTTACTGTTTAAAAACGACTGTATTATCAATTCTTTACTCCTGATCTAAAATATTTATCTATATTAGAAATGCCTTGATAATTATGCAAACAATGTTAATTTTTGGTAGGCAGTATTCAAACTGTATTTAAAAGATCACCCCACAGAGACGTCCAAGCAGATGACAGAATAGGAGGACCTCAGGCTCACCTCCTGATACAACTAGGTAACGCTGACATGAGTGTAAATAACCAGAAAATGACCCAAAGACTGGCAGAATAAACTCCACATCTATATGTAGGGAAGAGGCCCCATCAAAGAAGGTATGAAGGGCAGAGTAGCAATCAGGACCTAAGTGGACTCCCAGGACTCTCTGAAGGCAGGAAGGACACCATGGCATTGAGAGGGGAGAGAAACAAATCCCTAGACCAGGGAGCCCTCACGGGGAAGGTGAATCGCCATAGCACTTGACTTTGAAAAGCAGAGGGTCTCAGTTTCATAAGTTCATGCAACCAGCAGGACTTAAAACCTGGGATTTTAAAAAATCAGCAGGGTTAGCTTTGGTGGAGAGCCAGTGAGTGGGTGAGGACACACTGAGTCCTGGCACTTAAAAAACAGCACAACAAATAGCTCCCCTGAGATGCAACATAGAAATTGCAGTTTGAAAGACACCTGGAGCATAGGGGTAGAAGAGTTATTTACTAATCTCTCAGAGTGTATCCAGGAGGGACAGAAATCACTGGGGAACTTCTCCAGGAGGAAAGGACCTGGCAGGAGCCATATCTCCCTCCCAGCCTCCCCTCTCCCCACCCCTATCCACACCCCCACATTAACATAGGGCCACCTGTGGGACTCACTACCTAAGTTGCTATTACTGCCACCCACTCCCCTATACTGTGCTTCAGCTACTCCACCCCTCTGCACAGCCTGCCTCAGTCTGGGCACTTGCAGAGACCCTCACACAGAGGACTGGCAGTACTCAGAGGTTACTAGTATCTCCACCCTGTTCCACTGCCTGCCTCGCACACTGTGCTTCAGCGGGTCTACCCTCTCCAATATGCCAGGCCCATACAAGGTAGAGCCACAGGCCTGGCAGTGTGTGGGCAGCCCCTGCCTGTGCTGGCCACCACCACTCCCAAGTGACTCCTGACTCAGAGAGAGGGAAATATAAACACACACACACCCATCAGATGGAAGCCGCAGTACTAGCCTAGAAACAGATAGCTAGTCTCCCAGCAGTCCCTCCCACCAATGACAGCTTCTGAGGGAACAACACAGAACAAACATCCTACAGTTCAGTGTTATTGCATCTCAGCAAATGCCTCAGCTGACTAAAATCAAGCAGAAGGTGTCCCCAGACTGGCTCACTAACAGCACAGGGAACAAACAGTGCCCACAACAGGTAAAGAGAGCTATTGCATGTGACTGGACTGAAGGGAAAAGCAGCTCAGCTGCAACACAGGGTGCATACATCACACCTAGGAGACACCGGTGAAGCTCCAGGCTATGGGGAACAGGAGACACTGCACTGCAGGCACTACAGGGCCTCTTCTTCATAAGGTCATTACTTTCAAGTGCAGAAGAAGTAGCTGACTTTCCTAACACGGAAAAAGACACATAGGAGACAGAAGAATATGTCTCAAATAAAAGAACAAAACAAAACCACAGCAAGAGACCTAAGTGAAACAGAGATAATTAATATGCCTGATAGGGAATTTAAAATAATGATCCTAAAGATATTCACTGGACTTGAGAAAACAGTGGAGGACCTCACTGAGACTCCTAATAATGATATAAAAAAGAACCAATGAGAGATGAAGAATATAATACATGAAATTAAAAACACACTAGGTGGAATTGATAGTACACTAGTTGAATCAGAAGAATCAATCAGTGACCTAGAGGACAGAGTAATGGAAAGTAATTAACTGAGCAGGTGAGAGAAAAAAATTATGCAAAATAAAAATAGACTTAGGGGCATCAAGGACACCATCAAACATAGTATCATTTGCATTAAAGGGATCCCATAAGAAGAGAGAAAGGGAGGCAGTAAATTTATTCAAAGAAAAAATAGCTGAAAACTCCCCAAATTTGGGGAAGGAAACAGAAATTTATATCCAGGAGGCACAGAGACCCCAACAAAATCAATCTAGGGAGGTCCACCAAGACCCATAGTAATTAAGATGGCCAAGAAGTAGTCATAAAGAGAAAAATTTTAAATTGGAAAGAGAAAAGAAAACAATTACATACAAGTCAAACACCATAAAGCTATCAGCTTAAGTTTTAGCAGAAACTTCATAGTCCAGAGTGAGTAACATGATATATTCAAAGTGCTGAAAAGAAAAAAATCTGCACCCAAGAGTACTCTGTCCATCAAGGAGAGATAGAGAGTTTCCCAGGCAAGCTAAAGGAATTCATGACCATTAAACCCGTCCCTAAACAAGGACTCTTTAGGGGGAAAGGAAAGGCCACAAGCAAGAGTAAGGAAAGTAGGCAATACAAAAACAGTAAAAATAAGTCTGTCTGTAAAAATCAGTCAGGGAACTCACAGAATAAAAGGATGTACACTATGACACCGTATACCTAAAACATGGGGAGGAGAAGAGTAAAGGATGGATCCAAACATAAACCACCATCAACTTAATACAGACTGCTGTGTGAAGGGAACAACCTGAATGGTAGCCATAAATCAAAACCCAATTATAGAGTAAAAAAAAGAAAGGAATCCAAGTATATCACTAAAATATATCAATTAGTCATGAGAGAAGAGAGCAAGAGAAGAAAGAAATGGAGAAAAACTACAAACACAAGCATAAAACAAGTATCAAAATAACAATAGATGCATACCCATCAATGATGACTTGAACATAAAGGGACTGAATCCTCCAATGAAAAGACATTAGGGTGATGAAATGTATAAAAAAAGAAGAAAAAAGAAGACACATCTATCTGCTGCCTATAAGAGATTCACATCAAAACTAAATACACATGAACATTGAAAGTGAAAGAATGGAGAAACATTTGTCATGCAAATGTGAAAAGAAAACCAGAGTAGCAATACTTAGACAAAATAGACATTAAAACAAAGACTGAAACAAGACACAAAGGACTCTATATAAGCAGTAAGGGAACAGTCCAACAGACAACATTGCAATTATAAAAATTTATAGGAACTAATTGATAATATTACAATGATAATAGGAGACTTCATCACCCCACTTACATCAATCGACAGATTATCCAAACAAAAATTCCATAAGGAAACAGTAGCTTTGAATGACATATTGAGCCAGATGAATTTAACAGATATATTCAGAACATCCCAAACTAAAACAGTGGAATACATTCTTTTCAAGTGCATTTGGAACATTCTCCAGAATGGATCACATATTGGGACACGAAACAAGCCTCAACAAATTCAAAAGATCAAAGTCATTCTATACATCTTTTCTGAACACAAAGCTGTGAAACTACAAATCAACCCCAAGATAAAATTTTGAAAGAGCCCAAATACATGGGTGTTAAATAACATGCTACTAAAAAAATGAATGGGTCAACCAAGAAACCAAAAAGAAATTTTAAAAAATGCATGGAGACAAATGAAAATGAAAACGGAATGGTCCAAAATATTTGGAATACGCCAAAAGTGGTTCTAAGTAGGAAGTTTATAGCAAAACAGGCCTACTTCAAGAAGGAAGAAAAATCTGTTAGACAACTTAACCCTAAACCTGAATGAGCTAAAAAAAGAAAAATAAAATCCAAAAGGACTAGAAGGAAGGAAATAATAGACAGGAATAAACAAAATAGAAACTAAACAAAAAAACAAAAACAACAACAATAAAAAACACAATAGAACACATTAATGGACCCAGGAATTGGCTCTTTGAAGAGATCAACAGAAGCAATAAACCCTAGCCAGATTAATTTTTTAAAAAGCTGGGGAGACTCAAATAAATAAAGTCAGAAATGAAAGAGGAGAAACAACAACTGACACTACAGAAAGGACAAGAATTATAAGAGAACTTCGTGAAAAATTACATGCCAACAAAGTGGACATCTAAAAGAAATGGATGAATTTCTAGAAAGATATAACCTCCCAAAATTGAATCAGAAACAAATAGTGTATTTGAACAGAATAATTACCAGCAATGAACTTGAATTAGTAATCAAAACTCCCAACAAACAAAAGTATGAGAACAGACAGCTTCACAGATGAATTCTACCAAACATTTAAAGAAAAGTTAATACTGGGGCACCTAGGTGGCTCAGTTGATTTAGTGTTCGATTCTTGGTTTTGGTTGAAGTCATGATCCCAGGGTGATAGGATCAAGCCACATATCAGGCTCTGTGCTGAGTGTGGAACCCACTTAAGATTTTCTCTTTCCCTCTCTGCTCACTCTTTCTCTCTTAAAAAAAAAAAAGAAGAAGAAGAAGAAGAAGAGGTAATACCTATTCTTCTCAAACTATTCCAATTCCAAAAAAGTAGAGGTAGGAAAACTTTCAAATTCATTCTATGATGCCTACATTACCCTGATACCAAAACCAGATAATGACACTAGAAAAAAAAAAAATAGAACTACAACAAAAACTCCGATAAACGTAGATGATAAAATTCAAAACACAAAAGCAAACCAAACCCAATAATACATTAAAATAAACAATTACCAAGATCAAGTAGGATTTATTCCCAGAATGTAAGAGTGGTTCAACATTTGCAAATCTATCAATGTGATATATCACACCAATAAGAGAAAAGATAAAAACAATACGATCATCTCAATAAATGTAGAAACAGCATTTGTCAAATTGCAACATATATTCATGATAAAAGTTCTTAACAAAATAGGTTTAGGGGGAACATACCTCAACATAATAAAGGCTATATATAAAAAACACAGTTAAGATCATACTCAATGGTGAAAATTTGACAGCTTTCCCCTCTAAGATCAGGAAGAGGATAAGGAAATCTACTCGCACCACTTTTATTCATATAGTACTGGAAGTCCTAGCCACAGTAATCACACAAGAAAAAGCAATAAATGGCATCCAGATTGGTAAGGAAGAAGTAAAACATTCACCCTTTGCAAATGGTATTCTGTATGTAGAAAACCCTAAATACTTCATCAAAAAACTATTAGAACTGATAACTGAATTTGGTAAGGTTGCAGGATATAAAATCATTGTACAGGAACCCATTTCATTTCAATATATTACTAATGAAGCACAGAAAAAGAAATTAAGAAAACAGTCCCATTTACAAATCCACCAAAATTAATAAAATGTCTAGGTATAAACTTAACCAACAAGGTAAAAGATCTATACTCCAAATAGTATAAAACATTGATCAAAGAAATTGAACATGGCACATATACATGGAAAGACATTCCATGCTCATGGATTGGAAGAACAAATATTGTTTTAAAAAATTATAGATTCCTTTGTAGCAATCTAAAAAATCTATAGATTGCTACAAAGCAATCTGTAGATTTAATACAATTTCTATTGTATTTTTTACAGAACTAGAACAAATAATTATAAACTATAGCCAATACAATCTTGACAAAGAAAAACAAATCTGGAGGTATCACCATTCCAGATTTCAAGGTGTACTATAAAGCTGTAGTCATCAAAAAAGTATAGTACTGGCACAAAAATAAACACATAGATCAATAGGACAAGATAGAAAGCCCCAAAACAGAACCACAGTTGTAGCCACAAAAGAGCCAACAATATGCAGTGGGAAACAGGCAGTCTTTTCAACAAATGATGTTGGAAAACTTGGACAGCAACCTGCAAGAAAATGAAATGGTGCCACTTTCTTTCACTATACACCAAAATTAATTTCAAATGGATTAAAGACCTAAATGTGAGATCTGAAATCATAAAAATCCTAAAAGAGAGCATAAGCAATAATTTGTCTGACATTAGCCATAGCAACATTTTTCTAGGGTATGTCTCATTAGGCAAGGAAAATAAAAGCAAAAATAAGCAATTAGAACTACATCAAAATAAAAAGCATCTGCACAGTGAAGGAAACAATCAGCAAAACTGAAAGGCAGCCTATGGAATTGGGAGAAGATATTTGCAAATGGCATATCCAAGGTATGAGATATCACCTTGTATCCATCAAAATGGTTAAAATCACCAGCATAAGAAACAAGTTTTGTCAAAGGTGTTGAGAGAAAGGAACCTTCGTGCACTCTTGGTGGGAATGCAAACTGGTACAGCCACAGTGGGAAACAATATGAAGGTTTCAAAAATTAAAAATAGAACTATCCTTATAATCCAGTAATTTCACCACTGGGTAGATTACAAAAACAATAATTTGAAAAGATGTATGCACCCCTATGTTTATTGCAGCATTATTTACAATAGCCAAATTATGAAAATAGCCCAAGTTTTCATTTATGACTGGTATGTGTGAATGTGTGTGTTTGAAGGGTGTGTGTGTGTGTGTGTGTGTGTGTGTGTGTGTGTGTGTGTGTGTGATGGAATGTTTTCAGCCATAAAAATGAATAAAATCTTGCCATTTTCAATGACATGGATGGAGCTAGAGAGTATTATGCTCAGCAAAATAAATCAGTCAGAAGAAGACAAATACCACCAAATGATTTCACTCAAAAGTGGAATTTAAGAAACAAAACAAATGAACAAAGGGCAAAAGGAGACAAACCAAGAAGTAGACTCTTAAGTATATAGAGAAAAACTGTGGATCCCAGAGAGAATGTGGGTGTGGGGGATGGGTGAGATAGGTGAAGGGGATTAAGGAGCATACTTGTTATGAGCACTGAGAAATGTATAGAACTGTTGAATCACTATGTCATACACCAGAATCTAATATAACACTGTATATTTACTGGAAATAAAATAACAAACTTAATAAAATTTAAATAAAAATAAAAGATTAGCTTATGAATGATTTATTTGCTTAATATGTTCTGGGGGAAATGATCACTTTTAGTTTTCAAGGCAGTCTGATTTGCATCCTTGTCTTTAAATTATGTCCATGATTCCTTTACATGATTTGCAAAAGGTTGACATTGTTGTCATTGATGTCTCTAGGCCATCGTAACTCAGATAAAATCTATACCGCATCAGGGTACCAAATATATGTTTAATTTGGGAAACTATGTCATACATATTGGACTGATTACCCATAAATCATCAAGTCAGAATAATCTAGTGCAAAGACAGGATGGAACTTTGGATTTGACAATAAACACTGACGCAGTTCCTTCATGCCTGTTCTCATTTGTCTGATTCTAAGGAATATTTATTATATTCCTTCCTCTCTCAGTGAGCATACAAAATTTTTTTCTCATCTTTTTCCCCCATTGTCCTCATCCTTAATCTCTGGGATAATAGTGTTTCTTCCAGAGGAAAACCCAAGAATAACTATGACATATACTATCTTTATTTTTTTACCTAGGTTGTTTTTAATGTTTTCACCATTAAGCAATATTCTGAATTGTATCAGTTGTAAATAAATTAGCTGAATTTATTTTATTGGGTGGTGACTGTTCTAAGCAACTTTTATTTACAATACAGATCAATGAAGAGCAGAGGAAATCCGTGAGCAGATGGAAATTCTCTGTGTATGCAAGTATTTGAATATATATAGGATTATAATGTAAGAATATTCAGTTAAGAGTTCCTGTCCTGATTTCTTTTGAACTTCTCATTTGAGATATACAAGTAAGTTAAGGGGCCCTAGGGTATGTTATTAATACAATCACTTAATGCCTATGTCTCCCACTAGACCATAAACCGCATAAATGCAGGGACTGTGTCTGTTTTGTTTACTCTGTACTTTTTAAAATGAAGTTCTCCTGAATAAATGTTTTCAGTGTCCTAATATCAAAGGGAAAGATATTTAATCTAAAAAGGCAGCTGGTTGATACTTGAACCGCTAACACCTGGTAACAAAAGGAGTATTCTCTGTGAGTGTCCACCCCAGGCTATCAAATGCGAAAAACAAGAGTGAACTGGTCAAGTCAGTCACATGACTCATCTTTTGAAAGGAAAGAAAAAAAATACGTGAAACAGTATTTCTGGAAAATGGTTCAATTTGTGGTTCTTTGTGAATCAAGTATAATGGTTAAACGTGCACAACGTTAAACTTCTCAAAGCTAAATCTAACCTCTTTCTAGAGATAGATATTTATAATCAGTATTGTATTTGACTGTGTGTCGTCACACTCAAATGTGTAATTGTTAAACAATTTGCATATTTATACAGAGCCTGATAATTAGACTTACAGACTGACTAATGATCTCTACAATTGTGTTGACATTTCAGAAAGGTGCAACACATTCCTTGCACTTTTCTTAAGCTTTTATTTATTTATTTATTTATTTATTTATTTATTTATTTATTTATTTATTTTTGAGAGAGTGCACGATCAGAGGATAGGCAAAGAGAAAAGAAGAGAAGAAGAGAAAAGCCCAAGCAGGCTCCACACTGTTAGCATAGAGCCAGACCCAGGACTTGAACTCACGAATCATGGGATCATGACCTAAGCCAAAATTAAGAGTTGGATGCTTAACTGACTGAACCACCCAGGTACCCCTTCCTTGCACTTTTGATATTGTTTTATCCTGACATTTGTTTTAAAGCTGGTATACCTGGGGGGGGGATAAACATGTAAAATTTTACATCAAATTAATGCAGCAGAAATGATGGTGTGAGAATTCTAAATTTATGCTATTTGGGATAGGTACAAATCCAATCTATGAAACATTCAGAAAACATCATAGAAATTCTCCACATCTGATATCCATTAAGAAAGAGAAATCTGGAGTGCCTGGGAGGCTCAGTTCATTGAATGTCTGAGTTTGGCTCAGGTTATGATCTCATGGGTCATGGGTCCGAGCCCCACATCGGGCTCTGTGAGGACAGCTCAGAGCCTGGAGTCTGCTTCAGATTCTGTGTGTCTCTCTCTCTGCCCCTCCCCTGCTTGTGCTCTCTCCCTCTCCCTCTTCTCTCTTTCAAAAATAAATAAACACTAAAAAAAAAAAAATTAAGAAAGAGAAATCTGGACCCAGCCTTCTTTATTGAGATTGAATTACACCTATAAGGGTCACCATTTCAAAACCAGATGAGGGAATATTGATTATTCCTACAGTTCTCTGGAATATAATAAACCTTGCTGTTTGTGGTGTGGAAAGTAGTAAGCTCAACATTTAAAGAAGTGAAATTCTTAAACTTTGATAATTCTTTAAGGAAAAGTGGAAACCTTATATATCTCTAAGATCCTAGTTTGGGCATGATCATGTCAATATAGAACATGTTCAATTGCAAATTGGAAATTTCAGCTAATATGGTGATATTTGCTCTTGCTCAGTGATTCAAAGATTTGTCCGCACAGTGAGATCTCACTCTGCATCCCAGCCCATATTCTGATTTAATTGGCCTGGAGTATGATCTGAGCTGTGGAATTCTTAAAAGATGTCTTGGTTATTTTAATGTACAGGCAAGTTTGGGAGTCATTGGGGCAGTTTAAAGCCTAAATTAGTTAGCTCATGGTATCATCCTACTCTGAGCATTTATTCAAGTCTTCTGTGAGGGAAAGATAGAAACATAAGTGTTATTTGAATACCAGAGGCCTTCTCACTCTGGCTGCTCCTAAGGCCTTGCTTCTGTGACCATTGGTATGCACCGTATTTGGAAACAAATGATATTTATTTTCCTCTATTTGTTCTTTGCATTTTTTGAAGTTTTTATTTTAATTCTAGTTAGTTAACAAACCGTGTTATATTAGTTTCAGCTGTACAATGTAGTGATCCAACAATTCCATACATCACCTGGTGCTCATCACAAGAAGTGCACTCATTAATCCGCACCCCCTATTTAACCCCATTCCCCCACCCACCTCCCCCTGGTAACTATCAGTTAGTTCTCTATAATTAAAAGTCTGTTTCTTGATTTGTTTTTCTCACTCTTCCCTCCCCACCCCCTGCTTTTTTGTTTTCTTTCTTAAATTACACATATGAGTAAGATCATATGCTATTTGTCTTTCTCTGACTGGCTTATTTCATTTAGCATTGTACTTTCTGGCTCCATTCATGTCATTGCAAATGGAAAGATTTCACTTTTTATGCCTGAGTAATATTCTACTGTATATGTACACCACCTCTTCTTTATTCATTCATCTATCAATGGACACTTGGGCTGCCCTAGCTTAGTTATAGTAGATAATGCTACAATAAACATAGGAGTGCATATATCCTTTCAAAGTAGTGTTTTGTATTCTTTGGGTAAATACTCACCAGTGTGATTGCTGTATCATAAGGTAATTCTATTTCTAACTTTTTGGGGATCCTCCATATTGTTTTCCACAATGGCTGCCCCAGTTTACGTTCCCACCAACGTGCAAGAGGGTTTCTTTTTTTCCACATCCTCACCAACACTTGGTTTTCTGTTTGTGATTTTAACCATTCTGACAGGTGTGGGGTGATATCTCGTTACAGTTTTGATTTGGATTTCCTTGGTGGTAAATGATGATGAACATTATGTCTGTTGACCCCCTGGAAGTCTTCTTGGAGAAATGTCTGTTCTTGTCTTCTGCTCATCTTTTAATTGGATTATCTGGTTTTTGGGTGTTGAGTTGTATAAGTTTTTCTGTATTTTGGATACTAACCCTTTACCAGACATGTCATTTGGAAATATTCTCTCCCATTCCATAGATTCCCTTTTAGTTTTGTTGATTGTTTTGTTCACTGTTAATTTTATGTAGTCGCAATTGTTTATTTTTGCTTTGTTTCCCTTACCTCAGGAGATACATCTAGAAACAAGTTGCTATGGCTGATGTCAAAGAGATTACTACTCATTTTCTCTCCTAGGATTTTTATGGTTTCAGGTCTCACATTTAGGTCTTTCATCCATTTGAATTTATTTTTGTGTATGGTGCAATAAAATGGTCCAGTTTCATTCTTCTGCATGTCACTGTCCAGTTTTCCCAGCATCATTTGTTGAAGAGACTTTTTCCCAGTGGATATTCTTTCCTGCTTGAATATTAATTGATCATATAGTTGTGGGTTTATTTCTGGGTTCTCTATTCTGTTCTACTGATCTATGTATCTTTTTTGGTTTGTTTCAGAACCATACCTTTTTGATTAATATAGCTCTTTCATATAACTTAAAATATGGAATTGTGATGCTTCCAGCTTTGTTTTTCTTTTTCAAGATTGCTTTGGCTACTCAGGATCTTTTGTGGTTCCAAAAAAGAACCATAATTTGTATGAAACAAATGTTAAGATTGTTCTCTCTCTGTGAAAAATGCTGTTGGTATTTTCATAGCAATTGCATTAAATGTGTAGATTGCTTTCGGTAGTATAGGTATTTAACCATATTTGTTCTTCTAATCCATGAGCCCATGAGCGTGAAATGTCTTTTCATTTGTCATCTTCAATTTCTCTCATCAGTGTTTTCTACTATTCAGAGTAAAGGTCTTTCACTTCTTCGATTAGATTTATTGCTAGTTATCATTATTTTTGGTGCAGCTGTAAATGGGATTGTTTTCTTAATTTCTCTTTCTGCTACTTCATAATTGGTATACAGATATGCAATGGATTTCTCTTTATTGATTTTGTATCCTGTGACTTCATTTATCAGTTTCAGTAGTTTTTTGGTGGCATCATCAGGGTTTTCTATTATAGTATCATGTCATCTGCCAATAGGGAAAGTTTTACTTCTTCCTTCCCAATTTGGATGCCTTTTCTTTTGTAGTCCGACTGCTTGTTCTTTATCATTTGAAATGACCTGTAGATATGCCAAGTTCTGCTTTTACAGTGTTAACTGGCAACCATTACCCTGAATTGACCAGATGGCCCCAGTCATCCTGACTGAATGCTTCAGTCATGTTTAAGTGTTCTTTTCCTTTTTTCCTTCCTGAATTCTGGCAGCTTTCCCACAACAGCTTCTTTTACTTTTCTTCTTCTTTGTACCCCAGTTGGGGCTGTATACTTTCATTCTTGACTATTGCAATTGTTTTTAAACTGATGTCTGATTTTTATCTCTCTCTTCTCCAATCCAGCATATTTTCTAGATTCTTCCTTCTAAATCCACACTTCATCCATTGCTTCCAAGGCTCATTTTGCACAGAATCAAATTTAGACTTTCAAGGGTTTGTGCCAAGTTCTAACTGTACTTACTTTGCATTATTCCCTAATACGTGTGTATTGTTCTGATTAGTTTCTGTAATATCTCATTTTGTTGTTTTTCTTGCTCATTCCTCTTTATGTTAGATACATTAGATACAGTTAGATATGTACTCACTACGTATCATTCCCCAATATGTATGTGTTGTTCTAATTAGTTTCTGTAATATCCCATTTTGTTCTTTTTCTTCCTCGTTCCCCTTTGCTTAGACTAGTCCCTTTGACTAAAATCACCCTCCTAAATTCCAAATTATTTTTCAAGGCCTAGATTAAATACTGTCTTCTATGAACCCTTCCCCTTTTTTAATCACTGAAACTAAATGAGATTTTTCCACTTCTTACAAACTTTAAAGAACCAATTTTACCATTAGGACAGTAGTCACCTTATACTGGTTTGGAATAGAGATATTTGAGTACCTGCATTATCTCACTCTGTTGCAGGTTTCTGGAGAATGAGGACCATATCATAAACATTTTTTGCCCTTCATAGCACTTGGCTCAAGGCCTCCTCCTATACATAATCAGTATATCATAAATACTTGTTAACTTGAATGAGTGACATCTAAAAGAAATAGTTGTAAATAAATAGGCTATTTTACAGTATCTTCCTACATTAGACTATATGTTCTCTTGAATATTTGACCTGCATATGTTTTTCTTGGTGCCTTACCAGCTAGTTCTCAGAAAAGTGAGAAGCTGAGAACACTGATTCTTTTTCCCCCTGTGTGATGTTGTAAGACAGGAGAAAGAAAGAAAGAAAGAGAGAGAGAGAGAGAGAAAAAGAAAGAAAGAAAGAAAGAAAGAAAGAAAGAAAGAAAGAAGGAAAGAAAGAAAGAAAACACGCTGTTCAGTCTGCACTGAAATAAAATCTCTTCTAGCTATTCTGTAATTTTATTGCAGGGTATAAATGCCAGTTTTATATATCTAAAAGGGAACCTTTCTGCAAACTCAGCAAAACAAAATTATGAAAAGACTTGTTTGAATCTAGCATTGGTAATTTTAAAACAAAGCTATTCAATGGACTGAGCTTTTCCCTCTTTTGCTTCTTTATTTTTTAAGACTCATGAAACTATGCAGCCCATCTCCCTTTGCTCTGCCCTTGTTTGACGTCCATATCAGCTACCTAAAGTTAAGTAAGTTGGCAACAAGATTTTCCTGCTTCTAAGATGTGACCCTAGAATAAATTCAAAATGGACTTTTAAATTCTTATTTTGAAACAATAGGAAGATTTACCTTGTTAAAAGTACTTTTCTGCTGCAATCCCTATCAAAATAACACTAGCATTCTTCACAGAGCTAGAACAAACAACCTAGGACATCTTTTCTAGGACTGATAAAGCCAAAGAAACTAGCCTTGCAAAATACAAAGCAGCTCTAACATAAACACGTATCGAATGTCTATCATGTACCAGCCAATGCCTAATTCCCAGAATAGAGAGATTAACTCAATAGAGAAAGAGAGACAGAGAAATAGAGTTGATTTAAAGGGTGGGAGGTATGATAAATAAAAGAAAAAAATCATATTTAAAAAGGTGTTATAAAGGAAATTAAAACAGACTAAGACATACAGTATGACAGAATAGGGGAAAGTCATTCCAGATGCATAAAACAGCAGGTGCATAGTATGATTTGGGAGCATATTGGTGTATTCATGGGATACCAAGAAAGCCAGTGTAATTGGGGTGGAATGTGATGGGGAAAATGAAGTAGAAGAGATGGCTGTGTCAAAAGCAGGGTGTTGATAAGGACTTCGAATTTAGTTCTAAGTGTAATGAGAAGCCTTAGTAGAGCAGGAGAGTGATTTGATCAGATTTCTGCTTATTTAAAAGGATTACTTTAAAAAGGATTGCTCCAGAGCACTTTGGGTGGCTCAGTCAGTTAAGCAAAGCATCAGGCTGTTGATTTCAGCTTAGATCATGAACTCACGGTTGTGGGATGGAGCTCCTGTTGGGCTTTGTGCTGGGCACAGAGCCTACTTGGGATTCTCTCTCTTCCTCTCTCTGTTCCTCCTCCACTCATGCTCTCTCTCTCTCTCAAAACAAATAATAATAAATAAAATAAAAAGTAGAGAGGATTACTCCCCACTATTGAGCATAGAAGCTGGGACCAGTGACTAGCTGTTACAGAAGGCCTGAGAAGAAGCTTCAGGGAAACAATTCAACCAAATGTAATTTTTTGAGGTTTTAAAAAAATAAGATATCTAAATTATAGTGTGGAAGTGGAAAAGCACAGATTTTAAAGTCATATAGAACTGTTTTTATATCTCTGGGATTTTTGGTGATGCCTGGCAACCTACTTGATGTTTCTGAACTTTAGCTTCTATATAATTCAGTGAGTTGTTGTAAGGATTCAATGTTTTATGTATATTATGTGCCTGTCTGAGAACTTGGAATATCATATGTGTTAGCTACACACATTAGCCAGTTATCATAAATGTGTGATTAACTATTTGCTTATTTTAAAGTAAAGGATGAGGGGCACCTGGGTGACTCAGTTAAGCATCTGTCTCTTGAGTTTGGCTCAGGTCATGATCTAATGGTTCATTGGCTCAAACCCCACTTGGGGCTCTGCGCTGTCAGTGCGAGCCTGCTTAGGATTCTCTCTCACACAAAATAAATCAATAAACATAAAAAAAGATCAACCACAAAAAATCCAATTATAGGTGGCAAGGACAGAGCAAATGAATTCATGGAAAGGATACGTGGACATCTAATTCAATATTAGATGTTTGTTAAAGCTTACTGAAAATACTTCTTCGAGAGGGGCAGCTGAAGAAAGGGACATTTTTTCCCATCATTTTAGCACTTCAAGTATATCCATTTATTTATACTTTACTAATTATCATTGCCTCTTTCCATGCTTTATTGGGTTTCTAGAGTATGTTTTCCACAGATCAAATAAGCATAGATTTTTATGTTTGTTTTTTTTTTTAAATCAATTTGCTTTAGGGGTGCCTGGGTGGCTCAGTCAGTTAAGCATCTGACTTTGGCTTAGGTCATAATCTCAATGGTTCATGGGTTTGAGCCCCGCGTTGGGCTCTGTGCTGACAGCCAGCTCAGAGCCTGGAGCCTGTTTCAGATTCTGTATCTCCCTCTCTCTCTGACCCTCTCCTGCTCACACTGTCTCTCTCTCTCTCTCTCTCTCTCTCTCAGAAATTATAAAAAAAAAAAAACATTAAAAAATGAATCAATTTGCTTTAGAGTGATATTTTCTCCTAATTTCCATTTTTTTTTCATATATTAATTTTCACCTAAGACCATACTATAAACTTTGGGAGTGAGAAAAACTAAAATACTATAAACCTTGTTATAAATTATTTAGAAAAAAGCTTTTATCGTGAAAGTTGCAAAAATTTTGGTGAAGTCTTTTTTTGCAACACATAAATAAGTAGGGACAGTGTCAAGACTTAACTGTAAATTATTTCACCATTTCTAAGTTTAAAAAATATTTGCCAAAAATAATATGGCCTTTTTACCTGTACTCCCTTAGGTGTTTTGTAATGCAATCCCAAAATTCCGATTATATATATATACATACATATATATATATATGTATGTATATATATATAAAATTTCATTTTAGATGTAGTTATCAATCCCTTTAGATAGATAAGTAATATTGGCTACTAGATTTGCTATTACAAGTAGTAGCATTATCAAAAACTTTGGTTAGGTTAAATTTCTCAGTGTTTCTCTTTACTAGCATAACTTTAAATAAATGGTTAACAGTGAAATTAATTTTCTCAATTGCTATATTTTCTGTGCTGATCCTGTTGGAGACATATTTTGATAATTGCAATAGTATGCTAGACACAAGACAGTTCTACAAAATTCTGTTAAAAACAGAAGGCTTTTTGTTCAGAATGTCACTTATTTGTGAAAATTGTTCTACAATATTGGAAGCTACAGAATATTGCTCTCTGCTAAATATGGACAACAAGACAATCTCTGATATTTGAGGAGAATTCATGTTCCAATGAATGTTAGTAGCATTAAAACATAGAATGTCTAATAATGTTTTTTCATTATTGTTATCTGGGATATTTATAACAATAAAACAAAAGAAATAAGAAGTTAGGGGAAAAAAGAAAAAAAGACTGGAGAAAGGTTTCATTCTTTGATATTAAAATAATATTAATATGAAAAAAAGTGACTGATTAAAAGTACATTAATACCTGTCACTTGAAATACCAGACTGCATAGTTTTGGATTAGTGACAGTTACTTTAGAAATGAGAATATTGGCAAACTGGTTACCAGCTGGTAGGAAAAAAAACATCCAGTTTTTCTATAGATGTTGGTATATAAGAATTCTCAACTGAGTTTTAAATTTTTAAAGTTGCTCCTGAGTAAATTTTTCTATAATCCTTTTGAAATGATAAATGGCCTAATGTTTCTCAGGGTTCCCCTTCCCTGCCAAGAAAGAGGCTGAAGGAGAGAACTGTGTGGATTTTCCAAAAGTCCTTCTATATTAGAAAGTTTGAATGGCAATTTTAGATAGTACTAGAGAATGACATGAATTTTCAAAGGTAATAAATCTAGGACTGTTTTACAGATCCGGACTTAATAAAGGAACTATCTATGTGTGCTATGAACTGAATTGTGTCTTCCCGAAATTCATATGTTGAAGCCTTAACCCCCATGTGACTGTATTTGGAGACGGAGATGATTAAGGTCAATGAAGTCATAAAGGTGGTGCCCTAATCCAGGGGATCATTGTCTTTATAAGAGGGGGTGGAGGTACAGGAGAACTTTCTGTCTCTGCCATGTGAGGACATAGTGAGAAGGTGACCATGCATAAGCCAAGAAGAGAATCCCCACCTAAAACCAGAACATTGACCTTGTTCTTCCACTTGTGAAAAATGTTTTTTTTGTTGTTGTTGTTATTTAAGCCACCAAGTCTATGATATTTTGTTAGGGCAACCTAAGCTGACTGGGATAGTATGTGTAGAGTTCCTGAGTAGTTCCTGTGTAGAAATTTCCATCCTTTCACATTATGGTAGTCTTTTTTGATTATTAGAACATTCTGAGGCCCTCCACACCATTCTTGTTGGTTCTTTCCAGCTGATTTAAAAAAAAAAAAAAATACACCATACCAAGAATTACAGGGTATTTAGTAACACTGTAAAATGATCACATGTTTTAGCCATTACAATCATGTACATTTGAAAAATATATGTATGCGAGACCATACATGAAAAAATGTATGCAAGATCTGTGATTTATTCACTTTGCACAGATGAAATGCACAGTGTCCCTAGGGATTCTTACACCCTCTGCAAAGGGTCTGTGAATTTCCCTTCAGTCTTAGAGCTAGTTACAATGTATCAACAAGGATGATTAAGTATCTATTGAAATGGTACCAGTAATAGCTATATAACTAGCTACCTATACTGGATTTTCAAACTTTTTCAAAGTGCCCACTTTTTTTTTTTTTTAAGAATATCAAATAAGGCAGAGTCTTCTGACCCACACCTAGCAATTGCTTCCTATTTGCCTGTGGCTCTAGGACCTCAGAGCCTTAGTTGAAAGGCACTTTGAGAGACACCTTGTTTAACTTTCTTTTTTTTAAAAAATGCTCATTTATTTTGAAAAGGAGGTGGACAGAGAGAGAAGGAGAGAGAGAGAATCCCAAGCAGGCACTGTGCTCTCAGATACCACGTGGGACTGTCCCACAAACTATGAGATCATGACCTGAGTCAAAATCAAGAGTCAGATGCTTAACCTACTAAGCCACCTAGGCTCCACTTGTTTAACTCCTTACACAGAGTAAAGCCCAGAACTTAGAGTGGCTATTTGGAGGCAGAAACTGTACTTCAACCCAAATCTCCTTTGGGCTACAGATAATTAGCATTATTTTAGTGTTGATTTTGTGCATTTAAAAAGACATTTATACGTTCATACACATTTTAAATCTTGTTTTCAATCACACATATTTTGCTAGATATTTGGAGCCATTGATGATGCCTCATAAGTTGATGATGCATCTCTTTAGTGGGCACCATCTAAGGAGGACCACTCACTTGTATTTATAAAAGATGTTAACAATTCACTCAAAACTGCTCCCCACTCTCTATCTCTAGCCTCTTCGTTCTGACCAAGCCTGGGAATAGTCTCCCAGGATCCTTCTTACAAAGGTTTAGAGGTTTCTGTCAGAGGCAGATAAAAGTGCACTATATTCAGAAGGAAAATATGTTCTACTTCAGTTAATAAATATATCAACATGAACTGTTTCGTAACAGAAATATTGCCAGAATTCCATATTTTATGTACAATAATCTGACCTCACATTCTCCTAAGTAATCTTGCAGTTGTGGGAGTCACTTCACAAAACTTTTGTGAAAAATTGATAAAATAAATCATGCCTGTAATGAGTCATAGACAAGAGATTGCTGGGGGGATGGACCATGCTGCAAACAGACCAAGTAGGTAAAAATCCTTGCAGAACTGACGGTAGGTGCAAAAGATGTGCATAATGAGAGTTGAGCCAGCAATCTGATATAATCAACAGAAGATACAGGAATTGATTTTTGTTCTTCTGACACTATGACAGTAAATTGAATTGTATTCCATGTAATTGTTCTTAGTATCTGAAGAGGGGGTTGCTGTAGTATTTGCTGATGTATATTGAATGCTCTTTGAAGGTAATATGTAATTGTTCCAATCATGGTGAAATTATGTGGGGCTAATTTAATACTCCTTTATATATTCAGTTCATAGGCTTTTTGATTGTATTTAAATATATTGGTCCGATTCGCTTCTTTGGCAACCCAGTGAAAGAAAGTGAAATACTGTCATTTGCTTTTTGTTAAGAGATACTCATGACTGAAGTATCTGCCCACACCTCATACCCTGTAGATCACCTTCTTGTTAATGTAATTGGAAAGATGGGGGTTCTAGTAGGATTTTTATCTCATGTTTCTTTCCATGTAGTCTATTCCATGTCTCATAACATCCTCAATGCTTCGGGACTGTCAACCACCTCTCATTTCACTGGATAGCTTCTGCAGGTCCAGAATGCTTGTCTTACTCTCTAATTTTATGTCTGAATAAAGAGGAATTAATGTGTGCACAGAAGTTCACAGTTTCAATCCACTGTAATGAACTGAACACATGATAGCCCTCACTAAAATGACAGAACTTGCTAGTAACTGAGCTGCTGAGAACCGGAGATCAAACCACCTGCCTACAAGTTTAACGTCTTAGACCACACCACTTTTCCCATCCCCATAGCTCTTCTTTGTCAGAATGTAGCTGTGTCTCCAGCCTACTGCCTCTTTCTGATATTCTTAAAAACATGTCCCAGAAATAAGCCCACATATTACACAAGGACATAGCTAGAAGGAAAACATGAGCAACTCTTTAAATATCTCTCGTAAAATTCTAGACATTATTGGGGCATCGGGTGGCTCAGTTGGGTAAGCGCCCAACTCTTGGTTTCAGTTCCGGTCATAATCTCACGGCTCCTGATTTCAAGCCCCACATGGAGCTCTGTGCTGACAGCATGGAGCCTGCTTGGGATTCTCTCTCTAGCTCTCTCTCTGTTCCTCCCATGCTGGCTTGCTCTGTCTCTCTCAAAGTAAATAAATAAACTTAAAAAAATATTTTAAAGAATTATAGACATTGCCAAGATCTAGTAGTGCTGTTGAATAATTTTTAGCATTATCTCTCATACATTCTATCACAATGTTCCTCATGACAAATATGTTGTACATTATACATATGAAACAATTGATTTCTGCATAAATGAGTGAACAAAGAGAGACGATTTTGCCAGGCTTCTATAAAATGCTTACAACATAATATCATTTTCTAAAGATTCAAACTCTAAGTATCTCTTGCATTAAATTTGGTAGAAATGAATATTTTCGTTTCTTTTAGTGCTGATTTCATTCATAGTAAGTAGAGAAAACGATTGCACTCTACATCAATTAGGTTAGGTTACTGAAGCCAGTAGTTTAAAGAAAAGGTTTAATGGAAATTTATGTATCAGCTATTTCACATAGCAGTTTTAAGTTATTGACCTTGAAGCTGTATGTTGAATGTGGGTGTCTGATTTACGGTATGTTAAAGGAGTCTTCCTTCAGCACTTTTCAGAGCACCTATCATACTAATTCTATACTAACTGTGTATAAAATTGTGGTCTTGTGTCTGTTGATATATGTAGGTGGTTTAATTATTTGAATCAATAATTGATACTTTCAAGCATCTTTACATATTTTTAGTGCTTTATGAGAACACAAAGAAAAAAAAGTTGTTATATACAATGTTTATTATAAAAATTTCAAAGAATACAGTTAAGGGGGAAAAAAAAGTCCCCCAAATCTCATCACCTAGAAATAACCAATCAGTATATGATAAATATCTATGATACTTGTGTGTGTGTGTGTGTGTGTGTGTGTGTGTGTGTGTATGTAATCAGAGAGGATAGAGAAATACAGAAATAAATAGAATGTATTTATATGTAGATGGATGTAATTTTGTAAAATTGAAATTGCACTGTATTATATTTCAGGAAAATAATGAATTTAACTTTGTATCTGCTGTCCTTTGGCAATATCCATGCCATCCGTAGGCCACTGGCTTCAGATTTTCGCATTAAAATGTTCTCTTGAAATTAAAAATTTGGACAAAAGATTAAAAATCTGGGCTTATTTTAGAACTATATTTCTGTACTTTAGATTTATGTATCTATTACCTGCCATGATACATCATTATTAGACTGTTTTTATATGTTCATGGTGCATATCATCTATATTCTGACTTACAACCTTAATAATGAAGTTGTCTTATTTCCCTTAATGCAATTTCCATCGAATGGATGCTCACCATCAGTATGTTTACTAGAGTGTCTTCATTCCTGTGACCATGTTTGAGTCACTCCTTGGTTGTATAATTAGGTATTGCATTTTAAGAAAGTCTCATTTATGGCATTTTCTCTCTGTGTTTGTATTTGTGAAAAGTATGTGGATGTCAGGGTGATCTGGCTGCAACATCTGTCACCTCATTGATTGCCAGGGTTGATTCAGCTGATCTGGCTGGCGAAGCAGGTGTACCCTTCCTCCCTCAATGCTCCATGTGAGTCCCTTCCGAAGCTGCATCGTAGGTGGAGGAGGTTGACACTCCCCGATAAAGGAGGACCGTATTTCAGTCAAGGGTATACAAGTCGCTGTGTGCCCTGCTGGAACCTTCAAACCAGCTCTCAAGGTCCACTTGTAGGAGAACGTAGGGTAGTCAGGTTTCCAAGACTCCAGACACATCTTTAAAAAAAAGAAAAAAAAGGAAGAAAGAAAACATATGTTGTTGCCTTTGTACTTACATGATAGATTTTTGGGCAAAAATTTCTTGAGTCGTAACTTTCTTCTATGTGGTGATTGTGTAGACATTGTTTCCACTGGATATCATGGAGAAGTATCAGACTATCAGAGTTTTTTTCCTCTTTATGGAGGAAGAAATCCTTTATGGATAAGTTAGTTTGTCTTTCTAAATGTCTGAGACTTCTGCTTCATTTTTTAATTTAAAAAGATTATTGAGGTGTAATTGCCATATAACATTATATTAGTGTCAGATGCACAACATAGTGACTCAACATACGTGTATACATTGTGAAGTGATCACCACAATAAGTCTAGTTATCATCTGTCACCATATAAAGTTACTAGAGTATTCTTTATGAGACTGAAGAATATCCTAGTGATGAACATCACATCACCGTGACTTTCTCCTTTCATAACTGGGAGTTTATACTTCTGGATTCCCTTCACCCAGTTTGTACCCCAACCCTCTGCCAGCCACCAGTCTGTTCCCTGTATTTATGACCCTGAGTTTTATTCTGTCTTGTTTTTTAGATTCCACTTATGGTGGACTGCTTGACTTAATTTCACTTAGCATAAGCCCTCAAGATGCACCCATGCTGTCACAAATAGCAAGATTTAATTGTTGTTTTTTTTTTTATGGCTGAGCAGCAGTATCCTGTATATATATATGCCACATATTTATCCATTCATCCAACAATGGATACTTATGTTGTTTCCACATCTTGGCTATGATAAATAATGCTTCACTAAACACAGAGATGCACATATCTTTCAAATCAGTGTTTTTGTTTTTATCAAATGGATACCAAGTATTGGAATTGCTGTATTATTTGGTAGTTCTATTTTTAATTTTTTTTGAGAAACCTCAATACTGCATTTCATACTGGCTGAACCAATTTACATCTCCATCTACAGCTCACAGTGTTTTTATTCCACATACTTGCCGATACTTATTTTTTTTTGTCTTTTAGATAGTAACTTTTATACAGATGTAAGGTGATATCTCATCGTGGTTTTGATTTGCATTTCCCTGATAAGTTATGTGCAGCATCTTTTCTTTTTTGTTTATTTTTTTTAATGTTTTATTTATTTCTAGAGAGAGAGAGAGAGAGAGAGAGCGTGAGTAGGGGAGGGTCAGAGAGAGAGGGAGTCACAGACTGATGCAGGCTCCAGGCTCTGAGCTGGCAGTCAGCACAGAGCCCGACGCGGGGCTCGAACCCACGAACCGCGAGATCACGACCTAAGCGAAAGTCGGACGCTTAACCGACTAAGCCACCCAGGCGCCCCTGTGCAGCATCTTTTCATGCAAGTGTTATTCTGCTTGATGTTGTCCCATAAGTTCCTTAAGCCATCTTTATTTTTGTAATTTTTTTTTCTTTTTTACTGCTCTATCCGGGTGAGTTCCATTGCTTTGTCTTCCAGCTTGATGACTCATTCTTCTACTCCTTCCAGTCTGCTATTGGACCCCTCCATTTCTCTAGTGTATCTTTCAGTTTGGTTATTGTATTCTTAAGTTCTATGCTTTCCATTTGATACTTTCTTACATGTTCTATCTCTTTCTTGAAGTTCTTATCTATTCTTCTCATCTATGTTCATCCATTCTTCCTCGGACTTCAGTGAGCATCTTTATGATCTTTACTTGAATTCTTTATCTACCTGGTAAAGAACTCTTTGTATCATTAAGATCTTTTCCCTAGGGTTTTTCCTTTTTCTTTCATTTACAATTTATTTCTCTGTCTCCTCATTTTCTTTGACTCTGTGTTTGTTTGTGTGACAGGTGAAATAGCTACCTCTCTCAGTCTGAAGAAGTGGCCTGTGTAAATGATGAAATGTTTTGTTCAAACTTGTCCTAGCTCTTGGTTGTTTCTTGATTCTTTGTGATTTTCTAAAACAACTGATTTATTCTTGGTATGTCCCTGTTTGGAGGAGTATATGAAGATCCATCAGTGTTCCAAGGTGGGGAATCTTATTTAGCACTTAGTTTCAGGTTGGAAACAAGAAGTCAGACCCTGAGGCAGCAGTTTTTACAGTGTACAAATACTTACAGTCCTATGGGACCATTATCATAATCTCTGCTGGCTTCCAAGTCAGGAGATCTGGAGGTGTCCTCTGGGGGACAGTTGCAAAACTTGGGCCTCCAGATGAGTATTTAATCTCCGTTCTCTCGAGCTGAGCTATCACGAGGCCAAGGGGATATGCAAGTATGGTGTCTCCCTGCTTACATTCTTTGGGAGTGCCTCCCCAGCCTTCAAATGTGTGGGAAGCCTGAAGCCTATTTCTCAGGCTGAAGCTCCAGATTAAGTTAAATAAGCCTTTTTCACAGGACAACTGGGTTACAGTGGTCTAATAAGAACTCAAGAACTATCCTCTGATTATTACTTTCCTGGGGGAGCCAGGAAGTTAAGAGGGAGGAAGCTGTCCCTGTGTGGATTGCATGCACCCATTGGCTTTAGCTAGGCAGCTAGAGAGTGCAGGGGTAGGGCATGCTCACTGGCTTCAGAAAGACAGTGGGGAAAATATCTTGACTGCACTCACCTGTGGGCTTCAGGAATGCAACGGGCGACGGGAGAGTTCCTTGTCCGTGTGTGTGCCAGCTGGAGGCTGGGAGGGGGAGAGTGCCGCGACCACCCAGGCTCACCAACCCTAGCCAGGGAGCAGGGAGTAAGGTACCGCAAGGGCCCACTCTCTCAGACTTTAGTTAGGGAGCGGGAGAAAGCTACGACCATCTGTCTTCACCTGCCCCATCCACGGAGCGAGGGGCACCGCCACCACGGCCTCATCAGGGCAGCAGGATAGTGCCATCACCACTCACCCCCACCTGTCTTGGCAAGGTGCAGGAGGCTGCCAAGTTTGAGCTCACCCACCTGTGCTAGCAGGGTAAGTGGAGAATGTAAAAATGGCATCCCCCACTGCCTCCATCTCCAGGGAGAGTTTCACCTGTCCACCTACTACAGCAGCTGCATTTAGTTAGTCAGTCAGTCAGTCAGTCATTCCACCTGCAACAGGTGTATGTATGTATGTATTTATATTTTTGTAGCAGATGCTTTTAGATGAGGAAATGAATTTCACGTATAGTTCAGGTGCTTTCCAAGTTGTTTTTTTTTTTCTTTTTTCCTACTGGGTCTGGAGACAAGTGAGACTTAACTCAAATCTTTTAAAAAGGGAATCTCGGTTTCCTATCGCAGTTGGGTTCCCTTGGACATCAGAGCACTGTTGGTTCTCAAACCAGATATTTTAGGGGCTCATTTCTCCGGCAGATCCCAGGGAGGGTCTGGGTACCTAATGTGGGTCACCAACTCCTCACTCCTCCAGGACAGGCGCCCAGTGAGTGAGACCTCTCCCTACTGTGTGTCCTCACACCCGGGTGAGATTTTGGTGAGACAATGTCTCTGCTTCTCCAACCCATCTCAATGTGGTATTTTATCCTTTACTGCCGAAAAGCAGTTCACCTAGTTTGCAGATCTTTTTCAGAGGGAAATGATTCATATGTTGTAGATTTGGTGTGTCTATGAGAGGAGGTGAGTACGGGATCTCCCTACACCACCGTCTTGTAGAAGTCCCTCTACACCTCACCAGGAAATTTCTTAATATTCAAAAGTCTTCTGCATCTTTTCCTGGGACATGTATATAGATTCAAGTTTTCCTTTACCTCAGAGTAATTGTTCTTCCAATACATTAAAAAAAGAAAAACTTTTCAGGTGCCTTGGTGGCTCTGTCACTTCAGTGTCTGACTCTGGCTCAGGTTATGGTCTCAGGGTTTGTAGGTTCGAGGCCCTTGTGAGGCTCTGTGCTGTCAACACAGCACAGAGCCTCTCCCCTGCTTGTGCTTTCTCTCTCTCTCTCAAATAAGTAAACATAAAAATAAATAAATAAATAATGGTTCTATGTCACTATGTGTATGAATGTATAGATATAGATATATGATGTATCTATATATCATATATATGATCTTTTTCTGCAGTTTATATGATTATCTTAGATATTTATTTTATTCTTTTCCATTTCATCTTGTGTATACTTCTCAAGACTGTTTTCTGTGTCCTAACTAGGAATTTAGTCATGTTTATTCTCTTATTGCAGCTAATGAATTCAGCTCCATAATGTTCTCCCTGAGTACTATCAGCTCACTGTTTTTCTTAGTTTATTATTGTATCACATTTTTAGTTTCTTATATCAACATTAATTTTTTTTTGATCATAGAGAACTAACTTTTAACTCTGGTTTTGAGGAATTTAATATTCACAAATAATATTTTAAAATATTACTTTTAAACATTTACCTTTATAGGCATTATGTAGTCCTTGATAACTCATGCTATGTGAGAAGGTAATATAGTTGCTATATATTAGCACTTGGTAAGAACCATTCAAATTATAATATTCCTTTATTCATTATCAAACTGTCTTTGAGAGGTAACCAGTTGATTTGATGCTAAATACCTTTAACTAAGCACTTTGATTATGTTTACGTATTTCAGATGACTAGCACAGTGATATTCATAAAATCCAATCCTTTTTTTTTTTTCTAAGTTCTCAGTGAAATAAATTTAGAGTTCAAATGCTATTACTGCATAAGACAGGGTGAGGCACCCATAAAAATTATCCTTCATACAACCAATGTAATATCAATAATAGAAAAGAAGACAACATTTGGGTCACAATTGTGTAAGCTGATGGTTGCAGAATGGTTAGGTACAGTCATGATGATTTTTCCCTCTGTATTTTTGGTGTTTGTCCTTTGTTTACAGCTGCACATTTGTAGACATATTTGAGAAACATGGATTTATAGGATTTATAGCTACCTACTGTGCCATCCACTTTCAGTAACAGTTTGCTTCCTAAATGAATTGGCAAGTAGGCATATCACAGTAGTGTTTTGTTTCATTTTCTATGGTATTAATACAGTTTGCTTTTGAGCAGAAAAGGAAAATCTTTGTGCCTGAAGTGGCTTTTGACAACTCTTTAAGTACCATTACTCCTATAAAGGACAAGATGTGGTTTGAATAATTTAGTAGTGCTAAAATGTCACTTTTTTAGGACATCTATTTTATGGCTTTCCTTGAAAAATAGAGCCAAACACCTCTCCCTGGAATTTATAAACTTGCGTCTCTAAATTCCTAGGTAAACTGTAAATTGTCATTCTCTTTGAATGAAAGTCGCCATGACAACTTGGCAAGCATGGTCTGTAGAAGTCAAACACCAAACTCTAGTCTTTAGTTTTTCAATACTTTCAAAGATGTGACATTATCTTGGGAAGCTCTGATATGTAAAGATGAACATTATTTTCAATTAGACATATCAGTGATTGTAATTAGACAAAAATCACCCATATTGTTTGTAGATAACCCATTATTTAAGTATAATAATATTCTTTATCTTAACTTTAAGACTTTTTCTGGATTTGTTATAGAGATTTAGGAGTTAAGGGAAATACCAAAGTCATTTTAGATTTGTTGATTGCAATAATTACATTGAGCTCTTTACTGAAAGTGTGCAATCTTAAAGAGAATATCTATTTGGTATTTATATGGTAATTTATATGGTAATAAGATCATTGGCCTCATGATAGAATCTGTTACATAATTCACCTAAAGATCACATCTCTGTGTGGCTAAACTCTTAATAATACTACAAACAATAGGGAGAAAAATTAAAAATTTTATTTAAACTTGGTTTTTTTCAAAACTCCCTTATATGTGATTCACTGAAAAATTAAATTATTTTGTAATTCAGACTTGATGATTTCCAGCAGTTTAGATACAAGTTTCCTTTTCAGCTGTATAATTAGCTAAAATACCAGAATTAAACAGATGTTTGTTATCCAAGTCTATAAATCTATAGATGAGATTGCCTTACTCAATGTTGCTTAAACCTCTTGGAAGTTACCAAAACATGTTTGTCAGTTAGGATTCTGTTCGTCGACAATAATTCAACTCAAGGTGGGGTTTTTTTTTTAAATGTTTATTTATTTGTGTTTGTTTTAAATTCAAGTTGGTTAACACACAGTGCAGCCTTAGCTTCAAGAGTAGAACCCAATGATTCATCTCTTACATGTGATGCCCAGTGAGCAATCTAACAAGTGCCCTCCTTAATGCCCATCACTCATTTAACTCATCCCCCCACCAGCTCTCCTGCAGCAACCTTAAGTTCTCTCTGTATTCAAGAGTCTTATGGTTTCACTCCCTTTCTGTTTTTATCTTATTTTTCCTTCCCTTCATGTATGTTCATCTGTTGTTTCTCACATTCTGCATGAGTGAAATAATATGATACCTGTTGTTCTCTGACTTATTTCACTTAGCATAATACCCGTCAGTTCCATCCATGTTGTTGCAAATGGCAAAATTTCATTTTTTTTTCATTGCTGAGTAGTATTCCCTTATGTATATATACCACATCTTCTTTATCCATTCATCAGTTGATAGACATTTGGGCTCTTTCCGTAATTTGGCTATTGTTGATAGCACTGCTGTAAACATTGGGGTACATGAGTCCCTTTGAATCAGTATTTTTGTGTCCTTTGGATAAATTCCTACTAGTGCAATTATTGGGTCTTAGGGTAATTCTATTTTTAATTTTTTGAGGAACTTCCATATTGTTACCAGAGTGGCTGCATCAGTTTGCATTCCCACCAACAGTGCAAAAGGGTTCCCCTTTTTCTACATCCTCACCAACACCTGCTGTCTCCTGAGTTGTTCATTTTAGCCATTCTGACTGGTGTGAAGTGGTATCTCATTGTGGTTCTGATTTGTATTTCCTGGATAATGAGTGATGTCAAGCATCTTTTCATGTGTCTGTTAGCCATCTGGATGTCTTCTTTGGAAAAGTATCTATTTAAGGTGTTTTAACAATTAAAAAATTTAATTGCTCATCTAAGTGTACAAGCCCAAAATGCACTAGATGCACTTGATCAGGGATCTGGCTCCTTCCCTTCCCTTGTAAGAGATACAATGGCTCTGTTTTTATCCATGTTTGCTTTACCTTCAGGCAGGGTTTCTTCATGTAGCAAAATGGCTGCCATAGTTCCAAATTACATACCTACATATCTCAGCAATCGCAATAAAGGAAGTTATCTTCTCTTTGCCTAAATTCCTACATGTCTCATTAATTGGTCTTTTTTAGATTGTGTGCTTCTGATGTCCACCTACTACAAAGCTTCCGGTGGTGAAGCACCAGATAGTAGGAAGGAGTTGTTCATGTGTTGAAGACACAACCAAATGCATGTTACCCTCTTAGAACCCAAGCAGTTAGTGTCATAACCCAGGCAGTTAGTGTCTGGAAGGGAGTGCTAGAAAACCACTAAGATATTAAATCTCTCTTGGGCTGCATGGAATCTTATTCATGCTTCTTTCTTTGTATCTCCTTTTTTTCTCCTTTCTCTGAAGAACCTTTTTTTTTATCTTTAATCAAAGTTGTACCCATAATTTGTATGTGATAACTAGAGTTTAATTAGAGATTGGAAGTTTACCCAGTACTTTTTTTTTTTTCATCTTAATGTTAACATTTAATCACTGTTATCAAGATTTATATTTAAGGTCATATTTTTTCTTTTAGTCATGGGGCAAAATATATTTAGAATGCTGCTTAGAAAATTCCTTTCCTTTATGTAGTCTGTTTTATAAATTTCTAGCCTGATGACTTGTGAATAGGTACATGGAATTGTTTTGACCAGATTTCAAGAAAAATCGTAGTTTATTCAATTAGCAGTTCAGTAACAAATGCATTAGACAAAATTCACGTTCTAAACTTTATGGTTCAAATCACATACATTGTATTTGCCAAACATTATTCTTGCATTCTTACAAACACTTTTTGTACATGAATGTTTTTAAATTTATTTTACCTAAATAACTCCTCAAATTGATAAGCACAATAACGTTTTATGGCTAAAAAAATTCACTGGAATCCGAGTTAGTCAGGAATCATATGATTTTTGTGGGTTTTTCTCACTAAAATTGGCTTTTAAAACATTTAAATCTCTTCATTGAGTGAGAACATGAAAATTAAAGGTTTTGTGACAGGCACTATTGTGATAATCAATAGTGAGAATTCAAATAAAAGTAGAATTTAATAATCCAAATTATAGGGGGAAAATGCATTATTTCCATTTCAGAGATCATTAACTGAAAGCAGGCCCTCATATAACCCTAGTTTTAAAGAAGAGAAGTTTGGGTTTGTTGTCACTCAATAGTAATTATAGTTCAGGTTTTCAGTAAATAGCTCCAAAAGTGACATTTTGTTTGGGCAGCAATTAGATCCCAAGAATCACTATGGTAAAAAGACTGTTGTAAACAGACCATACGTTTTCCTCTGTGTTTTATTTATTTAACAATTTCCTCTAAAGAGGCTCATTTTATGTATTTTTAAATCTAATTCACTTCCCTTACAGGTTACTTAACTCTTCTGGGCTTTTGAAGCATAGTAACATATCTAGTTTCATAGTATCATTTTTTGTTTGATTTTTAAAGAATTTTAGGGACAATAACTCTAGGGTTTGTTTGGGTTTTTTTTTTTTTTCCCTTTTCTTGTGAAGGTTTTTTTTTTCTTTTAAATGGAACTCTGTTTATAACTCTGGAAATTATATAAATTGAGTATATAATGACTTAACTCCTTCTTTTTTTCCCCAGCCTGATTGAAATGTAATTTATATATAACATTGTGTACATTTAAAAGTACATCCTGTTGATTTGGTTCGCTGTATACTACAAAATAGCACTGGCTAACACCTCCATCCTATCACATTATTACCATTTATTTTTTGTGGTGAGAGATACATTGTCTTATCTACTTTTAAGTATATAATACAGTATTGTTAACTATAGTCACTATGCTGTAGATGATATCCCCAGAATGTGTTTGTCCTATAACTGGAAATTTGTACTCCTTAGGCAATACCCTTCATCCCACAGCCACCATTGACTCTGTTTTTCTATGAGTTCAGCTATTTTGTTTTGTTTCATTTCGTTTTGTTCTATTTTATTTTATTTTATTTTATTTTATTATTTTATTATCTATCCAACTATTTATATAGAGAATGCAAAGACCTATGTGAGCCTGGGGTGGGGGGTGGTCAGGGGGACAAAGAAGAGGGAGAGAGAGAATCTTAAGTAGGCTCCATGCCCGGTGCAGAGCCCCACACAGGTCTGTATCTCACAACTGTGAGATCATGACCTGAGCTGAAATCAAGAGTCAGTCACTTAACTGACTAAGCCACCCAGGTGCCCTGGTGGAGTTCAGCTCTTTTAAGATTCTGCACATAAGTGAGAACAGACAGTATTTGTCTTTGTCTGACTTCTTTTGCTTGGCATAATGCCTTCAATTTCCTCCCATGTTATCTCTGTTCTTGATGTGCATTATTCTTTTATTACAGGAGGACACAGATCATAATTACTATATATCTCGGATATATGGTCCCTCTGATTCAGCCAGCCGGAGTTTGTGGGTGAATATAGACCAGATGGAAAAGGACAAAGTGAAGATCCATGGAATTTTGTCCAATACTCACCGGCAAGCTGCAGTAAGTGCTCTGACATTTTGAGCTTTTTTTCCTCTGCTATGAAAAAATATTTCTTTAATAGGCATATCAATGTTGTTTATTGTGATCACTTTTTGCTATTTAGTTCTGCAATTGCAATTTAAATAATTATATGCAATTTCATAATTGCATATAAGGTATTATTGAAAGTAAAAAAGAATTATTTTGAGAAGCCACCATCAATTTAACTATTAATTAAATTAACCATAATTTATCTAGTAAGATGATGAGTTGAATATTCAAAGTTTAGATTGTTCTTGGATAATTTTCAATTTTCTTTTAATATATGAATTTAGAGAACATTAAAAAAATTGTAATGTTTTTAGTTTTGAGACACAGAGCATGAGTGTGGGAGGGGTAGAGAGAGAGGAAGACACCGAATCCAAAGCAGGCTCCAGACTCTGAGCTGTCAACACAGAGCCCAACCTGGGGCTCAAACCCACAATCTATGAGAGCATAACCTGAGCTGAAGTCAGATGCCTAACCGACTGATCCACCCAGGCTCCCTGAGAACATTTCTTAAAAAGTTACATGAGTTTGGCATCTGCCATTTTGCATGGGTTTATTGCTTTCTTGGTTTGAAAAATATTTCACCAGAAACATTTATGATTCAGATAACCAAATTAGATGTCTCAGTGAAGAAGTTTGATAGAAAGGAAAAAAATTAAATCTGCAAGTCTCCACACATGTTTCAGCCTGAGTTTATCCTTTACCAGTCCTGGCTCCTTAAACATGTAGCTTGTAATGAGGTATAGTTTCTGTATAGTGGGGATGACAGGATGTTAATTCAGGTCTCACTTACCTTCCTTGGTCATTGGTATCCTATTCTACCTGTCAGGCTGAATGCTTACATGGATTAGCTTTTCGATCTTCATAATAATCCTATAATTTAAATATTATCACCATCCAGGTATTGCAGATAAGAGAACTGAGTGATAGAAAAAGTCACGTAACCTGCCTAAAGGTCTCCAGCTACTACTAAGTGATGAACCTCAGACGCTAGCCTGGGCAGCCAAGCCCACACTCTCAATGTGTCTGTAAAGTATAGCCCACTGGGTTCTAGCAGTTTTTGATAGTCATTTTTCTGACAAACACCTGACAGCATTTAGTGAAAAGTTATTTAGTTTTGCTATTACAGATAATACCAGTGATCTTACCATCAATGAAATCATGTCTTTTTCAGCTTCATGTGACAAAGTAAAAACACAACTTTAACCTTTCAAATCTATCACCATTACTGATTTAAAGATAGAACTAACAGATGGGCACCTGGGTGGCTTAGTCGGTTAAGTGTCTAACTACAGCTCAGATCATGGTCTCACTGTTCATGAGTTCGAGCCCTGCGTCAGGCTCTATGCTTACAACTTGGAGCCTGGAGTCTGCTTCGGATTCTGTCTCCCCCTCTCTCTGTCTGTCCCTCCCTCACTCATATGTGTGTGCATGTGCTCTGTCTCTCTCTCTCAAAAATAAATAAATATTAAAGAAAACAGTTAAAAAAAGAGAACTAGTAAAGTCAATGACTTTCAAGATATAAAGTGGCACTGATGTGATGTTTATATCAAAAATTTTGGCCAAAGTCCTTTATTGTATATATGTAGACTTTCCTGCTTCAGGAGAATAACTGCTCACAGTTAAAATAGAAATTAATTATAATTCACCATGAGATGCTTCATTGAATTGTCAGTGTAGAACACATATGTTCAGAGGCTGAGAGGCAAACAAAGTTGCCATCTCCCCTGACTGAATTCCATCATCCCTTTTCTTTTCCATATTGAAGCAACCCCAGGCAAAATGACAGATTCAGAAATGATTCCCTGTTGGGTTTAGAACAAGATTTTCAAAGAGAAAATGAGAAAGTTTTAGATTAGGACAATGTCTATCAGAAATTCCTTGACAATCTTCTTACAATATTACAGTACCTAATACACTTTGTAAAAGTTCAAATGTTGGGTGCATCCAATTGACGTTTCCATAAATTGGCCCGGTTCTGCTGTCAGCCACCACGGATGAAATCTCTAGGCAGACAAAGAAGGTCATCAGTTAAAGTGTTAGCAGATTTCTGCTTACTCACTTTCATTTGCTGTGCTGTCCCCAGGCGCGGCCATTCATGTGTCTTGTCTTTCCTTGAAGAGTATTTTTTTCTTGTTGGAATAGGGTTTGCTTGGTTACCATGCAACCTCAATTCTCTGATTGGTCTCAAGATAAATCATGATGCTGTAATGGTCCATTTTTCTTACTGTTAGTATAGTGGTGACACTTTTGCTTTCAACACCAAACACAAAATCGTGAGCTTCAGTGAGGAGCTTATCTGGTACTCCATGCTCAGATTTTTAAATATGTGTCATTGGGAGAAACATTTATTTCAGCTACTTTGTCATTGTCACAGCCTGGTTTTTGTTTTGTTTTGTTTTTATAACAAGAATTTTAGGGGCACCTGGGTGGCTCCATTGGTTAAGTATTCAACTTTGGCTCAGGTCATGATCTCACAGTTTGTGAGTTCAAGCCCCATGTCCGGCTCTGTGTTGACAGCTCAGAGCCTGGAACCTGCTTCAGATTCTGTGTCTCCTTCTCTCTCTCCCGCCCCCCCCCCCCATTCTCCATCTCTAAATAAACATTAAGAATTTTAAGAAGAAAACAACAAGAGTTTCAGCTATCACCAAACATTTCTTAGAGTTAAAAATTGAATCTGTACCCATTTTCCCATCATTGTCAACTGAACACACACACACGCACACACACACACACACACACACACACACACACTCACACACTCACTCACTCACCTAGGTCCATACTTCCCTTTACAACAATAGAATTGATAATATTTCTTCATCTCCTTTTTTTTTCCTGGAATAATTTGCCACTGAGAGTCCTTCATTGGAGTAAGTTTTATGTCTGGGAACCTATAAATTTAGTTAATAGATTACCTTTAAAATTTTTTTTCTACAAACATTCTTGCTTTCTTAAGTGTGATCATTAAGTATTAGTTTGATATTTTCAAATTTTGAAGAATGATTCATGTTTGAAAATGTCCTCAATTGGCCTCCCCACCCTTCCCATCTCGCCTGATTCTTTTTTTGCTCCATTTCTATTATGCCTTCCTGGGGGTAGAATCAGGTTTGGGGGGAGGATGATGGAATTGTAATGCACAGGTGGTGTTGTGACCAGAGGACTCAACAGTGTCCATAAACATTCCCCTTCCTACACACACACACACACACACACACACACACACACACGGCCCAAGCACCCAAGTACAGCTACTCTCTCCCTTGATGCTCCTCAGAGGCTTTAGCATAAGGGGAAATGGCAAATGGGAAACAACACATTCACTTTATTAACCAGGTGTGTTGATGTCATAATCATCATAATCCTTGATGCGAAGCTCTCTGGTAATTTAGTTGGAAACAGGACTTAAATTTAAGCCCTAAGGGAAGAAGGAAGATTCTCAAATCTTGTCACCAAATAATGTAATTTTCATCCCCAAAAGCATGCATTCTGTCAACAAATTAGACAAAAAAGAAGAAAGAGCTATGTGACTAGGGGCATACTGAGGGCATCTGGCTCACTAATCCAGCTCTAGATAAGCAGGAGTTGAGAGAGAAGCTAGAAGACTGTTTTCCTAAAGAGGCATCTCCTCCCCACCCCCAACCCGGCTGCCTCAGAATGGCGCAGGGAAAGATCAAAAGGAGTGTGTGACTGTAAAGCATGGTTTTTTAAAGAAATAGTTTCCCCTCCACCATCATCATTTATAAATGCAGTCTTAACAGCATGTGGAATCTTAGATTAATATTCCAGTAAGAGGAAGCGAGTAGAGTTGGGAGTAAGAGTTTCCCCTTTTCTCCCATCCATAAAAATATCTTATAATTTCAGGGCAGACAGAAACTTAGAAATCACTTACCTCACATGCCAAAACACATTGATTTATTTTTCCTTCTAGTATACAGGCCATGTGTAAGCCAAACTCATTAGTATTTGTATTATATATGTATGCATAATTTGACTATAGTCTCCCCATTGTCCTTTTAGGTTTAAAAACCATTTTTAAAATCATTATTGCAAAAAAAAAAAAAAAAAAAACAGATGTTTAAACCTAGTTTTAACTTTGACAGATTAAAGGAAAGAGCATGTTTTCTTATACAAAGTGAAAAATTTGTATAAGTCCCTACCATATGGCATTCAATGAGCCACTTTATATTCAAATACTGGTACTTATTTGGATATTTTTGTCCTTTATTCAAAGTCACAAGTTGTCAGACTACAGATCTAGAAGGTTCTGACTATAAACCTAGGAACCAGTCTGGATTTATTTCTTTACCTCTGTGTGCACCTTCAAATTCTATGATTTTGATAGTTTCTTCTATATTTCCATATTCATATTACTTAATATATTGCTGGACACCAAGTTTGATTCAATAGCTGGCCAAATCAAAATTATTTTGCTTTGGTGAAACCACAGTTTATGAAATTCTGATTCACGGCTTCTTGAGAGGTACTACTGTCCTGGTAGAAGGAATCCAGGGTTATAGAAGTCATGAAACCTTGGCTCCAAAACTCATTTTCTTAGTTTCTGGCCTCTCTGTGCCTCAATTTTATAACCTGGAAGAAAGGGGAAAAATGACTGCCTTGACTATCCTCTAGTGCTTTTTTGAGAATAAAAATGAAATGGATATGAAAGGACGCTGAAAATATCAAATAAAAATGAGATCATAGGGCAGTGCTATTTGAGAGTCCTCATTCTTTATAACAAAAAATAACCCTCAAACAGGTTCATTCCCAAGTGCTCTCCAAGAGTCTTCCCGTAGATAGATATGTATCTATATATTTATATCTGTATTATAATCTCCCCCCCCACCTTTTTTTTTGGCCAAGAAAACACCAGTGTGCTCTTGGCCAGACATAAACACACTGTTAGCTTTTAAAAAATGTATCTATGTGTTGGTAGGAGGATTGATTCTTTATATAAGAAACCCCAGCAACATAAAATGAAATTCTGTTCCCTTTCTGTCATAATGCAGATACAGTTTTTTTTTTATATAAAAGTTATATGTGTTTTGGTGTGGTCATTATGTTTTTAGTTTTAAAAATTGGGCTGTTCTTGGTGGAGATCCTCAGACTATGTGAATATACACAGAAACCTTCATTTAAAAAATTAAGTCTTCTGGGGTTTGTTTGTTTGTTTGTTTTTTCCAGGAAAATAGCATCATTTCAATTAGCACTGCCATGGGTCTCTCTTATTGGCATAATGTTGATGTTGGCAGGCTAAATGTGAATGTCCGTGGTGACTTGAGTCCATTGTTTTCTCATTCTGCACAATTTCTTTCTTTATTTTTTCACTATGCATCAGAATGTCTGTTGATAAGTGCTCATTTTTCTAAATGATTACCTCAAAAGTGAATTTAATTTGCTATCTAGATTAGGCTACCATCTAGACCACACATTTTTGCCTCAGTTCTGTTCACACTAACAAAAAGTTACTTTTTTTATTTTTGCTTTGGCTGGTTGAGTACACTTGCTGCTCTGGCGTTCGAATTGCTCCATTTCAACCAAGACATTTACAGTTTATCAATTTGGGCTTATTTGCCTTTGTTCTTAGGATTTTCCTTTAGTTTAATAATAGACTAGGATGAGTTTTGTTTGCATGATTCTTTCCAGCTAAATTTTGGTTTCATTAGTTGATTTTACTATTATTTACTTAAGTCACTTATGTACTTAAGTCACTTATCTTTTGAGACTAATTCTCCCTGTCCTGAAGAAAGTGTTAATTGAGGTCCTTTATGGAAAATAAAGTCTTGTCGGGGCACCTGGGTGACTCAGACAGTTAAGTGTTAGACTCTTGACTTTGGATCAGATCATGATCTTATGGTTCATGGGATCGAGCCTTGTGACTGGCTCTGCACTGACAGCACAGATCCCGTTTGGGATTCTCTCTTTTCTGCTCTCTGCCTCTCCCCTGCTTGTGTGTACACATCTGGATGCTCTTTTTTTCTCTCTCTATCTCTCAAAATAAACATTATTTAAAAACAGAAAATGAAGACATCTCTTTGTTCCATTCCACAAACCTGAGATTAGAGTAACTGAGTTCTGTCCCTCCACATCCCAGGGAAATGAGCTGGTCCATCTGCCTTAAAGGCAGTAAACAAATACAGGTAAAGATCCATTCCTTCTCCTGCTGATGGCTTTAATGATACAGATTAAACATTCCATAGTCCCACCTATTGTGCGGAGTTTAGTAAATTCCTTTTACTTATATGATTATCTACATAGATGTAGATTAGTAATTATTTAAGCTACCCTTGAGACCCTCCCTGAATCTAAGAACGATTTCAGACATAGAAGGGATGTTGGAGAGTTTTAAGATAGCTTTATGAGGCCCACAGTGATCAATTTTTATGTGTATAACAAGGCTTCGTTTTCCAAATCAAAAACGTACTTTAAAAAAAATCATACTTGATTTCATTCTATTTCAGTTCAATTTAATCTTATTTTTCCATATTGCATCTTTAGTGGATGGGTACCATTATTTCTATAAAACTAGAATCATAGGAGGTAATCTTATTCATCTTCTGTTACCAATGATGGCTGTAAAATAATTCTAGATAAAGAAATCTCTGCCCAGCTTTCAAAGTCACAAGTGAGGCAAACACTTGAGGCTTCTGTGAAATCTTCTTAGATGATTTCATTCACATTAGCCTTTTGCAATCATAAAGCTATAAAAATGGGACCCCACAGCCATATCTCAGATGGAATAAATAAGTTCACTTACTCTTGTTTTCTAGATTCTCTTCTCCAACTTATTTTTGATCATTTTTTCTGAGATCTCGCCATGAGTCCATGAAGACTTAGTAACAGTTAATTTTAGCAAACATGACCGCAAAACATATTCTCACCCTGAAGCTATAAAATGATAAAGCTTTCACATGACTCTTTTGCAGGGAAATATTTTGTAACACTGAAAACCTAGCAAAATGTAAATGGAATATAAAGCTCTTTGAGAGTGAATATTTAAGCAAAGAGACTTAATTCTTGTGAAAAATCTTAAAGTACAGAGGATAAAAGACATTTTGGGATTGGGATTCCTTGGACAGGCTGGTATGTTAGTATCTTTTAAAACTATTGGTTATACCAATTTTTGTTACCTTTCTTTTTGTCTATTTCTTCTTACCAAATGATAGCCTATTGCTTACCCTAGAGAAAATAGTTAAAATCTCACACGACTTGTTCATAAATTGGTGGCCCCTTAGAACTTCCGTTGTACCTGGGTTTCCAGACTCAAAAAGCAGGTATCTCTTTCTTTACTGGAGGTTCTCTGTTAAAATACCAGGACTAGAGCTGAACCACTCTCAACTGGTGATGAATTGCCAGGAATTTCTTATGAAGCAAATACCTGAGAAAAATGTCAAGTAACCTTCAATGTTGATAAATGGACAAAGGGTCCTAATACCCTGCAGAGTAGGCTGTGGGCATGGGTAGGTTTTCCTAAGGGAGCGGCTCTTGGAAGCTCTGTCGGGAGGCATCCATTGATGCAGCTTTTGAAAACTCCAGAAGTTTCCAAATGTGGCAAATTGTTAAAAATTGGTGAGTATGCATAAACAATATAAAGGAGTTTTTTGCACTATTTCTGTAACTGAAATTTGAAGTTATTTCCAAATAAAAAGTTAAAAAAGAGAAATTAACCAAGAAAGATGAAAAATTAAAAATGAACTTGGCCTAAATTTGAATTTCACCCCATAATTAAGGTTACTCTTCTGATGAACTTGGCCTTCACTGAATTCCAGATCTTAACACATCTGTCGAAAGGCAGCTTGATATCATGTTTAAATATGCAGACTTAGAAACAAGCTGCCTGGGGGGCGCTTGGGGGACTTAGTCAGTTAAGCGTCCGACTTTCGCTTAGGTCATTATCTCGCGGTTCGTGGGTTCGAGCCCCGCATCGGGCTCTGTGCTGACTGCCAGCTCAGAGCCTGGAGCCTGTTTCAGTCTGTGACTCCCTCTCTCTCTGACCCTCCCCTGCTCACGCTGTCTCTCTCTCTCTCTCTCCTAGAAATAAATAAGACATTAAAAAAAATTAAAAAAAAAAAAAAGAAAAGAAACAGGCTGCCTACATTTGAGTCCCCCACCGTTGCCAACTACAACCTGGGAGACTCTGAGTGTGTTATGTACTCTCTATTATGTACTCTGTCCATCACTTTTCTCATCTGTAAAATGGGAAGAATAATAGAACCTACCTTCTAAGGTTGTCATTAGTATTACCTGATTTAACAGTTGTGCAATGCTTAGCTCAGTGGTGCTTGAGATGTCCATTACATTAATATTAACAATCACCATGCAAACATTTAACTTTTTTAGTTATTTTCCACTGACAGGAAAGAAGGGAAAGATAGAGTGTTTTTCCTGCCCTGGCCTGTTTGAGTATCACCAGTCAAGGACTTAACAAGAGTGTCATTGCCCTCAGGTGTACCATGGCCACAAATCATTGCTTGGGTGCCTGGATAGCAGGTACTTCTATGCTTCAGTTCCTGAAATGGAAATTTTCAGGCCATGTAAGTGTTACCAGGTGAAGTGAGACGATGTTATCCAGAATGAAGTCTATTTACTTTTTTAGCACATTTCATGCTTGCCAAAGTTTCCTTACAGCAATGATTTTAGTGTTTCAAAGACCATGATGTGACATAGAGACTTGCTGTTCAAGTCCTGGGGCAGTATCAGCAGCCCTGGGAGCTTGTTAGAAATGCAGAATTTCCACTCCTTTATCCCCAGACCTACAGAATCAGAGTCTCTATTTTCTTTTTTAATTTGAGAGAGAGAGCAAGAGAGCACACTCTTAAAAGCATGAGTGGGGAGAGGGACAGAGAGAGAGAGTGGGAGAGGGGGATCTTAAGCAGAGTCCAAGCTTAGCATTGACACAACACAGGTTCCATCTCACAGCCCTGAGAGCATGACCCGAGCCGAAATCAAGAGTCGGATGCTTAACCAACTAAGCCACCCAGGTGCCCCTACAATCTGTATTGTAACAAGAACCCTTGATTATCGTGTACACTTCAGTGTGAGAAGCCTGGCAGAATCCACTTCCTTGCTTCTAGAACAGTGTAAGATATCCAGAAGTGGCTTCTGGTTCTCTCCCTCCTCCCACCTACCCTCCAAAATCTTCTTTATAAAATCCTGTTATTCTTTCTCTGTGCCCTTCAACGGTGTTCCTTCACACCCAGCCTGAATGGTAAATACTCCCACAAACTAATTTGAATAGTTCTCAAAATGATGCAAATATAGGCAAGCTACTGTAAGCCAAGTGTTTGCTGGGAACCATGAACTATGAGAGGTCAAAAGATACGGTGCTAGTTCACTTAATCTCTAGTTCATTTGAAGGAGTATCAGGTAACTGCACAATGTTTACATATTGTTTCCTAGCATATGAATAGTCCTGTGCAGAGCGTCATTCAATATGGAGGGTTAATTAAATTCTTGGTTCTATAACAAAAAAAGTACTGAAGCAGTTAGAATTTCGACTCAGAAAATCAATTCAATTGATGGGCTTTATTTCTGAAAGGAATAGCCAGTCTCTTGTCCATATATTTGCATACCAATTAGCCCCTTCTCATGAACATTGTGATCTTTTAATTAGGTTTCCTGTGTTTTTAGTCACTGGATTAATGACCTATCTCCTGTCCACTCCTCCCAGGGTGTGAGAGTTGGTTAAAATTCCATTTTTATTAAAAAAAAATTCTCCATGGTATAAGCATTATGAGTTATATTGCCCACTGCAGCTATTTTATTTCTGAAATTTATGGTCAAGAAGCCAGATTCTCCTTTAGGGGATATCAGAGAAGTCTATATTGCTGCTGCCTGCATGTATATGCCTCTCCATTGCCCATTTTCTCCTTTAATATTTGCTCTTTGTGGAAACCTGTCCATTTCCATTTTACTATTTCTATAGCTACATATGTACATATGTATAGGATCCTATTTATATCATTCTCCTGTCCTTCAGTTTATATTACTCCTTATTACTTCTTATTGTGTAAGGGGATCAATTTCAGTTAAACAGGTGTATAAACCAGTAACAGGCAATTCCCATTGAGAACTGTAAAAAAGAAAGCAAAGGTTCTGTAAGTTTAGAAAACAGGCCCCCGGATCTATCCTTGGAGGGTAAGAAATGGATGCACCTAAACCCCAAATGTCAAAAAAAAAAAAAAAAATGGAGTTCAGGCTGTGCCCATTTGGTGAGAGGGGACTTGCATGTCTCCATCAGGCATCAATGGCCTGTGGCTCAGCATGGCTCCTCCCAGCACTGCTCAGTCAGCCCAGGCCCTCCAGTGGTGCCTTTTAACTGAAAAGACTATACCTTCTTCAGATTTTCTCTTTGTTTTATGGCTTTGGCCTCCTTTGGCCGTCTGGGAGCCTTCTGACCATGTTTTATTATGACTACATTTTAAAGGAAATTGTTACGTCTACTAAAAAACATGAGTTCCTGACAGTATTAAGGGTCCCAGCTAGACACAGTTACAGAAAGTCTGATAAGAGAAACGAAAAGAAGCATGTGGTATAAAAGAAGGGAGAAAGTATGATATAGTGTTCAAAACTCAAATGTTGTGGAGTCAAATATGTGTGGATTGAAATTCTGGCTCTACTACCTCTAGTAGTTTCAACTCATTATCTGTTTTTTGTCTGTTTGTTTTGTTTTGTTGTAAAGTTTCTTCTTAATAGTTTCAGGCTTATTTTAAAAACCTTCAAAAAATGGGGGACACCTTGGTGGCTCAGTCAGTTAAGCTTCCACCTTAGGCACAGGTCATGATCTCGAGGTCCATGGGTTTGAGCCCCACTTGGGCTCTGTGCTGACAGCTCAGAGCCTGGAGCCTGCTTTGGATTCTCTCTCTCTCCCTCTCTATCTGGCCCTCCCCCACTTTCTCTCTCTCTCTCTCTCTCTCTCAAAAATAACTAAAAATTAAAAACTTACAAGAAATAATGAAAAAGTTCCCATACAGCTTTCGCCTAGCTTTCCTTGGTGTTAACATCTTATATGCTTATGATACAATTACTGATAACAAGAAATTAACACCTGCTACTGTACTCTTAACTAATGTAAGGCTTTGTTCATATTGGTTAATTGTCCCAAACCATCTATCTTTCTTATTGTAAATCCAGTCTGGGACCTACATTGCATGCATTTTTCCAATCTCCTAGCCTCCTTCAATCTATGACATTTCCTCAGTTTTTCTTTGTCTTTCATGAACTTGATACTTTTAAAGAGTATTGGACTGGGGCACCTGGGTGTCTCAGTCGGTTAAGCATCCGACTTCGGCTCAGGTCATGATCTCACGGTTCATGGGTTCAAGTCCTGCATCAGACTCTGTGCTGACAGCTTAGAGCCTGGAGCCTGCTTCAGATTCTGTCTCCCTCTCTCTCTCTGCCCCTCCCTGCCTCAACTCTGTCTCTCTCTGCCTCAAAGATAAATAAACGTTAAAAAAAAAAAGAGTATTGGACTGTTATTTCACTTCCAAAAGAGTATTGGACATATTTCAATGTCTCTGGTTTGGTGTTTGTCTGCTGTTTCTTCCTGTTTTAACACAGGTCTCTGTTTTCAGCAAAAATTACTCTTTGTGGAAATACAGAAATGGTGTTCTGTCATTTATTGTGCATTGTATCAGAAGGTACATGATGTCACTATGCCTCGCTTCTGGTGATATTAACTATGATTACCTGCTTTAGGGGATACCTTCCAGATTTTGCTCCTTCACTATAAAGTTACTCTGTTTCCTTTTATAATTATCAAGTATCTTTCTGCAGGATGCTTCCTGACTATGCAAATATCCTGTTTCTTATCTTACTTTCACCTTCTACTTTTAGCATTCATACTTGCTAAATACAGGCAAAAATACTTAGCATAATGTCTGATATATTAAATGTTAATTTCATTTTCCTACCAACAGTAAATACAGTAGCTATGATTATTTCAATATAACAAAAATGAGAGCATCTTAACATTGCCCAGAAACATAATATTGAATTGTGATATAATTCTATTAGTAGAGCAGTTTGCCTTCATTGATATTAAACACAACGTATATTACATCACTTCCAACTATTAGGAATCAAATAGGGAGCTATTTTTCTTTAGGAAACTAATTTTGAGGAATTCTTGCTATGTTAGACACCTTCATGTGCATAAGGTAATATTCACTATCATTGACTCAGTGCTTATGAAGGTCCATATATTATTTGGTCATTCGATTCTTGTAATACAGTTTAAAGAAATTTCTTTTTTTAAAAAAAGAATTTTCAATGTTTATTTATTTTGAGAGAAAGAATGCATGCACACATGTGTGTGTAGGAGAGGGGCAGAGAGAGAGGGAGACAGAGAATCCCAAGCAGGCTCCATGCTTTCAGCACAGAGCCACACGCAGGGCTCAGCTCCTGAACCAAAATCAAGAGTCAGACGCTTAACTGACTGAGCTACCGAGGTGCCCCTAAAGAAATGTTTTGACTAGTAACCAAACTGTGGCTTAAATAGGTGAAATGATTTATGAAATCACACAGCTACTAACTACCAAAGCTGGAGCATAATTTCAAGCCTCTCTGACTCCCAAACCTTGCTAGATCATTAAAACTTAGGAAAGAATCATTGAAAATTTAAAAATAAAGCTTCATCTAGTTCCATTAAAGGAAGATTATAAAATGTGTTTCTGGTGGTTAGGAAAGAACTAAGACTGCAGTAATCAATTCTAAATATTTACAGTTGAGTGAGTTTTATGCGGTTCAAGAAAGTTACTCAATTGTTTTGTGCATTCTGGAAGAATATATCACATCTCAAAGTTTATTCATAATTACTATAAAAATTTACTTTAATAAGAATGATTATTCAATAATTTTTATTTATAAGAGATATAAATCTTATTGGAAATAAAATCATGAGGTATTCCAGAAGAAAGTCAGTATCTCTAGAAATATTCATGTAAATTAAGCAAAATATTTTTTCTTCAATTTTGCAGTTACTCTCAAAGTTAATATTTAGCATAAATAAACACACTGAAAATATATCTCAAGATTGATTTGATCTACTCTTTGAAATATTTTTGGAAAAAATAATGCAAATCTCATTTTTCCAATAATAATGATAATATCCCACCAATTTGACAGACCCGAGATAGAAGTATATGCCCCTCAAACATTATATTATTGAATGATTAAAAATAGAATGTTGAGGGGCACCTGGGTGGCTCAGTTGGGTGGGCATCCAACTCTTGACATTGACTCATGTTGTGATCTCACGGTCTTGATAGTGAGCCCCACATCGGACTCCATTTCAGCACGGAGCCTGCTTGGGATTCGCTCTCCTCCCTCCACCTCTCCCCTGCTCATATGCTTGCTCGTTCCCTCTCTGTTTCTGTCTCTCTATCTATAAATAAACAAACAAACATTTAAAAAATAGAATTGTTGAAATATGTGCATAGAAATTAATGATTAATTCATGAATTCATTTCTGCATAAATGAACAGTCCCTAAATTCTTTGGACCATTTCCTCTCATGAACTCATGAAATTAGCAATTACTTAAAGCTTAGTTACTACTCATTTTCTTGCCACAAGCTTTTCACCAGGATTATGTCTTCTACAAATGAAATAAAGACTTGGGGGAACCAGAAAAATGTAGCTTTATTACTGTTCATAAGAAGCTGTCTTCAAACAAAAAGCAGGGTTTTTTTTTTATTAATGACATTTTAAAAAGTAGCTTTTAGGATTATAAATGTGCCCACTCCATATACTTAATTCGTATTAGGAGGTTTCTCTCTTCAAGGTCTTGCCAACATTGACAAATTAATTTATCCTTGTAAGACCACTGAGAAATAGGCAAACAAGTTAATCTGGAACAGTGTTTGTTTAGGATTACAATTCCTGTGTTATTTAAAAGGAGTTAGCAGAGATCACAATAATTAGCCTAAAAGCAGATAGCAATAGGCATAAGAAAAATATGTAAAAGAGGCCATAGAAGTGCCTTGGAAATCTGAGAGGATAGCCCTAATGGAGGGAGCCTAATGGTCTGTTCCCAAAAGTAGTTTCCTGGGGCATGTTGTGGGAGGGCATGATGTGGTTTTAAAGGTCACAGTCAGACACTGCTGTACCTGCCATAAATCTGGACCCAACTGTCTGGATTCTCTTCATATATTTCTACAGAATCTTCAAAGAATGTTCCATTAATTTATCCTTCCCCACGTGAAGAAGTCACATGTTGTTTGCTTGTCTCAAAACTGCCATTTCTCCTTTCAGATAATTCACTTCTTTCCACAGAGTATAAGATGGAAACAAATTCAGTTGATTCTATGTGTGTCACCCATACTCTTGAAATTTCCACTTCTAAGCTTTTATTTTGTATTTTGCCCAGACTGTTAATTAAATCATATGACAAGTTTCCTGAACCCTTATTCCTTTTACATGGACTATCTCTTAACGGATGAGATCCAAGACAGGATAATGCTCAAGGTCCAGTAATTACACCATGGGTTCAATATTATGTTTGTTTTTGTTTACAGTGGCTTTGTGACAAATTCCAGGGTTCTGGTTAGCCTTTCAGGTTGCAGAAGAGTCCTTTGTTGCATATTAACTTGGGGTCATTCTTATTTATTTTTTATTATGTGAAGAATGCCTAGGGAATTAGTCTTCTCACACCTAACCAAAATAGCTCTTTATCTCAGTTGATGGCCCTATAGATCACTAGTCACCCAGCTAGAAACCTATGCTCTCTCCTAGACTATCCTCCCTCACTCCCAATTTAAATGTCCTTCCAATAATCACAAAGTTTATTTTTACTTTCTTTTTTTTTTAATGTTTATTGTTGAGAGGGAGAGAGAGAGAGAACGAGGGGCGGGGAGCGCAGAGAGAAAGGGAGACATGGAATATGAAGCAGGCTCCAGGCTCTGAGCTCTCAGCAACAATGTGAGGCTCGAACTTACAAACATGAGATCAAGACCTAAGCCAAAGTCATATGCTTAACCAACTGAGCCACCCAGGCATCCCCTTCCAGTTTTACTTTCTACCCTTATTTTGATCCATCACTTCTGCTTCCATGCCCTAAGTTCTCATCTGGTTAACCTCTGTTTGTCACTTTAAAAGAGTCAGTTTCCTCTGGGTTAGGTGGCCTCTCTTGGTCCTTAGTCTGTCCCTGCCTAGTCCTGTTGTTTATCCTTAGGTGATGTTCCCCTGCACCACTTTGTCAATTCCTCAGAGGAAGGAATGGGTGGGACCTATGGACTGTTTTATCTTATTAAAACCCCGAATGTTTTAATTACCTAAGGGTAATTATATTGAATATATAGTCATTTAGTGTCAAGTCACTCCATGAAAAAGAAACAAACAAATAAATAAATAAAAACCACAAAGCACTCCTGAGAGGAAAAAAAAAAGCACTCCATGAAATTCTAGCACTTTTGTTTTCCTGTTTATATTTTAATATTTTTCAGTTATGTGTTTTAAGAAGGGATAATAATTTTCAAAAACTTGCCTTTATGTATGGCTTTTCTCGTCACTTTGTTTTAATATCTCAACAATTAAGAGCGTTGCCATTGTTGTCTGCCACATCTGGGTTCAAATTCTAGTTTTCCTCTTAGGCCGTTCTTAACTACTCTGATGCTGAGTTTCACTTTAATGCGGCTATTGTCTGAATCTTATGCAGTTGCTTTATGTGTGCCTGTATATATAGAGAGAATGTTAGGTAAGATACCGTAAGAAGTCATAACTTGAGCTAAGAAGTAGGACTTTCTGCAGCTGTGACCCTTGCTAGGCCCTTTTGATGCTTTGTCCCATATCCCTTCTGCCTTCCTGAGCTCACCTGTAACCATGGAGGGAAGTTCTAACATACCAGCAACTTCCAGCTCAAGTGCTGTGTCTCCTCTTTTCATCTGAAGGCACAAGCACAGAGAGTCTGGGGGAGGAGAGAATTTAACCTCCAGTCGGTAAGAGATTGGAATTATTGGATAAATGTCCCAGCCTCCTGATGTCCAGTGAAAAGATTCTAAGGCATATCTTCTTTTGGTTTCTCAGAGACTCTCCAAAGAGAAAACTAGCTGTAGCAGTGACATACCTAATAATTTATCTATTACTGATTTCTCTTTTACTTGTGTCACTTTTCCTACTTTCTGTAGCAAATGCTTCCTGATTACCTTCCAAACAAACTATCTGCCCCTAAATCCTTATGTCGGAGTTGGTATTTGGGGTACCAACCAAACTAAGCCAGGGCTTAAAGAATATGGAAGCCATGGCCAACCAAGGTTGACAGACTATGACAGTCAGAAGCGACAGCATGTAGCAGTACCAGAGCCAATGCTTAAAGGTGGCAAGTTCAAAAAACTAAAGGAAAGCTCTAGAATACTTGCTGGAGCAGAAAATGTGAAATGCAAGTTGTGAGGTAGTAGGGGCCAGTTAGTGTTGGGCCTTAGAATGCATTGTCACTCTTTTGACATGATTCTAGAGACAGTGGGATCTAGACTGAATGATTTCAAGTGGAGGAGTGATATGCTAGATAATATGGAGAATCAATTCTAGGGGAAATGGAGCCAAGACATCTATAAGGAAGTAATTAGGAACCTACATTTGGGAAGTATTATCCACAGAGAAATGAACAGACTTCACAGTTATTTAGAAGGTAGCATCTTTCTAAATTCCCATTGCTATTTCTTCAATGTCAGTGAAGCAGTCATGGTGGTAATGAACTAGGGTAAACTGGTCATTTATACAGGAAGCATTTCAATTATTGATATTGCTCTTTGGGATAATATATTAGCAAACTTTCTTTGAGACTGTCTTTATTTCTCAAGAAAAGTCTTTAACTTATGGTTTAATGTGTCTCATTCTTCTTTTAAAAATATTGAAAAGTTTATGGTGGCTGAGAGACTAATATCCTATTCCTCTGATTCATCTTTGGTAGAGTAATTGATAGCATTTGTTAGTAATACATATTTAAACCAAACTCCTACTCTGGAAGTAAGGATTGCAAAGGGTGATGAACTTTATCAGTTTGCTCATGAGAATGGAAATAAATTACAACGATGAAGACCAATATACCACAGCAAGTGCCTTTATAAAATTATTTTTAGATGTCTTTTGTGAGATACCCACTTTTGCCCTTGGAAACTTTTTTGTAAGGGGTATTAGCAACCACTCATTTTAGTTAGTGTGGCAAAAATGGGTTCTGTTGTGCCCATCAGTCAGCATAAAATAAAAATGGTGATAAACCCTCTTGGAAGATGCAGCTTTCATTAAGAAGGAGGGAATGAAAACCTAATTGAAAGTTACTGTAAATTTTGAATCATTAATTTCATGCCAAATAAGTCATTAGAAATCTCTGATGGCTATAAAAATGCAATCATTTGCAAAATTGGAATGAGCAAAATTCAATCTAGATATACTTCACTATTTTTTTTTAATTTGTTTATTGGGAAAGCTGTAATATAGAGGTTGTTGAATTTTAACATGAAAGCCTTTTGCTGTCAGTAGTTTGTTCGTGCTGCTGGGCTCTAAACCTGGTAATTAATTTCTTTCTATATCCTTTTATTTCAGTTGGTCATCTTTGTTATAACTCACTGTTTTTCTTGCTTCTTGACTGATAATAATATATCTGGTTCATATCACTTCAAACATATGAAAAATCTAAGGTTTTTTGTTTTGCTTTGTTGTGTTTTGTTTTTATTTTACCATATATTATGTATATTATATAAATTATATGTATATTTAATATATAAATTATGACACATAAAATATAAGTACATACATATTTTATAAATGATACAATAATAAATTAAAATATATAAATATATATATAGTTCTCTTTTTTGAAAAAGCAGAGGTAAAATTTATGAGTTTTCTTCTTAACTCTTGCCAGTTTTATCCTATGAAAGGCAAAGTAGTTCTCCAGGAACGAGAACTTTTTATTCTTTGACTCTGTGGTTTTGAAAGTGGACATAATATACTGAATACAGAGAGGTTATTGCACCAAAAATAAAAATATCTGTAGGTCTAGATCAGAGTGCAAGCTATCTTGTTACATGAAGCTACCTTTCATTATGAGATATACAGAAGACAAATTGAATACATAATTCCATAAAATAATTTTTTGTTTTGTTTTTTGCTGTCTTGTTCAGTGAAACTTGATAGATAATGTGTTCTACTGTGTTGGAGAAAAGTAGTCAAACTAAAAATAGAACCCTAAAATACACTGCTCACCATGATGACTGAACTGATTCTCAGTGGACAACAAAAAAGGCAATAGTGATATTGAAGAGAAAGCTTGAATCACAGTTGAACTTCCAGGTTCTTTTTGTAAGCGAAGAGTAGACCAACAGACCATCACAGTCCAAATTTTTTCTCACATACTTCGAACAATTAATTACCAGAGAAAAGAAATCCTTTATTACCATCAGGGATTCAAGGTCGAACAGTCAACTACAATAATAGTGGTTCAAAGTAGAAGCATCATATTTTTTTAACTGGAAGGATTTTCATTTTACATTTACTATTATGCACATTATTGATTTTCTTTTCTGGTTGTTGTTCCTTGCAGAGAGTGAATCTGTCCTTCGATTTCCCATTTTACGGCCATTTCCTACGTGAAATCACTGTGGCAACTGGGGGTAAGTGGTTTTCTACCCATTCACCCTAAATAATCTACAGTTTCACTATAGTTATTTTTAATTTACTTTACATTTCAAAAGGGACATTTATTGGGAAAACCATTGCCTTCTATCACAAAGTCACGGGTGTAAACAAAATCTAAGGAAGAGTATAGCTATTAGAAAAACTTTTCAGCAGAAAAAAAATGGAGTTATAATTTTCAGCTTAGATTCATCTGTTTTCTTTCTACTTTTTTTCCCTTCTTTTTCTTTCTATGTTTTAATTTGTCTTTGGTAATATGGTAAAACTGCATAAATGGGAATAGACCTAGAAAATAACAAGGTGTTTAGGGAAGCTTCTGCAGTATTTTTTCCCTTCTTTTAACGTATGTAAGTGATTAATATAAATATATATATACACACATCCTCACATATATTACCTTTAATTATTCCACCCACCCACCCCAATTCTTTAATGCCACCGATGTTGATTGACAACTCACTTGAATTTTAAAAATAAATACTGAGATTCAATTGGGATTCTTTTAGTTTCATTTTTCTGCACAACCTTTGGAGATTAATATAGAGATTGGCAATACTCTAGAAAGGCAATTATCATTTTTTATAGTATATCCCAGAAGTCAGAAAAATGTAATCCTTGAGTGCTACTAGCAGACATAAGCAAAAAGCCAGAGAATATCTCTGTGTTCTGAGGGAAAAACATGAACATGGAAGCATAACTTATGAAATAAGTTAAAAGAATTCCAGAAGTGGAATGGAGTCCGTGGAACAACCACATCGAATGCACCTTAGACAGGAGTCCCTTTCCTTCACTGGGTTTTATTATTGATCTTCTGAATGGTAGGGAAGTAATGTTGATCACTCCTGCCATATTTTAATATGAGATTTAGGAGATACATAGGATTCAGAATAGGACTTGTAGTCAGAAATGTCAACAAACCAAAGTTTTTCAGCATCTACTCTGAACAAAGGCCACGTCTGCCTTGGGATTATATAGTCTAGGAGACTATTAGACAGAGTGAAGCAGAATGTGGGAGTTCCTTAGAAAAAAACAAATGATGAAATATGGGTTTCCATGACAAAACTGAGACACCTGTGAAAGTCCAGTAGTACTTTATAGAAAAATTATTGTTTATGACATATCTTAAACAATATCTCAAATTTTGTGGTTATGTAGGGAAGGATGGGTAGGTCCCAAGGAAGAGCATCTTGAGTAAATACACAGACTAAGAAATGGGTAAGGTATATGTAGGATAGCAAATAACTGAGACTGAGAGAAGCTGGGAGTAGGTTTACAAAAAATGTGGCATAATAAGAAGGGAAAGGTAGATTGGGATGATTTTATGTATTGCCTCAAGAGTCTTTGTGAGTCATTAGTCCTTAATTAGTAAGTAATAAGCTATAAGAAGCTGAACCCAGACATTTGTATAATGCCTTCATGTATAAAAAGACTGGGGTTACTACATATAATTTGAAAAATACTGCAGTAGCTTATATGACACATACTGAGGGCCTTGGCAAGTCTGTGGCTTCAAATCAAGGGAGAGAAATGATTCTGTCAACAAAAACCACAAACTCAAGAGACGAGCTGGTTTTAGGGAACACCAAAGGCTTCAGTTCTGAAACTATTATATTTTGTGTAAAGAAAGGACTAAATAGAAGCAAAATTCATACAAGGACCATGTCTTTTTGAGCTTACCATCCATTTCTGTGCTAGTATAATGCATGGCACCTGATAGACATTTAATAAATATGTTGAAGGATTAAGAGAAAAGGGAAAAGGGAAAATTGAAAGATTGCCCCTGACACTATGAATTGCATCTTGCTTCCTAGCATCTTTAAAGTATGATATGAACATGGCTACATTATAATATGGACATTAGACATAATTTCCAACATGTTAGTTACTAGTGTTCCACTGAATTTTAAAAATTATTAATCACATTTGTTCAAAATCTATACACATGCTGGTAAAAATACAGGCCCCTTTGAGTTTCAGCTTCTCAAATTGTTTTATCTTTGGAAATCATGTTGGTGATTCAGCCAATATGAACGAAGACTTTCCTTAGCTGTGTTGGTAGGAAGAAAACAAATAAATAGCTGTAGCATCTTTACTGCTTCAAAGTACCAATTTCCTTGGAAAAGATTCTTAAGATAAGTGAAAAATCTGAGGTCTTAAATGATCTCCATCTTCTCTGAAGAAAATACTAATGTAAAGAAATATTTTTTCTATCTACTTAAAACATGATTGCATAGAACTTGCACATATAAGTCCATATGACCCTGTTTAGAGAGATATAACTGAGATCATTTAGACACTTACCTGGGTTTCACCTAAATGAAACAAGAATCTCTTATAAACGTTTTCAACTAAATAAAAAGTTTGTTTGTACATTTATTGCTTACTTATTCAATCAATATAGATTGAGCCCCTACTGTGTGAAAGACACAGCATGTGGTATTTCACTGTATCCAGAGAAGAGTAAATTTTGAGTCCTGCTCAGGATCTTAGAATCTAAGAGGAAGGAGTATATAACTAAGTGTCAGAGGAGACTGACTCAAATACTGCAGGGGCAGAAAGTTGCTCCAAGACCATTCCTGTTGGGACAGTCAACAGCAGGCTTGTCACACCGGCCTTGAGGGAAGGTAGAATTTTAGCAGGCAAAGAGGCAGGTTGAAAAAATGAAGAGAACGAAAAGGCATTCCAGACAAGGGAATGCTGAACTGGGAGAGAATGCTGAACCTGTAGTGAGCATTTCTGGAGGACTATCAAGTGCATCTGTTTATCCCCATTGGACGGTTGGAGTTAAAGTCTAGAGAGAGGAGATGGGAAGAGTGACGTGAAATACTTTGAATATTATCAATGTGGATGATATCCAGCAGCTATCAGGGTTTTCTGAATAGAGAACGGATCTGGTCGGTGCTGGCAGTGGAGAGCAGGATACGGTGAGGGTGGCGAAGCAAAGAAGGCAATTAGCAGCAGGGCTTTTGGTATTTCTGCATGAACCCCGGTGCCTTAACCAGGCTGTGTGCAGTGAAGGAGAGACAGAGCCAGTGCAAGACACACAGCCGAGTTCTTTAATCATTGTGGTTACAAAGGTTTCTAGGCCACAGGGTCCATTAGGATGCAGTGAGTAAAGCTAAGAACTACTTAATGGGGGACTTCTGAACCATAAATTTTTGATGGGTCTCGTCTGTGATTGATTAGGTGTGATAGGCAGATGGACCTACCTGACAAATGCTCGTCACATTGAAATCTTGGAAAAGTTATTAACCATAAATGGCTTAGGAGAAACCTTGAAACCATGAGTGAGGTGAAATCAAGTTGGCTGCTGGCCATTCTAAATAGACCTGGGACTGGGATTTTTAAAATAGGGATGCATAGGTGTCTGTGAAACCAAAATGAATATTCTATTGACTGTCAATTCTCTTCAATGGTATCTACAGATTTCTCTTGAACTTGTTTTTACATTGGATTTGGGAAAAAGGAAGTGAAATGTTAAAGTGGGTATTTTAAAGCACAATCTTCATTCCTACTCCACTGTTTTCCCGTTTCCCAAGCCTCCTTAAAATCCAGCCCCTACCCCTCCTCTCTCTCTCTCGCTGTTCACCTCGACACAAATTTCTTTACCACTGAAATGAGCTTAAAGATGTCTTGTGTTATTGCTAAGATCAACACCGTTTCAAAACAGAAAATGGTTTAACAATACAGGCGAATATATAATTTATTGTGACCCATCTTTGTACTTAAATATACAGATTCCATTATGAATAAACTTAAGTTTCAAGCTAAAAATGTAAATAAAAACTTAATATTTGGCCATTCATTTATAAAGTATAAAAATAAATCTTTGTTTATTAAGCGTTTTAATTTTCAAAAGCTTCAGTTATCCATACAAATAACGCACAAAGTGAATTGGAAATACCATCTTATTTTCTGGTTCACTGGTAACAGAATCTGAAAGCATTCATTTATCTTTCTATTTCAAAAATACTTCAGAATACAAATATTTCAGGCATTAAAAGACTAGTGCTCTGCGCATCTCATAAAAATATTTCCATTAATGCCACCACTAAGCTGTGTTGTTGGCGTATCACACTGCCTTCATTTTCTTTCTATATGAATACTCTAATTGGTTCTTTTTTATTATTGCTGCTAAGATTATTTTTTAAATGTTTCAAAAAGCAGATTTAAGTGTGCTGATATGATGTTTGATTTCTGTGGCCATCACTTGTAATGATTTTTTTTCATGAGCCCATCATGGGAACACATTCCTACGATGAGAGAAAAGGCAGGGGCGGGTTGATGATTTAAATAATAGGGAAGAGAAGGCTTGACAATACCCAGATAATTCGGGCCTGAGGATGTAAGTATGTAGACAGATGCCAGTTCGTAATTAAAATTGTGTGTGGAATTGCCGACCATTGCACATGAGATTGGGAACCAAAGATGATATAAATTAAAAAGATAATGATGAGTATGTATTGACAATCCTTGATTGTATGAAGGGTTTGCCCTCCCTTTCTTTCTACATGAATTTCTAATGGGGGGTTAAATTAACAAAAATGTTTAGGATTTTTTCTGAGGGTATGAAAACAGTTGTAGTCACATATCTCTTCTGTCTTTTTTCTAGTTGGTTGGATATTAACTGACATGCAGCACAGTTTAAGTGGAAGGTGTTGAATTTTAGATCTGTTTTATCTCATTTGCCATATGGTAACTAATAAGGTACAAAATGTTCATTATGTAATCAGTGGGTAGTATATGAAAAATCAGTGCATGGCATTAAAAAAGTCAAAAAGATAAAGTAAAATATGTATCTTCCTTCTTCCCCTGCCTTCTACTTTACTGATTCCCTGCCCAAGAAAAAAGCTGCTCAAACTTAAACTAATTTCCTAAATTAGGCCTATAATCATTTGGGTGTGTTTTTTTTTTTCACTTTAAGTACCCAATAAAAGAGGTTTTTATTTTTGAAAAAGTAGTGCAAATTATTTTGATTGGGTTTTCCAGAAGTGTATTAGCATAGCTTCCAGCTTCGTTTTTTGTTCTCACTTTCAAATAGTAATATTTTAATTGCAGTCCCAAATAATATTTCATGCTTTTTAGAGGGACTTGATTAATAACAGTCATAAAAGCTTTTTTAAGACTGGAAGAGAGTTACTTATTACTCATGATGATGAATTTATAAATACCAACCCCATCATCTTTCAAATATATAACCTTAGAGAACAGAACAGGATGTATCCATTAACTTTCTGAATCTAGTGAAAAAGTGAATGTGGAATTATTTGCCTCTTAGTATTATTACTATTGTCATTATTATTAAGAGAAAACAGGAGTTACTGGTTTCTGATGCATGGAGAGAGAAAACTGAAGGGATGGATTTATTGGACAAAAGTAAATCCATTCCATACGATTCATTAATTTAAAGTAACAACCTTGGGGCGCCTGGGTGGCTTAGTCGGTTAAGCGTCCGACTTTCGCTTAGGTCATGATCTCGCGGTTTGTGGGTTCGAGCCCCGCGTCAGGCTCTGTGCTGACTGCCAGCTCAGAGCCTGGAGCCTGTTTCAGTCTCTGACTCCCTCTCTCTCTGACCCTCCCCTGCTCACGCTGTCTCTCTCTCTCCTAGAAATAAATAAAACATTTAAAAAAAAAAAAAAGTAACAACCAAGGTCTCAAGGGCTTCTGAACAGGTAAGTTTTGTGATGTCTACTTTGGTGTATCTAAATGATATTCTGTGAAATACCTCAGAAAACCTGAGCAAGTTCATCTTAGCAGTCCTCTTAGATGATTAACTCTTCCCCATACTGTCTAGTGTCCAGAAGTAGATACAAGAGATTCACCAACATTACATTTCTTTTCTCTGTGAGTCTATGAACTGCATGTTCAGAAGCCGTTTTGTTTCTCCTATGCATCAACACATCTTCTTCATTAGCACTGGCTCTGTAGGACTGGGGGTAAGTGTGGTTGGAGATTAGAGCAATAGGAGACCCCGAGAGGGACCACCCAGGAGATAGACTTGTCCATAGGATTGAGCAAGAGAAATATGAAAGGCAGAAATATGGATAGAAAAAGGGAAGAAAATTATAGAAAAGTAAAAAGGAGAGGACCATTGATGCATGACGGTGAAGTCACAACTGCAGACAGGAATCGGGAAGGTTGATCAGCCAGAAGAAAAGTCTGGGTGAAAAACACATTCTCCAGGTTTGGTCCCTTCCTTTGCCACATAACAGCCACAGAGAAGTCCATCTATCCCATCACCAGTGCTCAAACATTCAGAACATTTGCCTCTGGAAAAAGCACCCTGTATACCCTCAGGCACCCAGGCTTTATTTGAAACATTGGCAACAAATAATTTGCTTGCATCCTGTCCTAGTCACTGCATCAATGATTCAGAAAAGTAACAATATTGCACAGATGCTCAAATATATCACCGGATTGAAAACAAAGGGAGTGTAGGTACCTAATTAATAAAGTTGCAGTATATAACAGCTGCTCCAAAATTGTCCAATCCTAGTAAAGAAGGGAAAAAATACTAACCAATGCGGGACTGACTTTGGACTCTAGCCATTTCAGGAATAAATTCAAAAGAGCTCTCTTAATTCCTACTGAAGCCAGCATTTGAAATTCAAGGTTTTTTGGAGAAGTAATCTGGCATCTAGGTTAAGATAAATCTTTGAATAAGAATATATAGGTTCAGAAGTCAAACTAGTGATAACTGTTGTGATGTTTAGCAAATAACTTTTTCTCTCTTGCCTCAGTTTTCTAATCTGTAAAATAGCATAATAAAAGTATCTAGCTCAGAAATACTTTTGTTCAAGATTAACTAATATGTTATCAATACCTATTTCATAGAAAATGCTATAGTAATAGTATATATTTTCAGTACTATGCTTTGTTTATATGTAACTTTTCTCTTTTATCCTTTTCAGGATACCTCCTCTGTAAAGCTGTGCTTACTTGTTAAAGTAGTTTGTTGTTTTTCCTTGATGACATTATCCATAGCTCAGAGGGTGTTTGGGGACTTAACTTGTCATTATCTCTAACAGCTCCTTTTAAAGGTTGGCTCATCCATTCGTGAATGGGAGAATAGGACCTAGATGACTTGAGATGTCCCCTTTATCAGCATAGGTATATCTGTCATCTCTAACTATAGTACAGAATCTCTTCCAAAGACATTCTGTGACTCTGTCAGAAAGTCACAAAATTTAGCAATTTTGTAACACAAGGTGGAAGAATCTTGAAATGTTTATCTAACTGTGGTATCATAGGCTACCACTGGATAACAGGCATTATTATAATCAGCAGGCCACATACACCATGCTTTTTAACTACCCTTTATATAACAAGAATTTTTTTTAATTTCTTTTTTTTTTTTTACAAATAGTTTATTGTCAAATTAGTTTCCACATAACACCCAGTGCTCATCCCCACAAGTGTCCTTCTCCGTGTCCACCCCTCCTCCCCCCCACATCCACCAGTCCTCAGTTTTTGTCAGCATTCAAGAGTCTCTCATGGTTTGCCTCTCTCCCTTTCCCCCACCATTTCCGCCCTTCTTCTCCCCCTTGGTCCTCTGTAAGTTCCTCCTAATCCTCCTATACGTGCACACATATGATATTTGTCCTTCTCTGCCTGACTTATTTCGCTCAGCATAACACCCTCAAGGTCCATCCATGTTGCTACACATGGCCAGATTTCATTGTTTCTCATTGCCATGTAGTATTCCATGGTATAGATAAACCACATCTTCTTGATCCATTCATCTGTTGATGGACACTTAGGCTCTTTCCATGTTTTAACTATTGTGGAGAGTGCTGCTATGAACATTGGGGTACATGTGCTCCTATGCATCAGCATTTCTGTATCCCTTGGGTAAATTCCTAGCAGTGCTATTGCTGGGTCATAGGGGAGTTCTATTGTTAGTTTCCTGAGGAACCCCCACACTGTTTTCCAGAGGGGCTGTACCAGTTTACATTCCCACCAACAGTGTAGGAGGGTGCCCGTTTCTCCACATCCTCCCCAGCATCTAGAGTTCTCTGATTGGCTCATTTTAGCCACTCTGACTGGCGTGAGGTGGTATCTCAGTGTGGTTTTGATTTGTATTTCCCTGATGAGGAGCGATGCTGAGCATCGTTTCATGTGTCTGTTGGCCATCTGGATGTCCTCTTTGGAGAAGTGTCTGTTCATATCTTCTGCCCATTTCTTCACTGGGTTGTTTGTTTTTCGGGCGTGTAGTTTGGTGAGTTCCTTGTAGATTCTGGATATCAACCCATTATCTGATATGTCATTTGCAACTATCTTTTCCCATTCCGTTGGTTGCCTATTAATTTTCAGGGTTGTTTCCTTTGCTGTGCAGAAGCTTATATAACAAGAATTTTAAGGACAGGTCATCAAAGCATAAAGTTCGCTGTGGGTCACTGATGGCGATGGGAATGGACAGTACCCCCAGCGGCATCCAGGGTGCCTTTTAGAGACTTCAGATTCACTTAATTGCTAATGATCCAACTTGAAAATGTATTGAAGACCCAACCACAAATGCCAATTTAAATATTTGTTTAAATTTATGTGTGATGTATTGCCTTTGAATTAGGAAGCAGATTCCTTTATGTATACCTACTGTTTCAATGCTAATCTTTATTTTTAGGATCTTTCCTTATTTTTTAATACTTTACAGAAAACAGATACGATGTGAAAACAGCTCAGAATTTTGTTCTCATTTCAACTGATACAGCTCTGAGGCTGAAACATAGTATTAGCAATAATAATCCTAAGTGTTGACTATTTCTAATGCAGTTATGGTGGGTTAAGATTACATTGTTGGTCTAACTAGCTGGAGGGCTACAGAGATATTTTCATTTAATTTGCTTGGATTATTGTTCAAATGAGAAGTTTCTGCTGAAGGCAAAGAAATTTTAGAAAAAACACTGTTTAATTGGTTTATTATCAATTTTAACAGCTACTATAAAAAGCAAGCATCATTTTAGTTAATAGCTTGCAGAGAAAAATCCATAGCACTTTTAGGTTACTCTAGAAAAAATTGAAAATTAGGAGAATTTGGAACAAGTAGATTTTGCAAAAAAAGAAATATTACATAAATGTTAAAAAGTAAACACCTTTAATTTTTTTAATGGTGGTAAAATATACATAGCATAAGAGTTACCATTTATGGGTTTACTGTCTATGAATTTTTGTCATTGACCTCAGCTGTGACTTTTTTGTTTTTCTCCTGGTTCTTTTTTTTCTTTAAAATGGTAATTCTTTAAGTAACTTATCAGTTTCCTCCAAAATGCATTCAAGGGGGCACCTGGGTAGCTCAGTCAGTTAAGCATCCAGCTCTTGATTTCAGCTCAGGTCGTGATCTCATGGTTTTGTGAGTTCAAGTCCTACATCAGGCTCTGTGCTACCAGGCTGCTAGGGATTCTCCGTCTCCCTCTCTCTGCCCCTCTCCACTTGCACTATCTCTGTTTCTCTCAAAATAAATAAATAAACTTAAAAAGAATTCATTAAAAGGACAGCTACTCCCCAAAGGTTTACACCAGTGCACTCTTGTACACAGTGTTTACTGTTCTCTCTTTTGACCTTTCTGGTTCTCAATAATTAGAGATTATCTTGGAGAAAATTTTAAAGCTATTTCTTTAGCATTAGATAAAATAGAATAAAACCAATTATATAATAAAGCTTATTATATAATCTTAACTATAAAGTTTACAAAATAAGAGTTATAAGACATTATGTAACTAAAAATTAAGGTTATAAGATTGTGTGTTAACATGGAAAGAACACAATGATAATCAAGGTATAAAGTTGTGATTACATACAGTAGTATTTATGTTAAAATACCATGCAAATAAAAGGGAAGGGAAAGCAATGCTGGCTGTTCTGTAATGGTGACACTAAGGGTAGCTGTTTTTCTATTTCCTAGTTTCCTAATGTTAAATTGAAAATTAAATTTATATTTCAATTCTTATCTTTGTTTTTATAAAAAAAAAGTACTTAGGAGGGAGCACCTGGATGGCCTAGTCGGTTAAGTGGCCAACTCTTGATTTCAACTCAGGTAAGGATCTCATAGTTCGTGAGTTTGAGCCCTGCTTGCAGCCTGGAGCTTGTGTGGGATTCTTTCATTCCTTGTCTCTATCAGAAATATACAATACATTAGAAGAAAACTAGAGAGAATTACTTTGTAATTCTAAAATTGGGAACACTTTACTAAGAATACTACAAAACCCAGAAACCATAAAAGAAAATATTGATAAAAACTACATATGTTAAAAATTGGCATATTAATAATTCATGGCATTTAAACATAACTAAGAAAAAGGAAATAAAAATCTAGGAAAATATTTGCAGCAGACCTGACAATCGATGGGCATTTTCCTTAACATATAAAGATGTAGTGTAACGAAAAGATAAATACGGAAAATAAGCAATGAGCAAATGACAAAGGCAGTTTATTTAAAAGGAATTATAGGAACTTCTGATTTCAGTTCCCCATTATAATGACTGTAGAAGTTGTCATTCCTAATCTAACAACAAGAAAAAGCTACACAGACTGAAAATCAATTAACTTTCATTGGACCCATCAGAGAACTGAGATCACAGGACAAATCTCCATCCCCAGGATCTGGACAGATAGGTGTGTCCAAGGACTATAATGAGTCGCTGATTACCTGGAGCAGAAGCCACTGGCACCACAGACTGGTAATAACACTTTCCAGGGTGGAAGCGTGGATTAGCCAAAGAGTAAGAAACTCCCGGAGTCTCCAGTGTTCAGGGTGCCCTTAGGCTTCTATGGACTTGACCTCCAGGAGCCCCATCGGGTTCTCAGAGTGAAAATCTGAAAAGAGTCCCTTCATGGCTCTTTTGAGAGAGAGGAAGAGTAATCACGGTGAGATACATACAGAACTCTCTCCAAAACAAAGGCCTAATCTTCAGGGGAAGATGTTTTCTCTAGGGCTTCAGCCTAGCTAGAGGACTCTTATTTTTTCCTAGTAGGGCTGCCTAGAACCTCCCTGCCTCACAGAGAGGAAAATAAAAATACATGGTCAACAGGACTCAGGGTTTCCAGGACTCAGACTGGGAGTGTTTAGCCAGGGAGGGCAGCAGGAGGCAGGAGAAACCAATTCCGCTAGAAAAACACTTTGAAGGTCACAGCCCAAACACGTAGGCCCATTAAAACCTGAAGGTTTCCATGAGCCTGGTGGCTCAGTCGGTGAAACACCTGAGTTAGACTCAGGTCATGATGCCCAGTCCACGGGTTAGAGCCCTGCCGTCGGGCTCTGTGCTGACAGCTGAAAGCCTGGAGCTGCTTCAGAGTCTGTGTCTCCTTCTCACTCTGCCCCTCCACTGCTCGTGCTCTCTCTAAAATGAATGAACATTAAGAAATTTTTTTAATAAAAAAATAAAATGGAAAGAAATATGAAGAAAAAAAAGAATGGGAAAAAAATCAAACATCCAAGAACAATGGGACAATAATAAAGGATGTAAACATATACGTCACTGCAATCTCAAAGGAGAAGAAAGAGAACAGAAAAGAAGAAATATTTGAAGTAAAAATATGAAGAACTTCCCAAAATCAATGACAGTCATCAAACCAGGAACTTGGCAAACACAATCCAGGGAAACAAACAAAATACACCTAGGCATATAATTTTAAACTGTGAAAGAAAGAAAAGAAAGAAAGAGAGAGAGAGAGAGAGAGAGAGAGGGAGGGAGGGGAGGGAGGGAGGGAGGGAGGGAAGCAAAGAGAAAATCTTGAAAGAAACCAGAGAAAAACCACACCTTACTTCAGAATATCCAACCAGTACCTCTCAAAACTGACCTGGTCATCAAAATCAAAGGGAAGTCTGACTGTAACAGTCAAAAGGAGCCTACAGAGACATGACAGTAGAATGTAATGTGATGTCCTGGGAATCTGGAACAGAAGAAGGACACGATGTAAACACTAAGGAAATCCGGTATGTTTACTTAATAATTTTGGTGGTAAAGCATGTATCACTATTTCATTGATTTTTGACAAAGACACCATATGAATAGGTGTTAATGGTATGGAAAATAGGGTGTCCAGTTTCTTTACAGACTCTGTACTACCTTTGCAACTTTTCTTTAAATTTAAACCTATCATAAATTAAAAAGTTTAGGGACACCTGGTTAACTCAGTCAGTTGAGCATCCGGCTTTTGATTTCAACTCGGGTCAGGATCTTCCAGTCATGGAATGGAGCCCTGTATCGGGCTCCATGCTGAGCGTGAAGCCTGCTTAGGATTCCTTCTCTATCTCTTCCCCTCTCCCCTGCTCATGCTCTTTCTCTCTCTCTCTCTGAAATAAAAAAAATAAATTAATTTAATTTAATTAAAATTTCATTTTTAAAAAGGAAATACGCATAGCTGTTAAACATGGAACACCATATAATCTCACTCCCAATAAGAGACATATGAATTAAAACTATTATGATATATTATAATTTCCACTCCTGTGGGTTGAAAAGATTTTAAAAGAGCAAGTTAGAGAAATCAAAAACACATTTTAAGGTACAGAGAAAAAGATACTCTCAAGCATTGCTGGTGTTATTATCTATTAAACTATAAAGTGTATAACTGACATTATCATTTCTGTTTCTAAATATGTAACCTGTCAGTGCACTCCTAATGTGTGAACTAATGTATAAGGATATCTATTGCTAAAGATGGGAAACAACCAGAATATCCATTCATAAGTATGTTCAGTTAGGGACCAGTGATCTAAATGATTATGCACCCACAAAATGGAATATCATGGAGTCTTTAAATAGAAAAAGATTATTCTCGTAACTTAGTGAAAAGAGCAAGGTACAGAACAGTGTCACACAATATATTTTATATATTATAATTTTAATTTTCTCAGTCATTTTACATTTCAAATTATTGCTATGTGCAGGTATTCCTCTTCCAAATACCATTCATATTTAAAATTCTTATTGGTAAGAACTGGTAGGAAATAAGTTCATGCAGTACATGTATTTCTTTTCATGTAATATAATCTTATATATTTGTCAAACAACATGAAAATTTTGAGTATATGGTGTAAAGCTTTTCTCATTGTTTTTATTTTAAAATTTCTTATGTTTTAGAGTTTCAGAGAGTGGACATTTTTCATGAAGTAGCCATTTTATTTAGAATATTTGTTTAGGGGCGCCTAGGTGGTTCGTTCTGTTGAATGTGTGACTCTTGACTTCAATTCAGATCATGATCCCATGATTGGTGAGATCAAGATCTGCATCAGGCTCTGCACTGAGTGTGGAAGTCTACTTAAGAGTCTCAGTCTCTCCCTCTCCCTCTCTCCCTCTCTCTGCCCCTCTCCCCAGCTCCTGCACTCTTTCTCTCTGTCAAAATAAATAAATAAACTTAAAAAAAGAATGTTTAAATTGCTTGTTGAAGGATTTAGCAATGCATCCTAAAATCATAGAAACCACAATTCTAGAATAATATCTCTAATGTTCCTGAGAATAAATCTGAGTTAATATCAAGTTGCTGAATGTGGCAGTTGAGAGAGGGACAGAAAAGGATATTAGTGATTCTGGCTTTAAATGCTACAGTAATATTAATAATAGTAGATATCCCAGTCTAATTAATCAACACATTTTTATGTTATTGGCAACTATCTAGCTAATAATGTAATCATTAGAAGCTGGAAATAAATTCTTGGTATTTTCTAAGGAGAACTAGGAAAATGTAAGTGGTTTGCACCTGTTATCACAAGCTTTGCAGGTTTGGCAGCAAGAAGTACTGGGGTTTTGAGAGCAAATCAGTGAAGAAGGAGAAGGGAATTAGCAATCAGTAGGGCTAGAACCAGTGGGGGTCCTCACTGTGTGGCCCGGGACACTTTTATATTGGATGTTCTTATGGACCAAACATCTGTGTCTCCCAGAATTTGTACGTTGGCTCTCTAACCCCTAGAGTGGTTATATGTGGAGGCGAGTCTCTAAGGAAGTAATTAAGATTAAATGTGGTCATAAAGAAGGGTCCTGGTCCAATGGGATTAGTGCCCTTCTAGGAAGAGACACGAGAGAACTCATTTTCTCCCTGGGCACATTCAGAGGAAAGACCGTGTGAGGACTTAGTGGGAAGGTGGCTGTCTGCAAGCCAGGAAAAAAGCCCTCAATAGAAACCAAACCCTGCTGGAACCTTGATCTTGGACTTTCTAGCCTTCAGAACTATGAGAAAATTAATTTCTGTTGTATAAGCCACCAAGTCTAGGGTATTTTTTTTTTTTTATGTCAGCTTGAGCCAACTCATACAGATGTCCGAAGGACTTAGCGACTTTGGGCCTCAATCTCGCCAGGAGTTAACTCCAGAAATACAGATTTTCTGGAACAATGTGATACTTACATTCTTGGCAATGTCCTAATTCTGAGTAACCTGTCTTTTAGCCAAACTCTAAGAAGCAGGAGCCAGGCTCTGAGAAGCAGAAGCTTGGCTGGGTTTCAGGATTGGCTGCATCACGGTGGTAGGGTGAGAAGGGACAGTAATATGTTCATGAAGCCAAAGCAGAGAGGCATACTGATTAGCCAAGACGCTGTGGAAGGTGGGTGGCTGGCTGCTTCTTGGTGAGGACATAGTGTCATGGACTAGTGCAGGCCACAAGGGATGCATTCCAGACCTCAAGATTTCACAGAAAGGACAGTCATACAGGACAACAGACAGCTGTTGGCTGCCTTCAATAGATACACTACTGCACGGAAGGAAAGACCAGCCTTATGGATCAAGTGGCAAATACCTTAATCTAGTATGTGGTCAGGAATGTGTAGAAGGAAGGATTTCAGCACCAGCTCTGGATGGTGCCTAGGAAGGCAATGGTAGAAGTGAGGAATTCCATTCGTTCTATGTCTGTGAAAGTATCTCTGTTGAAAAATACATGGCTTTTAAAATATTGTCCAAGTGGCTTCCTTATTTCCGTATATTCCTTGGCCAAGAAGTAACTCGTCTGTTCTACGTCGACACAGAATACTTAAATGATTTGCCATTTCTATACACATACTGATGGCACCCCTTTCTGGTCAAAGACAAAAGCATGCATTTCTTCTTTCTCAAGAAATGATGGGCTGTTCGTACAATTGTTGACCCACAGCATTTCTCATGCAGCTTGGCACCATGAGTACCAGGCTCTCCCACCTGTTGGGGAAGGGAGGGAAGCTGCTATGCAATTCTGTTTTTAAAAACTGTCTTATTTTCATAAACTAAACTGGAATGGTGTTTTTCAACATTTCATGCCTGGCAGGTGGCTGCCACTGAACTGATAAAATGCTGGGATGAGTAGCAGACTGCCGCAGAATTACCTGGAGTGTTTCTTATAAATGTTGGTATCAAGGCCCTACACCAGACCTGCATACATGGGCCAATAGAGAATTTCCACGTAGGAGGGGTAAAGCGTCAGCCACCTGCTTAGAAGGTGAGGGCACGGGAGGGATGAGCCTAGTTAAGGGTCTTTAAGCTGAGATTGTAAACATGTACTCCATTTTTTCATTTAATGCTTCACACTATTTTTGCATTTTAATGTTCATACTGCTTCATTCTAATAAAAATAACAACATTTTCAAACATTTCTCATTTCAAAATGCCTATCAGATTTTTATTTTAATTTAAAAATGTTTTAAGTTTATTTATTTATTTTGAAACAGAGACAGTCCGAGTGGGGGAGGGTCAGTAGAGAGGGAGAGAAGGGAGAATGAGAGAATCCAAAGGAAGCTCCCCACTGTCAGCACAGAGCCCAAAGCAGGGCTCAAACCCACGAAATTGTGAGATCGTGACCTGACCCGAAACCAAGAGTCAAACGCTTAACCAATTGAGCTACCCAGGTGCCCCTAAGATTTGTATTTTAATTATCATTTTACAGGTTAGACCAGGCAAAGCTGACGTGGGGGGGGGTCTAGGAGCCCCATCCCCAGCCACCGCTAGGCCCCCACATTTCCTTCTAGATTAGAGTTTGCATCAGCAAGACCCAGGAATCTGAGTTTCATCAACTCCCCAGTGATTCTCATGTTTATTATGCTTGCTAAGGGGACAAAACACATTTTTAAGAAACATACTGCCTTTATGTAACATCTGGTCCATGGAGACTCTATAGTAAAAATGAACTTATAAAGATCTTTCTATTTTCACCATGGAGAAAGCAATTAGAGGTTTTAGGCATAACTTCAACTGCAGCTGCCTATAAACCATAAGAGGGGAAGAAAGTCGCTACTCATCCCTAGATAGTGGCTCTAATTATTTTCTTGTAATAGTTTGACAGGTCAAGATTTAGACTACTGAGCACAGTGTTGCCCTTACAAGGCTCAATGTCACCTCTGTTTTGTGTCTGTCTTCTAGAATTTTTCACTGGGGACATGTACTTGTTCTTTTTTGTGGTCTGGCAGTGTGTAGAGATAGTTAATGCCTGATGTCTTTCATTACCTTTTCCCCCAAATCTATGTTCTAAACTATAATATGATTTATCTCCCCTGTGCATTCTTTTTTTTTCCTGTTGTTTTCTTTTGGAAAGAAGGGATTTCTGCATAGTCTCATCAGCATTTTCCCAATGCGAAACAAAGCACAGGTTGACAGTTTCCCCTCAGCAGGGTGCAAATGCAAAATTTTGGATGGCCACTTCCAATTAACGTTATAGTTATATGCGATGTGAATTAAACCTCAGAAAGGGGGTAGCAAAGAAGACTATATTTTTTCCCTTTCTCAAGAATAGGATTCAATGAGACTGTATCTGTTACCACCACCTCACTCAAATAACTCATTCTGAAAGTGATCAGCATTTGTAGCAGCTCCTGGAAAGAGCGAGCCTACAGCACACCAGAGCTATAGGCAGAGAAGGGATATAAATGCCAGTCTGAATAACCACTGTGCCACTTTCATTGGCTTATATTAAAAGCAATGGCTTTTCTAAGATTGAAGTGTTCTATAAGAGAGCCTTCTGTACCCTAAATGCAAGGCAAAGGACATATAAAAAAAATTCTTCTAAATTAAAGGGTAAGGAATAAATTCATAATGAAGAAGGAATTTTATGAGTCCCAGTTTTGGAAAGGCAGAAATAAGAAAGAAAAGATATCAAAAGGGGCGCCTGGGTGGCTTAGTCGGTTAAGCGTCTGACTTTCGCTCAGGTCATGATCTCGCAGTTCATGGGTTCGACCCCCGTGTCGGGCTCTGTGCTGACTGCCAGCTCAGAGCCTGGAGCCTGCTTCAGTCTGTGACTCCCTCTCTCTCTGACCCTCCCCTGCTCACGCCGTCTCTCTCTCTCTCTCCTATAAATAAATAAAAACATTAAAAAAAAAAAAAAGAAAAGATATCAAAAATATCATTATGGCAGTCTGGGTTTTATGACATATCAATCTATTTGGGGCTGCTAGTTCATATGTTCATGGCTCATCCTTTCTGATGGGAGTCAAAGTTGCTTCTCTTTGACTCACCCTATGCAAGACAGCATAGACCCCAACATTTCATCTTGGAGCCACCTATCAGATTTGTAGATCCCACCCTCAACCCCTGTGCTTTGACTTGAGGGAGATATCTTTCTATGTGCTTCTCTGCTTGAAGATATTGAGAATCTACCTATAACTCACATTATTTAAGATAATTTGTTAACAGTAAACACAACATGAAAATGTTTGGTTTGCTAAATCTTTTAAAAGACATTTTGCCAAGTTGTCCATTTCCATGTAGTAAAGTACCATCCATTATCTTCGTTCCATTTGCCTTAGCCAGAAGGTAGCTTCAAACCAATAAAAATTGACGCTGTCCAATGAGATATTTGTTGAGCTACGTATGTAAAACCCTGCATGATCATGCAGTCCCTGGGACTTTCTAACCTCAGGTGATTTTGTTCCTTCCTCTAGTGCATACAGTTAAAGTATCTTGACCTTGATATTTGGCAGTTGGACACCCTATCCCTGATAAAGAGCCACTCAACAGCAATGAGAAAGTAATTTCTTAACCTAATGAAGTAGATAATTTAAAACTCGGGGAAGTATATTTGCAATTTGCTTTAAAACAAAAATAAGTAGTAGGCATCTAAGCAGCATTTTTGTTATTGGACCATGTGTTCTATTTCATTAATATCCTTTTGTTAATGATTTCTCTACTACCTCGGACATATCCTTGAACCAGTATTTTAATTAAGGATATGTTGGTTACGGCATTTGGTCACACCACCCTTCCTCTGCCTTAACTCGAATGCTAATGAAATGCATTTTTGCCTGTACAAAATGAAAGAAATGGAATATATAAATCCCCATTGTATAGGCTCTGTAAATCATTATTCCTTTTTTTATTTTCAAAAAATGATCTAAACAGTAATGGGTCAAAGAGTGAAAATTTGAATACTTCGTAGCACTAAGGACCTAGGCGGTCTGGAAGTGTTTTAAATCTACTTTAACTCTGTTTCTGACAAGTGGTCCCTAAGTGGAGATTAAAGATTTCTCCTAATGCTGCACTTTCTGAGCCAATGCTTACTTTATATAGCTGCAATGAAGGAGCTAAATGTTTCCAATATGTATTAAGTTCATTTTTCAGTGAAAAATCCCAAGGCAAATGAGAATTTATAGTCTTACGTTTAAGCAGAAAGTGACATTATGAGTAAGGGAGATCTTTTCCTGGGTTGAAAAGAATTATTGAGGTTCAACATTTCAAGGAACCAGTTTTTGGTACTAGCTATTTTTTCTGCTTCTCCTGCCTTTGATTCCCTTCTGTATGGCAAGGAACCATGCTGGACATCATTGATGAAATGCCCAGAATGGGTGATCTCTGTCCCCAAAAGAGGTGGACATATACAATACACCTGTATGGGAATACCATGGTATACTTAAAATGGACCATTCATAATGACCACCTGTTAGATGTCAGAATATGTCCATTAATGGTGCGAGCTCTACAGAGTAATATGGCCTCGGTTCAAGTCCTGCCTCTGCAGTTAATAGCTCTGTGCCTTAAGGAAGAGAACAAACAAAGGGGAAAAAAGAGGGAGAAAACCAAAAAACAGACTCTTAACTATAGAGAACAGAGGGCTACCAGAAGGGAGGTGAGTGGAGGGATGGGTGAAATAGGTAAAGGGGATTAAGAGTACACTTGTCTTTATTTTTAAAGAATTATTTTTAACATTTATTTATTTTTGAGAGTGAGAAAGTGGCAGAGGGGCAGAGAGAAAGGGAGATGCAGAATCTGAAGCAGGCTCCAGGCTCTGAGCTGTCAGCACAGAGCTCTATGTGGGGTTTGAACTCACAAACTGCGAGATCATGGCCTGAGCCAAAGTAGGACTCGGCTGAGCCACCCAGGCAGCTCAAGAATACACTTACCTTGATGAGCACTGAGAAATGTATGAAATTGTTGAATTGCTATGTTGTACACCTGAAACTAATACAGCACTGTTAAACTCTACTGGAATTTTTAAATAAATAAACAAGCGAATAAATAAATAAATAGTATTGGGGCACCTGTTTGGCTCACTTCAGCGTCCAACTACAGCCCAGGTCATGATCTCATGGTTTCTGAGTTCAAGCCCCGCATCAGGCTCTTGGCTGTCAGTGTAGGACCTGCTTGGGATTCTCTGTGTCCCCTCCATCCCCACTTCTCTCGCTCTCTTTTTATTCTCTCTTTCTTTCTCTCTCTCTTTATCTTAAAAATAAAGCATTAAAAAATTATAAATAGTTTTGTGCCTTCCTTTTTTAGTTGTCTTATCTGGAAACTGGCTATTTCAGTAGCACCTACAAACAAATAGTTGTGAGAATTAAATATTATGATACATATAAAATGTATAGAATAGTCCTTGGCAAATACTAAACACTCAGTAAATGTTAGCTACATTTTCTATTTGCTAAAGAATGTATCTATTCCACAACTCATCTGTTCCACACAGAGATACAATGAAAGCCCAGGTTTTAAAAAACAAACAATTTCTACTACAGGTATCATGAATGGATTTATGGAAGAAACAGCATTGGATTTTAATCTTGAAGGGAGAGTAGGATTTTGGTAAGCTGAGAAGCTGGAGATGTGAATTGCAGGCAGAGGAAGTAGAAATTCAGGCACAATGTTTGTGACACGTAAGGAGGGTGATGAGTGGTCCAGTGACTTGTGCAGAAGACACTTGGAGATATGATCAAGAAGGTAAGTAAGAGATACTACATGTAAAAGTCTTTGGTATGAGAAGAAGACTGAACTTGTTAACCAGTAAGATGGGGTGACTGGAGATTTGTGGAAGGAAATTATGATTATTTCTTTGTTTGCATTGTGAAAGGTGGATGGAAAGCTGTGTCCTGGTCATCATTTCCACTGTCTGGTTAATATACAATGGGATTTATATTGGGCTAACACAGAAAGCTAGAAATGAGGAGATTGAGTGAGGGGATGGTACATTGTCAGAACTATCACACCTGATAATTAAGAGTGAAAAGAGAGCCCAGGAGAGAATACCAGTTAACTGGTAGAAGAACACTCTGATGCATTTTGTGAGAGTCCTACCTTTATTTTTAATGGCCTCCATCTTGAGATGGTAAAGACGAAAAGGAACATTGGGCCCTATATCCATTGTTTAATGTTTTGGTTTTTTTTTTTTTCCAAGCCCCTTTGCCTTTGGGTAAAGAAGAGGGAAGCCTGTAGTTCCTTTAACTTGCACACCCTGTAAACTGTGAGGTTTGTGTAGTAGTGTTGCTTTGGGCACAGATGAGCCTTAGGGAAGTTGGCTCACCACAGACAAAGCCAACCCTTCACCACTGGGTAGGCCAGCTGACCTAAGTGCTGGGTGCCCAGTGCCCACAGACGTAAATGGTGGTTCATTTCCCAGTCTTATATCACTTCTTTGGAATATGGCAAGAGAATTAAATAGCAAACAGGAAAAACAAAAGTCCATGTATATTCTGAATATCAGGTGATTGTTTAAAGTTCTGGCGCGATTATTACCAAAATCAAGTCACAAGAGCTGTTTAGCATAAGAAATAAAACAAAAGACAAAACTGACGTTATTGTTAGGTTCACCAACAAAATTCAAAATGACAACAGAGGGTTAGGAAGCCACAATCCAAGTAAGAAATGGCCCTGGGCAGTGATGAGCAGAATGAGTGAATTAGATGGAAGAGAAAGTACAGAGGAAGATGGATTATGCAGTTCTCCTGTTTCCAAACTTTAGAGACCGGCAAGTGTATATATTTACCCCTGTTCTGCCATATGTACACATTCCTCTCTCTGGCTCACCCTACCTCATTTTGCGCTATGAAAATGTCATATTTAAATAATAATTAATGCCATAATAGTTATTCATCAGCAAGGTAAACACAAAGTTAGAGAAGGTCCTAAAATTCTGGAGCTGTAGATTTTCTTGAATATAATATATGTGAATATTCCATAAGCATTATATGCATGTTACACACTGAAAACAGAATGACTTAAGCTTAAACTGTCATTACTTAGCTGTATTATTGAAGCCCCCCCCAAATAATTCCCTCACAAAATAGATTCTAACAGGTAGAAGTTTACCACATGTTAATATTAGTTGAAAAAGCACAACTTTAAACAATATTGGGAGTATCATGAGTCTGGTTTTCCAGTCATACAGTTTCTAATACGAAGAATTTTGGAGCATCTGGACACTTAATTGGTTAAGCATACAACTTCGGTTCAGGTCATGATCTCACAGTTCGTGGGTTCAAGCCCCGTATTGGGCTCTGTGCTGACAGCTCAGAGCCTGGAGCCGGTTTCAGATTCTGTGTCTCCCTCTCCCTCTGCCCCTCCTCTGCTCATGCTCTGTCTCTCTGTCTCTCAAAATAAATAAATGTTAAAAAGAAACTAACATGAAGAATTTTTTCCTAGAATATTCAATCAAATGTCTAATGAATAAAACTTCAGACGTGGTATCCTGAGGCAATAGGTAATGAATCATTTTGCTCCCTGGGTTGCAGTCAGGATGAATGTATCCATGTGAACTTCATCTTTGCCAGTTCTTCTACGATTTAAAACATCAGTGTGCAGATATGCCAGAAGTTTTGGAGGCTTCTGTTGATGCACATACCCAGCAGCGTTCTGAGCATCTCCTTGTTGAGTCCCCATAGGACCCTTAAAGGCAGTCCTGAATTTAACACCCCACAGCCCGCCCTCAACCCCAGAGCACCCCTCTCCCTGTGTTCCCTCCCTCCCTGAACTGGTCATTCCCGACTTCTCTCTTCTCCCTAACTCTTGTCACATCTAGTCATTTAAACTTGCTCTACTGCAGCAACTTTTCCACGTATTTTCTGTCTTCACCTCTGCCCTTCCGCCCACACTGAGTTTCAACCATTCTTAAATATTTCTGGGTTCCAACAACCCAGTCCCCTTATCTCAGACCATTAAGTGCTTCTCCTTCTCGGGTCCTTACCTGCCTTATCCATGCTGAGTCGTCAGGTCTCAGCTCGCTGCGCTTCTTCACAGACCATCGCTGACCCCCAAGACTGAGATCAGGGTTCCTCCACGGTCCCTGCCATACCTGGTCCTTGCCTCCTGTTGTGCGGCATTTATCCTTCCTACTGCCATCCCCTGCCTGCCTTCTCCACTCACCTCACTCTCTGAGGGTATGGCTGTCAGTCCAGCACCTAGGCCAGTACCTGTGGTAGTAAAGACTGTCAATAAATATTTGCTGAACAAATGTGTAAATTAATGTTATAGCTCCAACCGCCATCTTTTATTGACTAAGCAAAACTTGTTTTTAACGTCTGTTATATTCTAGGGAATTTAACACATGGATGATTTAATGAATGCTTTTCTGTGAATAATAGTCTGTTCAGATCGTAGTTCTATAATACACTAGGGAATGCAATATATGTGATTGAGGACCAGTGCTTTTAGCTTTAAAATTAAGCTTCAAATTGATCCTATGATACGAAATCAAAACATGTCAACTTTAAGCTATATCCAAAAGTCAACTTTTTTTAAAAAAAAAATTTTAATGTTTTTATTTCTGAGAGAGAGATGGGAGGGTCAGAGAGAGAGGGAGATAAGGAATCTGAAGCAGGCCTCAGGCTCTGAGCTATCTGTCAGCACAGAGCCTAACGCGGGGCTCGAACCCATGAACCATGAGATCATGATGTGAGCCAAAGTTGGACGCTTAACCGACTGAGCCACCCAGGCGCCCCTAAAAGTCCACTTTTCATAATCTGTAACATCTCAGTTAATGGTTGAGTTTTTGTCTGTTGACTTTGAAAACAAAGATTCCAATTTACTTAGATAAATATTTTTTTTAATAAATTCTCTAGTACTAACAGTGCTTAATGCATAGTATAGTAAGTGCTCAATGAATATTGGTTGAATGGCAATGACTAGAAAAGCATTAGAAACTTAGAAATGCTAAAAATACTTGATGAGATATTCAAATTCTGGAAATGAGTTTTGTCTACAGTCTCAAAGTTGATTGTTGACAAGGAGGATGGGAAGTGAGTATCTCAGATTTTTTAAAGAAACATTTAATGTCTGTAGTAGGCTGAATTATGACCAGCCAAATATCAGTTTCTAATTACTTAGAACCTGTGAATGTTACCTTATAAGGGAAAAAAAAAAATGTCTTTGTGGTTGTGATTAAGTTAAGGATTGTAATAGGGAGAATACCCTGGATTATCAGAATGGGCCCTAAAGGCAATCACACGTGTCTTCTAAGAGGAGGTAGAGGGAGATTTCAGAGACAGAAGAGGCTGACAATATGACTACAGAGGCAGAGGCTAGCGTGAGGTGGCCACAGGTCAAGGAACTTTGAAGACCCCAGCAGCTGGAGGAGGCAAGGAGCAGACTTTCCGCTAGAGCCCCCAGAAGGAGCACAGCCCTGCTGGCACCTTCGTTTCAGCCCAACAGAATTGATTTCAGAGTTGCAGTTGTGTGAGAACAAGTTTCTGTTGTTTTAAGCCATTGAGTTTGTTACAGCAGCTTTAGGAAACTAATATAATGTCCATGTGATCATTTCTTCTTATAATGTATAAACTTGAGATGATCACTACGTGAATGAAACAAATAAATCTAGGAATAAAATAGCTATTTCATTGGATGAAGATTCCTTTTATAGAACAACTTCATGCATAAAAGGAAATAATCATATTTATTCTGGTTTCCTCCTCCTTCCTCACTCGTTTTGAAAAAAAAATTATTTATTTTGAAAGAGAGAGAGAATCCCAAGCAGGCTTTGCACTATCCATGCAGAGCCTGGCAAGGGGCTCAGTCTCATGAACCATAAAATCATGACCTGAGTCAAAATCCAGAGTCAGATGCTTAACCGACTGAGCCCACCAGGTGCCCCCCTCATTCTTTACATTAGACTATAATTGGGGAGAATGTAAGAGAATATCAATAAATTATAGAATGTGAATCTATAATTTTTTTTACTGTATGTCTCTTTTCCAAAACATTTTTATAAGCAAATTAGATATTCATAGAGGATTCATCACCCTTGCTAAACATCATATGAGGTTTGGTTTCCTCAACACTGATGCTCATAGTCATGATAGTAGCAATCTTTGGCTCTCTGCATATGATCTCCCAAGTTCAGGGATGTTGATTGTTTAGTTAGGGAAATAAGCCAGTTTTATTTTTTAAAAACACATTTATCTCCTAATTATAAAATTAAATCTGTAAAATACATAAGAGAGCATAGCTTAAAACAAACAATAAAGTCTGCTTTTAAATTCAAGTGAAACTATTCTGTAAATACTGGCTTATTCTGCTTTTCCCCCTACATTAATTCGAAACAGCAAAAATGGCATGGCCAGAAATTTATATTCTGTTATACATGGAGAAAGCATGTATATACGTGGATATACTTGGAGAAAACCTAGAAACAGTGCAACTAATTTACAGAATATTGTTCTATCTATTAAATCTTCTTTAAATAAAGTCTTCGTCTGTTAATTAACCATTGGATTTTTTTAATGTTTTTTATTTATTTTTGGGAGAGAGAGAGAGACAGCGTGAGCAGGGGAGGGTCAGAGAGAGAGGGAGTCACAGGCTGAAACAGGCTCCAGGCTCTGAGCTGTCAGTCAGCACAGAGACCGACGCGGGACTTGAACCCACGAACCGCGAGATCATGACCCAAGCGAAAGTCGGACGCTTAACCGACTAAGCCACCCAGGCACCCCAACCATTGGATTTTTAACAGAAGAAAAGGAACATAGTATCTTGGGCACTCATGAAAATGATTTTGATATGGTTTAAAAGATTGAGAACATCCTCAGCATCAGAGTGTGCCAATTACTATATACAGAAGTTGTATGAATTATTTCTTTAATTCTGACATATCACCAGACACAGACAGTAAACAGTCTTCCCGAGGCTGCACAAAGAGATTCAGCTAAGACTGAAACTCACGTGGGTTTAATTTTCTGTCCATTGTCAAACCAGAGTTTCTACTACATTTCTGTCAAGGAGTGTGCCTTCAAAGTGATTCAAGAAATCCTATGACTGGAAGTGATGAAGGACTTGGGCTTCTGCCCTCATCAAAGTGCAGTAGTTTTGTTTCCATAGGAAGTTGCTGAGGCTCTAATGTGGTTTTATGTACACACTATCTTAGAATGGCAGAGGGTTTATCTGTAAGTCCATATGATCTTGAGCTTTTTTTCCCCTTTCCTTTTCTGTCTAAAAGAGGAGTGTTATTACCTATTACCTCAGGATACCATGTCTGAAGGCTAGATATTTGATTGAATAGTCTAGGAAAAAACCCTTCATATTAGAAATTGTACATTTGGGATACCACACTCATACTACTCCCAATATTGTTTAACTGTATGCTTTTTCAACTAATTTTGACATGTGGTGAACTTTAATGGTAAGGACATATTTTGGGAGGGAATTACTGTCTGGGGTTTTCAATAAAACAGCTAAGTACTGAATGATTGCTTGACTCAAAGCCATATTGTATTCAACATGCAACATGTGTGTCAATGCTTATGGAATATTCACATTTACTATTCGTAAGAAAATTTCACAACTTCAGAAGTTCAGGACTTCTCTAATTTCATTTTTTACCTTGTCAACGATTACATTTGTTCAAGAAACATTTGCTAAGTGAGAATTGCAGTTACCAGCCAGGAGCTGTGGTGAGAAGGTGTGCCAGCCCTATAAAACAATACCATCTAATAATGGAACAACTGCACTCACAAACGTGAGCATACTTGTAATTAAAACTTTTCTAGTAGTCACATAAAAAGTGAAATAATGAGGCAAAGTTAATTTTACCAAATATATGTAATATATTAAATTTCAATATATAATTAATATTTAAATTATTAATAATTTGTTTCATTCTTTGGTCTTCAGTCTTCCAAGTCCCATGTGTATTGTTTACATAAAGCATATCTCAATTAGACCAGCTACATTTTATGTGCTCAGAAGTTACATTGTGGGCTCATCCTACCTTATTGGACAGTGTAGTATAGAGGTTTGCAATTTACTAGACGCAATAGATTCAGTGGAATTTGTATGTTTCTAGAGATATTTACAAGGTGATAGGAAACACAAAGTGGGAAACAACTGACTTCCCTTGGGTAAAGAGGAAACTAATCAAGCAAATATTTTTTAAAGTTATAGATCTAAGCAATCAAAAAGAAAAAGTTGTGAGATTTATGAGAGCATGCCAGCAATAGGAAGGAGAAAGATCAGACATAGTAGGTATCTTCCATATTTCAAGTTATTTGGTGATTAGTAGAATACACTGGGGGAAGGGACGGTGAAGAGAAGGCAGTGGCAAAAGAATGTGTAAAAGGTAGGTTTCAGAGAGAATTGTTAAAAATCCCTCTGAGTTCTACTGAGGAGCAAGGACATTGTCACACAATCTACTGCCACTGGATTGTTAAAGGACTTATGAGATGTTCATCAAGATCAGTTGACTTCTAAAAAAGGTGGCATGATCAAATAAGTCTGTATACTATTGGATTAAATACCAACAAATTTATTTCTTCTAAGATTTTTCAGTCCTTATGATATTATTAAAATTCATAATGGAGGTTTTTCCCTAATTGATTTGACCATTGAGCGCTTTTTTTTTTCAAGGACCATCTTGCCCAACCAGCATTATCTAGAAAATTTGGCAAATGCTGTTTTAATTAGAGTCTTAGCTGGAATAAAAGGAGAACAAACACTGTGTGACATATCTAAAGTCTCTCCACTCTGTTTCTTGTCCTAATTAGTATCTGACTCGTGGGTAACAAATCCCTCCATGCACATTTCAATTTTGATTAAAAGATTAATACCCCCCTTTTTTTGATAAGGACTAGAGAAATCAGTTGTGGAATTATTACCTCATATAACAACCTCACCACGGAAGGAAATGATATTATAGGGGCAAATTGAGATGAAAAAGAACTCTCCTCCCACTCCACCCGCTTCCCCATCCCCCCAAGAAAAGGAAAAGAGAGGAAAGGAGAAGAGAGGAAAGGGGAGGAAAAGAGACCCAGGAGAAGACAGAGAAGGGAGCAATGGGAAGAAAGGACGGGATGGCAGGAGTGACCAACGGGAAGGAGGAACAGGGAGAAAAAGAGATTAAAAGGAAGGAGTTTAATTTAAGTTTCTGACAGAAGAAGAGAACAAATGAAGAAAACAGAGTCAGTAGTCAGGAAAGGAGAAGGAGGCACAGTACCAAGATTTTAAGGGAGGAGATAGTTTTAAGACAAACGGAGCGACGAACAGCACCAGATGTAGCAGCAGAAATCTTCATGCCATGAGGACTCTGAGCTTACATTCTATAAGAATCGATAGTCCCTGAGGCTAAGTAATTATGTTGTATGTTTGATTACAGAGATTTCTTTTTTAATTATAAAACCTAATTTCAGGCAAATTTATGTATATATGTGTTGGGGAAAGGGAGTCAGGAAAAACACGTTAACTGATGAATATAAAGCTTTGGACAATTACAAGCATTGGACCAACAGCATACTTTCTCTAAAAGTAGGGTCTAACTATTTGTTTCATGCATGAGAAAAGAGGCATTTAATTTCCTTCTTAGACTTCTCTGAGTGAGATTTTCAGAAGAACAGTTTTGCAGGTTTTCCGTTTGGCTGTTTTCCAGACCTCCCTAGTCATTTCTATCTGGTAATCTGCAGATTGCTTTCTTGTTGTGTCCTGGGAATAGAGTTCTCATGGGCCCTCGGAGAGAGATCAGTGCTCTGAATTGATCCAGGAGCATTTGTCTCCCATGAATAAGTAATTTAGAATTGAGAGCATATTTCACACAGCCAAAGTTAAGAGACATCTTATTTCACCAAGAAATAGGTCATTTGAAGCAGGAGACACAGAGAGTGTGCTTAAGGTAATTATGTGGAGCAGGTGGTCTTCACAGCTAGGGCTGACTTTGATGAAAGAGAGATCATAGTCTGAAAATAGCCCATGTCATGTTGAGTTCTGGAGGGAAAAAGGAAAAATTTAATAACCAGCTTTGATGTGAATACCAACATTCTGTCATCCCTCACTTATTTTCCATGGCAGATTAAAGATACTATTACTATTTTAACCTTGTTTCTGTAAGAAAATTAAAAGCAGTGCTCTTTTTCCATTTCCTTAATTTATTCCTGAAAAACTTGTCCCAATTATGTCTTTTGGATTTAGCATGAATCTATTTGTTTTCACTTACAAATTTCTCTTTCCAAACTTAAGGTTGTAGCTGAATAGAAAAAAAGGCTGAATCTAGAGCTAGCAGAGTATCAGTAATTTATCTTGTGTGGCCAGATCCACTTTCAAAAGTGCCCAGGCAATTTCTACAGAAGTCAGTGGAGGTGGGTAATAGATGCGTACAGATCCTATAAAGATTAGCTCACATTTGGGGTAGCACCTTGCTGAAAATACATCCTTTCCCTGAAATGGAAATACATGAAAAGTTCTTTCATTGTTTTACAAAGAATTTTTAAAATACTGCTCTTCTAAAAGTAATAAATATATTCTTGAAAAGTGTAATGTATTAGTATATATGGATATACACACATAGTCATAGTATAGTCAAGATGACGACATAAAACCTCACTTTCCTATCTGTATTAGTTTCCTTTGACTACGGAAACTATAACAAACAAGGTAGCTTAAAACAACAGAGATTTGTTCTCTGAAGGTGCTGTTCTGGAGGCCAGAAATTAGAAGTTAGTATCATTAAGGCCAAAATCAGTATTGGCCAGGCCTTCCTCTCTAGGTAGGCTCTAAAGGAGACTATGTTCCTTGTATCTTCCCGTCTGAATTGCTTGCTGAGTGACCACAGCATTCTAATCTTTGAGGCCAGTATATTCTAATCTCTCTGCTCTATCCTCATATGATTGTGTGTCTAATCTTCTAGTCTCCCAGCACTTCCTTGTTTCATGGATTCATGTGATCACATTTAGGGCTTACCCAGATAATGCAGGATAATCTCTCCGCCTCAAGATCCTTAACACCTATGGATCTGCCGAGACCCCTTTTTGCCACATGAGGCAACATCCAGATGTTCCAGAGAATAGAACATGGCTATATTCGGGAGGTGGGGCATTTTTCAGCCTATGACACTGCTGAATACACATTCCCATTCCCTTCCTCACTAAAGTGGTTTTGCTGAAGGCATCACTGCCCCCAAGAGATGTAAGTGATGACTTAAGGATGAATCTAAACCAACTTATGGCAGTCTGTCTCTATGTGCCGTATAGCTCTAGATGGCCCTGTAATCCAGTTCTGGCAAATGAGATGTAAGAAAAAATCAGTTTGGGAATCAGTTTTCAGAAAGGGGTTTCAGTGAAGACTAAGTGGACCAGACACGACTAAACTATTTCTGGCCCCGTTTTCTACCTTGAAATCCCATATGATTTCTTGTTTCTAAGGTAACAATTTGTGAGGAGGAATAAAAAGTCAAATCTGAAGATGGGAAGTTTGAAAGATCATTATTTAGTAGCTGAAACAATGCCAACAACTTCCCATTCCAGTCTTCTTGATGGGTAAAAACGTAAAAATAATTACATAAATAAATAAAATAAACCAGTATTTCTTTAAGCCGTGAGCAGTAAGATTTTCAGTTATTGTAGCCAAAAGCATCCCTGATTGATATATTCTGAAATATTTGGAAAATAATGAGGAGCATGGAGAAGAAAATAAAAGCTACTGTTAACATCCACACCCAGAAATAATCACTGTTGACACTTGGTAGTATATTCTTCCAGCCATATCAAAGAGACCTTGCAGTGTCTTAGAAATTGCTTTGTATGGTCTAATTATGGGGTGACTGCTTTGCCATGTCACTAAATGTTAACTTACAAGGCTGGTGTCTGCACGGTGGCCCATCATTCTGATAAACCACAATTAAACAACCTTCACTGGAAATTTATTCAGCATTAAAGCTGGAACATCTGGGTGTTGCGGTTCTAGTCTACTTCCCACAGACCGCCAAAAGAATGTTTCAAGGTTTGGTTTTCATTATTGTTGTTGTTATAGTGTTTGTGTCATAATAGAATGTAAAACGAGCATGACAGCGATATAAGAAAAACAGTGCTAAGTAGGTTGAGCAAGGGCCTCTGAGCCAGAAGAAAATATTGCCGTTTTCACAGTATTTCATCTCCCACTTGAGGAGATCTGAGGGGAAAGGTCTGAGAGGATGACATCTAGTTAGATTTGACTGACGGAGTGACTGTGCTGCCCGGGAGATTCTCTTAATTATGTTTGATAGGAATCTTATCCTTTGTTTTACTCTTTTCTTTTAGTTATACATTCTCAAGTGTAGTGTTTCTTTTTTTTTTTTTTTAAGGTTTTATTTATTTCTAGGAGAGAGAGAGAGAGAGAGACAGCGTGAGCAGGGGAGGGTCAGAGAGAGAGGGAGTCACAGACTGAAGCAGGCTCCAGGCTCTGAGCTGGCAGTCAGCACAGAGCCCGATGTGGGGCTCGAACCCATGAACCGCGAGATCATGACCTAAGCGAAAGTCGGACGCTTAACCGACTAAGCCACCCAGGTGCCCCAAGTGTAGTGTTTCTTTTAACCAAAATAGCTTTTATAGAAAAGGTAACAAAGCAGAGCCATGATATAAGCCTTGAAATATAAAGCCAGAATGTAAGATTGATGCAAAAGAAAAATAAAACACTTCTTACATTAACTGCTCAAAAAATAAATTAATTGAAAATATGAGTCTAACAACTAATTATCTGTCACGACACTTCTAGGAGGGATCTGGGCCAGTAGCTTCAAGAAGACAAACAAAAAGTTTGTCTCTTTCTCACCAGTAGAAGGAAGTATACAATAAGGACACACTGAGCAAGAGAATCTTATTCTAGCAAATGTGACTTTCCATGGAAATATCACCACTGGTGGAGAACCATAAGTAGCAGTGGAAGAAAGTGTTGAAGGATTTCTGGTGAAACCAATGATTCAAACAGAAAAAAAATCGAATACTGTTCTTTCTCACTGAGCCCAAGTTACCAAACCCTTAGCCTGCATGTAGGAGTTTATAATGAAGTTTTGACAAATTTGGAATCCCACTTGTATTTTCCATTTGAAATATGTATATAGGGGGAGGTGTAATCGCGAAAGGAAATAGTAGGTTTCCATAGCAATGTAACAGACAATCCATAACATGGAGGTGCTGTGATACAAACATCTTCATCCTCCAAAGTAAGGGGTGGATGAACAATAAACACTGTGTAGTTATCAGCCAAGTGCAGACATTTTGTGGAATTCCAAAGACACTTAATTTAATTCAGAGTTAACTGCAGCCGTGTTGCTCATGACACCTTACTCTTGTTACTCTTCTCTCTCTCCCCTACTATGTCATAATTGATTAACCGCTACCCAACACAGGTGACAGAGAGGAGGGAGTGGTGTCTTTTGGTTAGTTAAATAATTCTGCCAATAATTTGATGCATTTTAAATTTTGATTTTTGATTCGATCTGTTGACCTCAAAACTATTCATCATAAGAACGCAGTTTTTGCTGGGCACTCATCTATATTGAGATAAAAATTGCATGCTATGTATTGTAGCCCAAATGATATCCAAGTGGGCTAGAAGGAAAAAGAATCTAAACAAGTTATGAATGGTATTGGCAATTACATAGTAATCACTGTATCATCTTGCATGTTGCCCTCACTTGCTAGTTTAGTAAATTCAATTTGAACTTGTTATCATTAAGATTTCAAGGCCTTGGCCAGCAGCTGCAATCCATCTACTTTAATTTTTTTTTTTTTTCCTGCAGAGTGATGAAAATAAGTCACAAGGAAAAATGGTAATATCAAGTATTAATGGCATCTAGTGATTTCTAAAAATGGTATATGGGGATAGTGTAATATGTTCAAAGGTCTAAGAGGATGGGGAGCAATATTGTGACTTAGAAGAAATGACCAAATAATATATTTCTCATATGTATTTTTGGTCTTCATCAATGATTTCTGGCTCATAGCTCCTAAAACCCTTGGAATTTCCTGCAATAACAGAGATAAGGGTAACTTTTGTTGTGTTAATGAGCCAAGTTTCCGAAGCCTTTAAGTACCCATGGCAGTTGGCTGCCTGGAGGACAGACCAAGTTATTAGAGGGTCTGCACTTTCAGTCCCAGCCCCAGACTTCTGGGGAAAGGAGAGGGGCTGGAGGTTGAATCAGACAATGGTCAATGACTTAGTCAATTATGACTGTGTAATGAAGCCTTTTTGAAAACGCAAAAGGATGGACTCAGAGAGCTTCTGGGTTAGTGGCCAGGTGGAAAAGCAGGGAGAGTGGAGCATCTGGAGAGGACATAGAAGCCCCATGTTCTTTCCTCATTCCTTGCTTTACGCTTCTCTTGATCTAAGTGTTGATTCCTATCCTTTATCATATCCTTTAACAAACTGGTAAATGTAAGTAACTTTTCCCTAAGTTCTGTAAGCAAGTCTAGTAAATTGATTAAACCTGAGGAGGAGGTTGTTGGAGCCTCAAAACTGTAGCCTGTGAGTCAGAGCCACAGTAGCAGCTGGGGAATTGCAATTGATCTAGGGGGTGGGGAGGGCCAGCCTTGTGGGACTCAACTCTTATAACCTGTGGAATCTGATGCTATTTCAGGGTAGATAGTATCAGAATTGAGTTGAATCTTGGACAGCCTGCTCGTGTCTAAGAATTGCTTCGTGTTGTGTGAGAGAAGATTCCCCCACATTGGAAATGGGCCTCAAAACCCCTAAAAGATGGGGTAATGTTCATCTACTCAAACACATTTTTCTAAGGCAAAGTGAAAATGGGTGGCTCGCACTTTGGTTCAGTGAAGGCTGTGTCAGAAGTGTTGTGTTACTTCTAACACAAAGGAAAGGAAAAATTAAATTATAAGCCTAAAAACAAACTCCTGCCAACCATCATCAGTCATTTTATTCTTTAGATTTAGACTCCAGAGGAACCTACTCTCAGGATCCATCCTTTCTTTCCTAGCTTCTTGAAGTTTCCCACTTTATTCTTTATATATATATGTATATATAAAGAATATATATATATATATTCTTATATATATATATATCTTATATATCTATATCTTATATATATATATATATATATGGGTGTATATAAACCACACTGAGATACCACCTCATGCCAGTCAGAGTGGATAAATGAGTAAATCAGAGAACTCTAGATGCTGGCGAGGATGTGCAGAAACGGGCACCCTCCTACACTGTTGGTGGCAATGTAAACTGGTACAGCCCCTCTGGAAAACAGTGTGGAGGTTCCTAAGGAAACTAACAATAGAACTCCCCTAGGACCCAGCAATAGCACTGCTAGGAATTTACCCAAGGGATACAGAAATGCTGATGCATAGGAGCACATGGACCCCAATGTTCATAGCAACACTCTCCACAATAGTTAAAACCTGGAAAGAGCCTAAGTGTCCATCAACAGATGAATGGATCAAGAAGATGTGGTTTATCTATACCATGGAATACTACATGGCAATGAAAAACAATGAAATCTGGCCATGTGTAGCAACATGGATGGACCTTGAGGGTGTTATGCTGAGCGAAATAAGTCAGGCAGAGAAGGACAAATACCATATGTTTGCACGTATAGGAGGATTAGGAGGAACTTGACAGAGGAACAAGGGGGAGAAGAATTGGGGAAATGGTGGGGGAAAGGGAGAGAGGCAAACCATGAGAAACTCTTGAATGCTGACAAAATCTGAGGACTGATGGATGTTGGGGGGAGGAGGGATGGGCATGGAGGAGGGCACTTGTGGGGATGAGCATTTAGTGTTATGTGGAAACTAATTTGACAATAAACTATTTGTAAAAAAAAAAAAAGAAATCTAAAAAAAAAGATATATATATGGGTATACATATATATAGGTGTATATATATATAGGCATATATAGTATATATAATTTTTATATTATATATTATATATGCTTATATTTATTATATATACTTTTTTAAGTTTACTTATTTTGAGATAAAGAGAGTGCAGAGGAGGGGCAAAGAGAAATGAAGAGAGAAAATCCCAGACAGGCTCTGCACTGTCAGCACAGAGCCTTGTGTGGGGCTCAAACTCACAAACCATGAGATCATGACGTGAGCCAAAGCCAAGAGTCAGATGCTTAACCTACTGAGCCACCCAAGCCCCCCTCCCACTTTCTTCTCAACCACTATTTTCCACTTCATATCTCACATGTGAAAATGTTGGTTTCACTCAGTTTTCTTCCTTAGTCACTATGCTATTTCCTTTTTCCTTCTACTAAAAATGTTTTTGATTGATTCTTTATTGAAAAGTCCTTAATGTTCTTACTCTGCTTTCTAAGCTTATCATTACCAAAACTGAACTGCTAAAATAGTTGCCAACACCTTATGTAATCATTAACTGACCTTTATTCTCCTGAACCATTTTGTGGCATAGGGCTGTACTGATCACCTCTTCCTGGTGAAGCATTTTCTCCTTTGGATTCTAATAAATAAAATATCTTTATTTGTTACCAGTCTTCTAAGAAATCCTTGTCTGTCCCAATTTGGTCACCACTTCTTCTGCTATTCTGTGTACGTTAGCATGCCCCACGATGTGACTCTGAACTGCTCATGTTTTTATACTTCACGAGTTCTCCATTGTATCCAGATCTGCATTCTATGTCCCATATTGTTACTAAACATCAAACCTAACCATCATCCTATATCTATTTATTATTTTTATTTTAATAACTTAGTATTCCCTAAATGCTGTACATTTGGTTTAGATAATGATCACCAACTCTCTGGGAGTGATTGAATATTCTACCCCAACTTTCCTATTTGTCTGTTGCACAGCCCTTTCCCTAAGATACACTTATTATTTATTTATACTCTTCGTCATGCTCATAAATCTAATCACCCTTTTATTTATTAAATGAGTTATCCATCTGTCTTGTTCTGTTGCCTTAATGGAAGGTTTCTGGATATGTGTTGAAGGTATTGCTGATAACATTTGCTGATGAATTGGGTAAAGTATATGAAGAAAAGAGAAAAGTCGAAGATGATTTTAAGGATTTTGGCTTCAGCAATTGAGTGAATAGTAGTGTTATTAATTGTGCAGGGACACACTAGGGAAGAACAAGATTAGGGGGATTCTATTTTAGTCAAAGTATGTTGGAGATTCCTATATAACATTCAACTGGAGATATAATACAAGCAGTTAAGATTTCAGAGTCCAAAGTTCAGAAGGAAAACGGGGGTTGGAGATAGAAGTTCAGGAGGGATCACTTTCTAAAGCCATGGGACAGGTTGAGAGTCCCTAGGATTGTTTCTGTAGACAGAGAAGGGGTCCCACACTTAGGTGTGGACCATGTCAGTGTTGACAAGGCAGGAAGGACAAGCCTCAGAAAGAGCTGAGGAACCGCAACCAGTGAGGTGGGAACAAAACCAACAAGAAGATCATCAGCTACATGGAGTGCTTCCAAGAGTCTGAGCAAGCCGGGGACTAACAAGTCACCATCAGGGCCTGTCTACCCTTTGTGGACAGGAGACACAGCACCGGGGTCCCATGATGTCACAGAGCACACGGAATGTTTTAATTGTACTTTTTAAATTAGAAAAAAATACGAATATAATAACAATGATATGTAATACTGAATCTGGCCTAGGTTATATTGGTTTTTATAACAATACAGTCATAAAACCATTTTTAATACTTTAATGAAAAAGAGGGCCCTGGAAGGTCTTGATGTGGCCCTGCTGAGCAGTAGCCAGCCAGTGTGGATATCACTGCTCATGTTGATAAGGACAGCTTTTTTTTTTTAATGTTTTATTTATTTCTAGGAGAGAGAGAGAGAGAGAGACAGCGTGAGCAGGGGAGGGTCAGAGAGAGAGGGAGTCACAGACCGAAACAGGCTCCAGGCTCTGAGCTGGCAGTCAGCACAGAGCCCGACGCAGGGCTCAAACCCATGAACCGCGAGATCATGACCTAAGTGAAAGTCGGACGCTTAACCGACTGAGCCACCCAGGCGCCCCGATAAGGACACCTTTGAAGGAGTCCTGGGAACAGTAGTTGGAGTTGGAGAGGAAGTGGAATATGAAGATGGGTGATAGCATTTTTAACAGACCTTTTAAAGAATTTTGTACGAGGGTGCATAGAAGTAGGATCACAGCTGGAAGAGATGTGGAACCAAAGGAAGATTTTGTTTTATTTTATGGGATATGAAGCCAGAGGAGGTATGTGTCCACGTGTGTGTGTGTGTGTGTGTGTGTGTGTGTGCGCGCGCGCGCATGAAAACAGGGAAGGCAGAGTCCTTCAGGGCAGAAGGGCATGCAGTCTGGTGCCACATTGGAAGGGTTTGCCTCTTAGATGGAAACCAGTTCATCCTGATGGTTTCTGCTCCTGCGGTGAAATAAAAAGTAAAGTCACCAGCGGAGAGTGACAGGTTCTGAGGAGGGGAGGGCAATTTGTGAAGGGGACAAAATACACAATAGTCACTTTTATATTGAGACCATGGATTATCTAGAGAAACATAATAGGATTTCTGAGGGAGAAAGAGTGGAACAAAATTGAAAATGTTAACAGCAGTAGTGATCTCAGGGTAGTAGAATCAAATTTGATTTTTATTTTCTTTTTTCATAATTGTTTTCAGAGTTTTACACTGAAGTGCTTTTGTTGCTTTAAACAGCTATTAAAATACTAATATAAAATACTCAGCAGTCTTCCTATCCCTTTTATCTTGCTTTAGTTCCTATTCTCTCTAGGACTTTTTCCTGGACCAACTCCAGCTCCTTGTTAAAATTCCCTGAAGAGTTACTCTCCAGTGTACCGTCCTGTTCTGTCATGTATATTGTTATATGTCACCTTCACTGCTTTATGTATGAACATATAATTTTCCTAATGAAATGATCAACTTCTAACTGCCAGCAACTAGGTCCCATATGAGCATTTCTTGGTTTTAATGAATCAGTTGACACGAACATCTTACATATGAATCTTTGGGTAGATGCTCCTTCTCTTGTACTGTGGCAAAGCCTGCTTTCTTCTTGCAGGCCACGTGATCTCCAGCCTGGCCTGAATCAGATGCATTTTTTATTCCCCTTCTCCAAAATGCACTGCAGCTTTTGTTGAGGCCATGAGCTCCATATTGGAGAGTAAATGAGGAGCAGGGGAGAGAGAACACTTTGCCACTTCATATGCTCACTCTCTTTCTTCACCTCCTCCCATGACACTCCTTCATGTGTTCCAATATACATGGATAAGAGCAAAGACCTGGAGCTTATTCTACTAGGTCAAAGTAAACTCTCAGTGCTGAGGACAGTGGGTGATCAGTTGTTCTATAGTCTAGAGAACCCAGACATATCACCAGAGGAGACCAAAGTATGAAAGAGCTTGTATAAGGAAGATTCTGATTCATGAGAGAGAAGGGTCTTCAGAAAACTGAGGAGAGTATAAACCATATGATGTTCCTCCTTTCCCATAGACTTGACCTGGAAAAGTCTGAGGGGGAGGCTGTAAAGTGGGAGGGAAGACAAAGGGCAAATGTGATATGTGGCAACAGTGTACATTGTTCCCATTGTTTAGTAGATGCCTAGAAGGCTAGCCCAGCTCGAGTTGCTTGTCAACACCCTCCCTGCTGGAACAAGGTGTGTACAGCACAGTAAGTCTGTGAGCTTACCACTGAGACACGGATGTGGGCAAGCGGGGGATGTGGCAGGGTAGTGTTGACACCAGAGTGCTTCACTCCAGTCAGAATGGCGGTGGGAGAGAGCCCAAGAGAAGGGGGAGGGACTTTCTGAAAAATCTGTAAGCTGCCTTATGGCTTTTGATATCTGCCATGACATGATGCCTGCCTAATACCCAAGAGAGAGCTCCAAGGAGCACTAGCTAATTGTAAAGAAGCCTCATTTCCTTGCTCTTCCATGTCTTCCTTCTGCTGATCATAGGAGCCAAGAAGCAGACCACCTACACCCTAGGGTCCAATCTAAGCCTAGATGGGTGAGGTCTACCTGTAAACTGGCTTAAAACCAGATGAGGTAGAGACCTTCAGTTCTTAAGTCTGCACCCTAATACCTAAAAACTGGTGCTACTCATTACTACCTGCAATGATATGGCATGCTCCCGAGATGTCAAGGAAAAAGGGAAGAGGGTAGAGTACGTATGAAGGCTGTGGTGGGAAACAAATCAAGCTGTATCCTCCCAGGTCATCCCCTTTATTTGACCAGGAAATAGCAAAAGTAATCATGGTGGTGAGAGCAACAGTGGTCATCGTGGTAGTCATTGCAAGAATCACACTGGTGATAGACGGCTCATAGAATGCCTGCCAAGCACCAGCCATCATGTTAGGGGCTTTAGATGTATTAGCTCTAATGTTTTCTACAAACTAGCAGTGTGGCTGTTCTGTTGCCAACAAGCATAGGAGGAAACTGACGCTCATGGAGTAAATAAGTCAGGGTCACACAGGCAGCAATAAAAACATGAAGTTAAAGAAGCATAATTAATTGGGAGAACAGCATGCATCTTCAGCAATCACATCTCTTACTTTGTGCAGTCCTGCCTTCTCACAGTCCAAGAGCTTCCAGGTCCTATTGATTCTGGGCTCTGGGTGGTACCAGCACTCTACTACCTGGCCTTGAGGATAAGATGATCCTTACGTTCCACTTTGACCTCCACCAGTTTTTTATTGGTACGTGGAGAAACAAGAATTGTTTCTGTGCTAATGCGCCTTCATTCTGTTCTAGAAATGTTGCACATGCAACAAATATTTGTGCCATATAAATCAATATCCTATTTTTAGATTGGCTTGCACACATGAACTACAATGTTTAATGTCACTTCCAGAGGAAAACATGTTCTCAGTCTCAGGTGGAATGATTCACAATTAATTTTAACATTGTTGACTTCAAATGAAAATTATGATAAACATGAGTATCCACACTGATGGCAAGAATCAATGAAATGTGTATTAAGAAATCAAATATTTGTTGTTATCATTTAGTTTCAGAATGCATTGTGCAGTTCAGTTCATGTGTCCTCCAAGCAGTTGGCAGGGATGCCTGGGGGACGCTGAGTGGAAGAGAAAGCCAGGCTGTGATAATTCACATGGTGGATCACTATGAACAAAGACATGACTGCAGTGTCTTCCACATCGCCCCCCCAACACGCACACACAACCCTTCTCTTTCTGGCATCCCTGAGCAAGTCGGGGAAATAGGGAGCATAACTGTGTAGGCACTGGCAAAGTCAACAGCCAGATCTCCCAATGGCCCATTCTTTATCTGTCCAGTTAGCTTTGCTATCACCATAGTTGGACATCTCATTAATCATCATTAAGAACCTTCTGAGAAAGAGCCTGGTGCTCTGTGAGATCGTGGCATTCAGAGGCAAATTCAGTTCAAATTCCTGACCTGCTCTTTAGAGATGTGACCTGGGGCATCATTTACTTCCTCTCCACAAATTGATTTGCTCATTTCAGTGTTAGGATGTTAAATTATACAATAATTGATTAATTAAACCCATGAAAAATATGATTATTTAAAATGCATTTGGGGCACCTGAGTGGCTCAGTCGGTTGAGCGTCTGGCTTCAGCTCAGGTCATGATCTTGCAATTCACAAGTTCGGGCCCTGCATCAGGCTCCGTGCTGACAGCTCGGAGCCTGCAACCTGCTTCGGATTCTGTATCTCCCTTTCTCTCTGTTCCTCCCCCGATCACGCTCTGTCTGCGTCTCTCTTTCAAAAATAAATAAAAACATTTAAAAAACATAAATAAAATAAAATGCATTGTTGGCCTTGAATAGTTTAAAATAGTCATTATTTCCACAAACATTTATTGAGGGTTTATTTTGTACTGGACACTGTACTAAACATCAGACACAGATAAATAAAGCACAGTTCTGCCATTAAAGAATCATAATGTTATATTCAGAAACTGGATGACCAATGGCTTTGTTGACTCAGTTTACTTCTATGGCACCAAGAATTTCCTTCAGGTTTATTTTTTGCAAAATTAATTTGTCAGTTGATGACTCCACACAAATTTAACATCTGCCACGTTGCTCATATGACTCATACGTTGAACTGAAAGATAATAGAGTGTCTGAATGGACAGGGTAATTGCTGCCATGAAGCCTGTTAATTTTCTTCCAATGTAGAGGCAAAAGTCAGAGTGAGACCTTATTAAATAGCATCGTGAACAACCTGAGTCAAGAGCCAGACCACAGAGGGTGGTCTGAGCCGTGATAGGGTTTTGGACTCTATCCTAAGAGCCGTGGGAGCACTTAAAGTGGGGGCCTAACCAGTGGAGCCCCTTGTAATTGGATAAGTGTTTGAAACATAACTGTGGCTGATGTATTGGCATCACAGGAGCCCCCCTTCCTGACCGTGTACCAAACTTTGCACTGCAAAGCCCTCCAGCGTGGTCCTTAGACAGATTGCTTATCTCTGCCACCCTTTATCGTGTCCCTTAGTGGCACATGGGGTGGATTGTGCACAGGGGAAGGAGTTGGTTGTGCGACAGAGGTAGAGAGACAAGTTCCAAGCCTCATTTGGGGTCACTCTTCCCCTCACACTTCCTGTGCCCCAAGCAATATCGATCTTCTCTCAGATTCTCAAAGGAGCCAGTCTCCAAAATCATCTCAGGGCCAGTCATAACCAGTTTACCCAGGCTGACACTCCTATGCTCCCTTCAAGGACATTTTGAGGACACTTATTTAGCTACCCTATGATAAATGCTATGCCCTATGTATATGTGGTATATGCTATATGTTACTTACTGTATTCTACATACCGTATGCTATACTCCATACACTACATACTGTAAACTATAAAGTATATATTGCACACTATATATTTCCTTCACAGCATGGCATGTATCACTATACCTTAGTATATATTAATATTTCTTACTATTTAGTTAAATATCTTTCTACCCCAATAAAAAACTTAGCAGATTAGAAACCCCATCTGTGTTGTTTTCGATTATATATCTGGTGACACATAAATATTTCTCAAAGGTTGAATAATAAATGATGATCATTTGGAAGAAATTAATTTGGGGATTTCTGAACGGGGGGAGTATGGATTGATGGAAAACTGGGGAAAGTAATAGTTTGAGGAGAAATATAAAGGCAGAAATAAGCACCTAAGAGGTGACATCTAAACTTCTGTTTTGTTTTTCATTTTAATTAGAACAAGATTAAATCTACCTTTGTGAAACACTGTCCTAAGAAAAGCCACGTGCCATGGTCTTCTTTCACTGTCATAGTTAAGGTCCTGAAACTGCTCTTGGAAGAGTTACTGTATAAAGATGACTTTCAAAAGTCTTTCCCGATGAATAGAAGCCACTCTGGGAAAGAGTTCATTCCGTGTGGGTATTCTAAGGGTTAGAGTTTCAGGAGTAAGAATGTATGTTTATCTGAAATAAAACAATTTCATCAGGGAATATGAATAAAAGAAGGAAAATTCAACAAATTAATCTAGGATATTATTCCTAAAGAGATAATCTTTAGTAATTTTTTTAGATTAATCATTTTACTAGATTTCACAAATGGCTTTAGGTACAAGTTAATACTTTGCAGTTTTTCCTATCAGACTTCTTAGATTCCTATTCTCTATACTTATATATCTTCCACAGACTTTGAAATATATGAAATACATTTTTGATATTATCCTAGAAATTCAATGAAGAAAACCTTTATATTATCTGTGTTTCATCTGTTTGCTCAAAGAATTTAATTTGGGGTCTTATTTCATAATCAAGGGAAGGGCATAATTCTGGGCATAGACAAATTTCTTTAGGACAAAAGCTAATTGTTACACAAGTTGATCTGATTGATCTTTCTCAAAATGGACAGATTACTTCTTGTTATCAATAGCCATTGAATGAAAAATTGGTCATTACATCAGGTTAACATTAGCCATGAGTATTCCTGGGTCCTTTGGCCCTGCCCTTCTCACTGAAATGTGATGTTTCCTGCATTGTATTCTGTAGGGCTTAGAGACAGTCAGCAATTTTTTATAAGTTTATTTATTTTATTTTGAGAGAGAGTGTGAAGGAGGAACAGAGTGAGAGAGAGAGAGGATCCCAAGCAAGTTCTGTGCTGCCCACACAGAGCCCCATATAAGGCTCAATCTCATAAACCACTAAACTGAAACCAAGAGTTGGAAACATAACTGACTGAGCCATCCAGGTGCCCTGACAGTCAGCAATTTTAAAAAATTGGATCCCTTCTCAAATAAATTTAGGCATTACCATATACCAACTTTTCCTCTTGGGAATTTACATCAGATTAAAAACTCTAAGGCATCCTACACTTTTTAGGAAAAGTTGTTGTAGAATGAATTAATAGAGAGCATTAGGAAAAAAGATGAAAGCAATGAGGACAGGTATAATAGTAGTCCTGTGTCTCTCCCATTCTCTCTTCAATGTCACATGCACTGCATATAGTTCATACATATTATATGAAGGAGAGAAGAAAGATGTTAGTGGCAGTTAAGATCTCTGTGTGATATGTCAAATAAAATCATATAATGGCAATAAAATATTCATAGTAGTTCATCAGTGTTTGAGAAGGTTGAACTTAGGCTAATATCAATATTAAAAATGGAGGAAACCTCATTATCACCTTTTTTTTTTACTACAAGTTATGTCATTTGATATTTTTCCAAATTATCATTCATCTTAAATCTTCTAATCTTTTTTCCTTTAGAGCTTTCCAAGTATATGACGCATCCTAAAGCAAGCCGTAGATATTTAATGACTACAGCTTGATGAGTTGGGAGATAAATAGTCACCCATGAAAATGTTAATGCAATCCAAGCCATAAACACATCTATCACCTAAAATTTCCTCTTATTCATTCATTTGTTCATTCTTTGTCTTTTTTTCTTTTTTTAATGTTTTTTTTTTTTTTTTAATTTACTTTTGAAGACAGTGTGAGCAGGGGAGGGTCAGAGAGAGAGGGAGACACAGAATCCGAAGACAGGCTCCAGGCTCTGAGCTGTCAGCACAGAGCCCGATGCGGGACTCGAACCTGCGAACCATGAGATCATGAACTGAGCCACCCAAGAGCCCCCATTCTTTGTTTTGTTTTGTTTTTTCCTTTAATGTCAAGAACACTTAATGGAGGATCTACCCTACTGGCAAAATTTTAAGTGTACAATATGGTATTTTTTACCCCAGTTTTTTTTTTTAATGTTTATTTTTGAGAGAGAAAGAGAGAGCGCAAGTGGGAGAGGGGCATAGATTGTGGAGGACAGAGGATCTGAAGCAGGCTCTATGCTGACAGCAGGGAGAGCCTGATGTAAAGCTCAAGCTCATGAACCAGGAGCTCATGACTTGAGCCAAAATTGGACACTTAACCAACTGAGTCACTCAGGTGCCCCAACCCAGTTTTTTTGACATATAATTGGCATATGGCACTGTGTATGTTTAAGATTTTACTTTCTATTGTGAAATGATTACAATAAGTTCAGAGGTAAAAAAACAAAAAAAAAAAGGTGAAAGAAAAAGAAAAAACATTTTTCCTTATCGTGAGAAGTCTCAGAATTTACTCTCTTAACACTTTTCAAATATACCATAGACAAGTATATAACTACAGTCACATTTTATATTAATTTCTAGTACTTAGTTATCTTTTTAAAAATATGTGTTATTGAAGTATAGTTGGCATCAGTGTCGCATCTATTTCAGGTGCACAGCACAATGATTCAACAATTCTCTACACTGCTCAGTCCTCACCATGATAAATGTCGTCACCATCTGTCACCATATAATGTCATTACAATATTAATTATATTCCCTAGTCTACACTTTTCATCTCTATTACTTATTTAATTTTTAACTGGAAATGTGTACCTTTTCATCCCTTTTACCTATTTCACCCATTCCCAACACCTCCCTCCCCTCTGGCAACCCCAGTTTTCTCTGTAGACAATACAGTATTTTTAACTATAAGCCCTATGTTGTACAGCAGATCTCCAGAAACTGCTTTATTTTATTTTTAGAAAGCTTCATTGGATATCAAGTTTGTGACAGATACAAAGTTCAGATCACAGGTGGACAAAAAAGTGCTGAGGGGTAAAGAAAAATGGTGAGAGTTTTTAAAGATTTTTGTAATGCAATCATGGCAATCATGAGAAAGTTCTATGTATTGAGGATTTCTTGTGTGTGTGTTTACATATAAAGGAGGAAAAGATCAGATCAGAACTAAAATCAGAAATCATCTTGATCATTTACTGAGGGGCAAAAAGAAAACTTTGAACCTTCCCTAATCCCGGGACAATAAATTGCCTAGTTTAAAAAAAAAATAGAAGAAGAATTCTCATCTATGATGACTTGAAATGCCATACATTACCCTCAGAGATCTTATGATATTTACATTTGTTTGTCGTTATGAAACAGAATATCATATTCCCCCCAATTTCTACTTACACTGGTTAATCTTAATATTATGATATATTTCAGCCTCCTGTTTCCAGGATGTACAAGCCATAGCTATTGAGTTTTGGGCATTGTGTCAATGACAACATGTTACCATTTTTTATAATGCATAATTTTTATAAGGTACCACGTTGCTGCCTTCAGCAGGAGTTACTGTCACATAGCAGTTTCAAACATTCCATACAAATTGGCACCTTGAGCACGTTAGCTATTTGTTATTCCTTCAGTGAAGAAGCCGCTTCTTGAGGTGACTGGGTGGCTGGCTCAGTTAAATGTCTGACTCTTGATTTTGGCCTCAGGTCGAGCCCCTGAAGGCTCTTTACCAACAGTGTGGACCCTGCTTGGGATTCTCTCCCCCTACCCCTTGCCTTCCCCCCTCTCGTGCTCTAAATCTAGCTCTCAAAATAAAAAATAAATATTTCAAAAAAAGAAAAAAAGAGTTGGGTGCTTAACCCTTGAGCCACCCAGGCACCCCTCAAGGGAGAATGTTTAAATATATTTTTAAAATACTACTCTAATTAGGAAATGATCCTAGACTAATACATCTGTAGAACTGGGGAAAGCCTTAACTAGTTAGTGCAGTTCCAATGCATGGATAGTAAGCTCCCAGAGGGCAAGAGCCCCTCCATCTCTTCACTGCTGTATCTGGTCCTCAAAACATCATCTGACCTGAGTCAGCCCTCAGATTGCTAAGTGGGGGAATGAATGAACTATGCGAAGCACAGTTTTCTGTTCCAAGCAGTCATAGAGGTGTGGCAAATGCTGAGTCTGAGCCTTTCTCTCTTCAAAGGGAAACTAATGTCTTGGAAAGGAAACAAAAACATTTTTGATATATATTGATATATCATATATATAGATAGATATTGATATATATGATATTGATATAGATTGATATTGAGATATATATATATATATCAAAAATAGTACCAAAAATATATACCAAATAGATACCAATATATATCAATATATTCCCAAGCTATCCTCAGTGTTGTGGGAAAATTGAAAACTAACATGCTAGTTCAAAGGCCTGTGAGACATCTGTCTGGCAGGGATGGAGATTGCTCAGGAAGAAGTGTTTAACATAAAGCTGGAGAAGGTGCAGCTTTGACAGGTGTAGTTTATGCAGAAGAAGCGCTCTCCAGGAGGGTGATACAGATGAAGACATGCAGAAAGAAACTGAAAAACAGTGAGGGTAGAAGACCTGACCTTGCCTGCCCTGGAGAGAAAACTGGACAGATAAATTAGCTCTGGGTCAAGGAGGACAGTGGAATGACAGAGCATGCCACTTCGAGGTGTTTTACTATCACCTTGCACCGTAAATGGGTTCTCTCTCCTGTGATCTTTATCATAAGCAATGACAGAGAATGGCCTAATCAGAAATATTCTATCCCTTTCCCTCAGTAGTGTCATTCATCGTATAAATATAAACTCTTCCTCTTTTGAGATCATCACCCCTTTGGATTTGTGCAACAACATCTCCCCTGGTGTATTTCCTCCTTCTCTGGCCTCCTGTGCACCTGCCCACGCTGAAGGCTGGCGCCCGCCTGCCTGTCCCCGGCACTGCCCACTGCAACACCCAGCCTCTCATCCTGCTTCCACACTGCTCCTCCACCCCGCTGGCCAGAATTTCCAGACTGAATCATCATCGTCTTTCCTCCTAAATCTTGCTTGCTTTTTCATCAGTCTTGACGTGTTTCTTCCAGTTTTGCAGAATCTACATTTTTTTTAAGTTACCTTTGTTTTGTTTTGTTTCGTTTTTTTCCTTTTTGATCAGCACTGTTCATTTTTCCCCCCACAGACTCTGCTTCTTTGCATTCTCACTGCCAACAGTTGGGTTCCATATTGCCTCATGCCTGGTTGTTCCTGTCACCTCTGGCTCCGAGCTGGGCTCCTTGTATGCTGTCACTCCCTCACCAGGGAGTCTAATTTGACCAGAACTAAACTGAAATGTAGTTTTATTACTCTCTCTTATTAGAATGGGTGGAGGAGGGTCTGTAATGTACCCTCCAGACTGAGAAGGCACTTGAAGACCGAGAACGAAGCAAGCTATTCCATTTCATTTTCAGAGAGTTTTATTCAGGGTAACTTACTGAGTGGGGGATAAGGGGAATCAGGCAGGCAGATGAACCAGGCAGGACGTGGTTATTCTCCACAACTATTCTCCACTTAATCTGGACCTCAACCCCCAGCTTATAAAGCGCAGGGCATGGTGATGAGGTCACGGGATAGTTATCTAAAGTGGCACCATCTGCACACCAGAGGGTCTCTGCTAGTTACCTAAGTGGAGCCTTCTGTGCACCACTTTAGGGAAGATCAGAATGAGCCTTCCCGCATTCTGGTCAGGATGCACATTAACCTTCACTGGACCTAGAACACATGGCCCCATGGGTGAGGTCACTGCATGGACACAAACAGGACAGAGGACCAAAGTGGAGTTAGTGTTGTTCGTGCTCCTCCAACCCTCCTACTTAGTTAACAGTCAGAATTTGGAGAGAACCAGTTATGTGCTACACAGAGCAGTAGGCAGAGGAAACAATGACAAATGCATTCCCTGCCGCAGAGCAACAGTCAGTTTAGTGTGGGTGATAGACTTGTAAACTTAAGTTACTCACAACGGAATAAGTACTAAAATGCCTTAAAATTCTTTCTGTCATTTTCTGTTACCCTCACATAAGTTTTTTTTTTTTTTCATTTTAACCTTGATGGAAAATTCTTTGTGACATTTTAAAAAGAAATTTATTATTCCATTGCTTTAAAAATGGAACTAATTCTTTTCCCTACACCAGCAACTGCTGTTATGTTGTTTTGTAATTTGAACAATAATTTTTTTTATTCAGTGTTAAATTTTTGGAAGCAATTGTCTTGTGATTCAGAGAAAATATATTTCACTTGGATTGTTGATGTTCTCCAAGTAAAATATACACATTTATAAACGAATATCTGGTTTAGTTTATTTTAAAAGCTAAACCAAAAATGTCAAAGTGAAATTTTTTTGTCAATAGACATTGTGAAGAATCAAACTAGTCATTGTAAGAAAGACGTATGTACTTCATTTTTTAAAATTATTTAAAAGTGACTAAATACTGGTGTTACTAGCTTACAATAGATTATTAAAACTCTAAGATATTTTATGAAAGCCCCATGGTAAACACAAAAATAAAACAGATAGAAAGTACACAACAGAAAAAAGAAAGGAAACAAAACATATCATTACAAAATCAATGAAATACAAAGTGGATAGCAAGATGAGAAAAGATGGACAAAAGAACTACAGGATAGATTGAAAATAATAAATAGAAATAGTAAGTTCTTCTTTATCAATAATTACTATAAATATAAATGGATTAAACTCCCTAATCAAAAGGCTTAGAGTAGCTGAATAGGTTTAAAAATTCCAGCTATATACAAGAAACTCACTTTAAGTTTAAGGACACATATGAAGGGATGGAAAAATATATTCCATATAATTGGTAACCAAAAGAGAAGAGGGACAGCTATATTTATATCAGACAAACTACACTATAAGTCAAAACTGTTATAAGAGACAAAGGACATTATATAATGATAAAACAGCCAATAAAGTAGGAAGATATAACCAATATTAAAAAAAAAAAACAAAAAAGAAACTGCACCCAACATCAGAGCTCCTACATATATAAAACATTGACAAACTGAAGGAGAAATAGACAGCAGTTCAATAATAGTAGAGACTTTAATACTCCACATTCAATAATGGAAACAACCTCCAGACAGAAAATCAATAAAGAAATAGTATACTTAAATAACACTGTACACCAAATAAACCTAACAGACATATACAGAATATACTACCCAAAATCAGCAGCACACACAATCTTCTTAAGAAAATTGCACATGGAACATTCTCCAGGATAGACCATATATTGGGCCACAAAAGGAGTCTTAATGTATTTTAAAAGACTGAAATCATGTTGAACATATTTTCCAACCACTGTAGGATGAAACTAGAAATTAATAGCAAGAAGTAAAACTGGAAAATATGTGTCCACAGGTATGTGGACATTAAAAAACATACTGTCAGACAGCTAATGGACTAAACAAAAAAATTAAAGCGAAATTGTACAATATCTTCAGACAAATGAAAATGTAAACACAGCATACCAAAATTATGGGATGTAGCAAAAGCAATAGTAAGATGGAAGTTTATAATTATAAGCACCTACATTAAAAAAGAAGGTCTCAAATAAACTAACTTTACATCTCAAGGGACTAGGAAAATCACAAGCTAAGCTCAAAGTTAGCAGGAGGAAGGATATAATAAAGCAGAAGGATATAATAAAGATAGAGCAGAACTAGACCAAAGAAACAATAGAGATATCAACATAGCTAAGAAGTGATTTTTGAAAAAGAGTAGCAAAAATGACAAGTCCTTAGACTAACTAGAGAAAAGAGAGAAATGATTCAAATAAACAAAATCAGAAATAAAAGAGGAGATATTAAAGTTTATGTCACAGAAATAGACAGGATCATAAATTACTGTGAACAATTAAATACCAACAAATTGGATAACCTAGAAGAAATGGATACATTCCTGGAAACATAAACCCTACCAAGGCTAAATCATGAAGTAATAGAAAATCTGAACATACCTATAATTAGTAAGAAATTCGAATCAGTGGGGGGTGCCTGGGTGGCTCAGTTGGTTAAGCGTCCAATTTCAGCTCAGGTCATGATCTCACAGTTTGTGAGTTTGAGCCCCACATTAGGCTCTGTGCTGACAGCTCAGAGCCTGGAACCTGTTTTGGGTTCTATGCCTCCCTTTCTCTCTCCTTCCCCTGCTCACACTGTCTGTCTCTGTCTCTCAAAAAATGAATATGTGTTAAAAAAAAAAAAAAAAAAAAAAAACAAGAAAAATTGAATAAGTAATAGAAAAAAAGAAACAAAAAACAAAAATCTCACAGCACAGAAAAAGACCATATGTCCTCATGGGTGAACTTTACCAAAGATTTAAGAATTAACACTAATTCTTCTCAATCTCTTCCAAAATATGAAAAAGGAGGGAATGCTTCCAAATGTATTCTATAAGTCCAGCATTACCATGATATCAAAGCAAAAACAAAGGTATTACTAGAAAAGAAAAATACAGACAATTATTCCTGATTAACATGGAGGCAAAATCCTCAATACAATACTAGCAAACAAACACATGAAAAGAAGCATAAACCATTGCCAAATGGAACTTATCCCTTGGATGGAAGGATGCTTCAAATATGAAAACCGGTTAATGTGATACACCACATTTCCTAGCCAGGGCTGTTTGGCAAGAAAAGGTAATAAAAAGCATCCAAATGGGAAAGACAGAAGTAAAATTTTCTCTCTTTGCAGGTGACATATTTTTATATGTTGAAAATCTTAAGGATCACACACACACACACACACACACACACACACACACTGCTAGAACTAATACATGAATTGAGTAAAGTTGCAGAACATAAAGTCGACATACAAATATTAGTTAAGTTTCTAGAAACTAATACCAAATTATCTGAAAAGATAAACAGAGGGGGAAAACCTCTGCTATTTATATTTATATATTGTTAATATTATTTACATCTATGTTTATATACATTTATTTATTTATTTATACTAACATTGAAAAGAAAAAAATAAATTTAGCCAAAGAGGTGAAAGACTTGTATACTAAAATCTACAAAACACTGGTGAAAGAAGTTGAAGAAGATATAAATAAAAGTAAAGACACCATCTAATTTAAAAATGGCCATACTAGTGGCCCAAGACACTCTCTGCATTCCGCATTTATCTCGAGTGCATGTCAGCCACCTTCTCCATTCTTTAAGCTCTCAGCCTCAATGCCACTGTATTGTCAAGATGCTGCTTTCTAACTGGCTGACTCTGGACAAGCTGAGTGTGAAGAGGAAGTGGACAGTCATGAGAGTGGACTTAAACGAAGAACCAGATAATAACCAACCAGAGAATCAAGGCTGCTATCACAAGCATCAAATTCTGCTTGGACAGTGGAGTCAAGTCAGTTGTTCTTATGAGCCATGTGGGCCGGCATGATGGTGTCCTCCTGCCTGACAAGTACTCTTTGGAGCCAGACGCTATAGGATTCAAACCTCTGCTGGGAAAATATGTTTTGTTCTTGAAGGACTATGCAGGCCCAGAAGCTGAGAAAGCTTGTGCTGACCCAGCTGCTGGGTCTGTCATCCTGCTGGAGAACCTATACTTCCATGTGGAAGAAGAAGGGAAGGGAAAAGGTATTTCTGGGAATAAGGTTAAAGCTGAGCCAGCCAAAATAGAAGCCTTCTAAGCTTCACTTTCCAAACTAGGACATCTATGTCAATGATGCTTTTAGCACTACTCACAGCTCGATGGTGGGAGTCCGTATGCCACCGAAGGCTGGACATTTCTTGATGAAGGAGGAGCTGGGCTACTTTGCCAGGCCTCGGAGAGCCCAGACTGATGGTCCTCCTAGGCAGAGCTAAAGTTGCAGACAATATCCATATGGTCAGCAATATATTGGACAATGGCAATGAGTTGATTATTGGTGGTGGGATGACTTTTACTTTCCTTAAGGTGGTCAACAACATGGAGATTGGCAATTCTCTGTTTGATAAAGAGAGAGGCAAGATCATAAAAGTCCTGGTATCTAAAGCTGAGAAGAACAATGTGAAAATCACCATGTCTGTTGATTTTGTCACTGCTGAGAAGTTTGATGAGAATGCCAAGACTGGCCAAGCCACTGTGGCCTCTGGCATACCTACTGGTGGGATGGGCTTGGACTGTGGTTCTGAGAGGAGCCAGAAGTATGCTGATGCAGTTGCTCAGGCTAAGCAGATTGTGTGGAATGGACCTGTGGGTATATTTGAATGGGAAGCTTTTGGCCAAGGAACCAAAGCCCTCATAGATGAGGTGGTGAAAGCCACTTCCAGGGGATGCATCACCATCAAAGGAGGTGGAGACACTGCCCCTTACTGTGCCAAATGGAACACAGAGGATAAGGTCAGCCATGTAAGCACTGTGGGGGTAGTGCCAGTTTAGAGCTCCTGGAAGGCAAAGTCTTTCCTGGGGTCAGTGCTCTTAAAAGTGTTTAATACTTTCCTGTCTTTTGGTTCCTGTGCACAGCCCCTAAGTCAACATAGCACTTGCTGCATCTTCACAGCATTAACTAAATCTTCCCTGTGTCAAGATTCAGCTAGTAGCCACAGATGCAGTGCCAGGAACCTTTAAACAGTTGCACAGTATCTCAGCTCCTCTTTACTGCACCCTGTTTTTGCCTACATTCTACAAGATGCCATTTAAATTTCTTAGTGACTTATAATCAATTGGTGATTATGCATCCTAGAGTGCATATATTTCTATTTTGCCTTTTTAAAGAAAATGAGCTATGTTAGCTTCTCTTTTTTAAGTAGCTTATTCTGATTAACTTTATCCTTGTTTCACCACTCAGCATGGAAATAAGATGAAATTTCAATTGTAGATGGATAGGGAGAACGTTGGTGATCTATTGAATAAATAATAAAAATATCCATTGAAAAAATAAATAAAATGTCCATACTACTAAAGCAATCTACAAACTTAATGCCATCTCTTCCAAAATGTCAATTGCATTTTTAAATAATTTTTTAAATGTTTATTCATTTTTGAAAGAAAGAGACAGAGCATGAGCAGAGGAGGGGCAAAGAGAGAGGGAGACACAGAATCTGAAGCAGGCTCCAGGCTCCAAGCTGTCAGCACAAAGCCCAACATGGGGCTCAAACTCACAAACCATGAGATCCTGACCTGAGCCAAAGTCAGTCACTTAACTGACTGAGCCACCCAGGCACCCCAGCCAATCACATTTTTTACAGAAATAGAAAAAAAAACCTTTTTAAAAAAAAATTAATGTTTTTATTTATTTCTGAGAGAGAGACAGCTTGAGCAGGGGAGGGTCAGAGAGAGAGGGAGACACAGAATCTGAAACAGGCTCCAGGCTCTGAGCTAGCTGTTGGCAGAGAGGCTGACATGGGGCTTCAACCCACAAACTGCGAGATCATGACCTGAGCTGAAGTTGGACTCTTAACCTACTGAGCCACCCAGGCATCCCAGAAAAAAAAAATCTTAAAATTCACATGAAACTACAAAAGGCTCTGAATAGTCAAGAAATCTTGAGAAAGTAAAACAAGGATGGAGGTATCACATTTCTGGGTTTCAATACTATAGTGATTAAAACAGTATGGTACTCACATAAAGATAGACTACAGACCAATGGAACAGAATAAAAAGCTAGAAATAAATCCACATTTACAGTCAATTGATGTTCAACAAGGGACCAAGAATACACAATGAGGAAAGGATAGTCTTTTCAACAAGCACCATTTGGAAAAGTGGATATCTACAAGCAAAAAAAATGAAATTGGATCTTCATCTTATACCATACACAAAAATCAGTTCAAGATTAAAGATTTTAACATAAGGTCTGAGATTGTAAAACACGTAGAAGAAAACATAGGGGAAAAGTTTCGTGACATTGGGCATGATAATGATCTTGTGGATTTGACACCAAAAGCAAAGGCACAAAGCAAAATAAACTACTGGGACTACAGTTGACCCTGAACAACATGGGTTTGAACTTGAACTCTGTGGGGCATCTTATCATAGATTTTTACAGTATGATACTGTAAATGTATTTTCTCTTATGATATTATTAATATTTTCTTTTCTCTGGCTACTTTTATTATAAGAATATAGTATATAATATATATATAACATACAAAATATGTATTAATCAATTGTTTATGTTATCAGTAAGGCTTCCAGTCAACAGTAGCCTATTAGAAGTTAATCTTTTGGGGAGTCAAAAGTTATACATTGATTCTCAACTAGACAGGGGTTAGGTGCCCCTCACCCCCCACTGCTGTTCAAAGGTCAACTGCACATCAATCTAAAAAGCTTCTGTGCAGCAACTGAAACCACCAGCAATATGAAAAGACAGCCTACAAAATGGGAAAAATATTTGCAAATTCTATATCTGGTAAGGGGTTAATATCCAAAATATATAAGGAATTCCTACAACTCAATAGCAAAGTAATAGCTCAATTTAAGATATGGGCAAAGGTCTTCATTGGCATTTCTTCAAAGAAGAGATACAAATGGCAACAGCTACACAAAAAGATGTTCAACAGGACTAATCATCAGAAAAATACAAATCAAAACCACAGAGACATCTCACCTCATACCTGTTAGGATGCCTACTATTTAGAAAAAAAGATAACAAGTGTTGGAGAGGATGAGGTAAAAATGGAATCCTTGCACACTGTTGGTGAGAATGTAAAATGGACAGCTGCTATGGAAAACAGTGTGGAGTTTCCTAAAAAATTAAAAATGGAAGTACCATATGATCCAGCAATCTCGCTTCTGAGTATTTATCCAAAAGAATTGAAATTAGAATCCCAGAGAGATATTTGCATCACCATGCTCATTGCAGAATTATTCACAATAGCCAAGATGTGAAAACAACTTCAATGTTCATCAACAGATGAGTAGATCAAGAAAAAGTGATCAATGGGGCTCCTGGGTGGCTTAGTCGGTTAAGCGTCCGACTTTCGCTTAGGTCATGATGTCGCGGTTTGTGGGTTCGAGCCCCGCATCGGGCTCTGTGCTGACTGCCAGCTCAGAGCCTGGAGCCTGCTTCAGAGTCTGTATCTCCCTCTCTCTCTGACCCTCCCCTGCTCAAGCTGTCTCTCTCTCTTTCCTAGAAATAAATAAAAAATTTAAAAAAAAAGAAGAGAAAAAGTGATCAATACATATGAAGGACTATTAGCCTACAAAAGAAGGAAACCCCTGTGGTAGACAACAACATGGATGAACCTTGAGGACTTTGTGCTAGGCCAAATAAGCTAATCACAGAAGAACAAATATTGCGTGATTCCACTTACATAAGGTATCCAAAATAGTCAAACTCATAGGAGCAGAGAGTAGAATGGTTGTTGCCAGGAGCTAGACGACGGGGAAGAAGGGAGGTGCTGTCCAATGGTTAGAAAGTTTCAGTGAGGCAAGTTGGATAAGCCCTAGGGGTCCACTGCACAGCATTACACTTCTAGTTAACAATACTGTATTATGCACTTAAAATTTTTAAGAGGGTAGATCTCATGTTAAGCACTCTTACCACAATAGTAAGAGTGCTTTTTCTTTTATAGTTTTTTTTTCTTTTATAGTTTATTGTCAAGTTGGTTTCCATGTAACACCCAATGCTTATCCCAACAAGTGTCCTCCTCCATGCCCATCACCCCTCTTCCCCGCTCAACCCTCAATTGGTTCTCAGTATTCAAGAGTCTCTCATGGTTTGCCTCCCTCCCTCTCCCCAACTCTTTTTCCCTTTCCCCTCCCCCATGGTCCTCTGTTAAGTTTCTCCTGTTTCACTTATAAGTGAAAACACATGGTATCTGTCTTTCTCTGCCTGACCTATTTCTCTCAGCATAACATCCTCGAGTTCCATCCACGTTGCTATAAATGACCAGATTTCATTCTTTCTCATTGCCATGTAGTATTCCATTGTATAGGTGAACCATATCTTCTTGATCCATTCATCGGTTGATGGACATTTAGGCTGTTTCTCCATGATTTGGCTATTGTTGAAAGTGGTGCTATGAACGTTGGGGTACATGTGCCCCTATGCATCAGCACTCCTGTATCCCTTGGGTAAATTCCTAGCAGTGCTAAGGAGTGAACAACCAAATGTCTTTGTAAATTTTCCATGAGATGCCAGAGTGCCAGTCTCATGGTTACCCTTTCTCATAACAAAGTGAATTTTCCCAGATGGCAAATAATCTGAGAAGAATTTGATATCTAGAAATTTCACAGACCATAGCGTACACCTTTACATGTTTTCTAATACTCTATCATAACCTTCTGATTATCATTTGAATCTTTTTTGATAGTCCCTCACTGAGCCTTTTAGTTATTGAACAATATTGAGATATAAACTTAAAAGGTTCCCTTGTGAAAATAAGGAAAGTTCAGGTTCTTTTAGTATTCCCTAGTCCCCTATCTGGACCTTGGATTTTGAATAGGTCCTCTTCTCATTGAATAGTCTCTATTAATCTTTTCTTGAAAAAGAAATCTTCTCCTACGTTTGACTCCATGTTTTTCTCTCCATTACATCCCGATTCAGTGGGAGAATATCCCATGGAGATCTTTAGTGAGCTTTTTAGGGTTCTTTTGGCTCTCATATTTGGTCATCTGTATTAGGTTGAGAACCCTCAGAACAAGACTTCTGTCAGAGTATAACATTTATATAGTTCTGTTTTATAGATTTTTAAGTATACAGATTTCATTGCCTTGTATTTATCTAACATTATGTCAATACTTAGGCTGCCTTAGATTGTTCCAAAGAGAGGTCTGCATGAAAGTTGGAAAGAAAATCTTTATCATGGAATGTATTTGCTGTGTCTCTTTATATACTGCTTGTGAAATACAAATGCCACAGACAAATACATTGTCATCAGGAAAATAATGCATTTGTCATATATACTGGGCTCTACTTACAGTTTTCTTTAGACCACAGATGACACGACAGCATGGAATAAGTGACCCTGGAAGTGATTTTTGTAGTTCCCTGAAGAGTAGTTTATCTATGTGTGTCCATGCATCCTCACCTTATCTGGGGCAGAGCTACAAATCCAGTTTCACGGTTAAGTTAGCAGGTAATCCCTCCTGTTTGCAAGCCTTGAAATGGTGCATATCCTTCAGAGGAATCTGATTATGCCAGACCCCTAAGGTTCCCGCTTCAGTGCACAATGGCTTAACTCAAAAACAACGGACTCAACTGGGGAATGTCAGTGCTGGGAAGCAGCCCTATGACTCTTTTTTTGTGATTCTTCCCCCTGCATATGAGCAACAGAAATGGGATTGGATCACTCACATACTTGTATTCTGAAACTAGCTGTTGAGCCTAGATTTAGCTTTTCCTCCACCACATTCCCCATCTTAATAAACAACCCCCTCATCTTTCATTTGACTCCCTCTTTGGCACTCTCCTAGTGTATCCACTAAAACATCTGCATAGTAATTTACTTCTGAAAAACCTTCTGATGTATCTACATCTGGCTACCTCATTCCTAGGGGAAGCCCATTGCATCTTTCCACAAGTTACTGAAATAGACCGTGAACCTTTCACCGTACTTTATGTATGTCCTCCTTACTCCTTGTCTACACTCTGCCTGAATAAACTTTACATTTTTTGAAATATTGCAGCTGTGCAAAAAAATAGATAATATAGAAAATGTTGTGTACCCAATAGCCAGTTTGAAGGTGAGGGGTAAAACAGACACAGTTGAATTTTACCCTGTGCCCTTATCCATGTGTTCCCCACTTTTCTTTTCTGGAAATAATCACTCTCCTGAGTGTGGTATTTATCAGAATGTTCTTTCAGTAGAGTAAATCTTGTCATGTTAAGTCTCTGTTCAACCCTTCCGTGTGGTCCATTACTTTTAGTCCCCAGACCTGTGCCATGGCTGGCATGGCCTCCCGTGGGCTATTGCTGTCCCCTGGCTGCCTCTCTCCAGCCTCATCACACACCATTCTCTGTGAGGTCAGGGAAGGCCCTCTCCCTGCTCTAGCTTCCTAATGTAATCTCTCAAACACTCTAAGCACTCGATAATTGCTAGCAAATTGGATGAATACATGAGTGACCGCCAGATGCTGTGTTGAGATACAAACATGAAAAAGTTCTGGCCTCTGGCCTCTAGGGTTCGCAGCAGATGATGAGAGAAGGAACAGACAAGGAGGGGAATGTGAAAATAAACAATTGTAAACCAGTGAGGTTGAGACCTATAATAGAAGTTGGGAAGAGCATAGGGATGGCACACCAAAGGGCATAATCAGATCTTCTGGGGTTGGGGAGGATAAAAGACAGCTTCACACAAGAGGAGACGTTTAAATTGAAGCTTGAAAAATGAATAGGATTTTTCAGGGCACAGAAGGAAGAAAGCGTATTTCAGGCAGAAGAATGCAGCATGTGAAAAGTGCATAAAACACATGGCACCCATGGAGAGCTGGGAGTAGATGAAGCCTAGGGTCCATGTGGAGGAGAGGAGAAGATGAAGTTCGAGAGCGGGGAGCGGCCAGACCAGGGAGGGCTTTATATATTGAGCTGTGTCATCAGGACCATCCTCATTGTTGAAACCCAGTTTATTACTTCTGTGGCAGACACTCTGCCCAGCCAAGCTGAACAGCATGTACAAAGATGAATAAATTGATCCACCTGTGCTTAAAAGCATATCTAGTAAGAAGATAAAACATTTCCATAATGCAAATTATTTTTACCCCTCTTTTCCTCAAATAAAAGGAAGGATAAATTCATATTTAATGAAATCAGGACTTTTTAAATACTTTTTGGTGAACCATTAGACATGAGCTGAATGGCCACAAACCAGAGGGCCAGCATGTCACTCCAGTGCCTGTAACTTACTCTGATAATGTGACTAGTATCTAGTCTTTAAAAACTTCCACAATCGCAGAGCCTACAGAGGATGGTTACAACCACTTGAAGGGCAGTTTGAGACCCAAGTTCACGTGATTTTAGCCCCCACCTTTCACAGAATGGTATGGGGTTGGTGGGGGACTTGTGCTCACCTTCTACTTAAGGTCAGCGGTGAGTGGACACTCATTCAGGTATTTTGACCCCTATGGGTGACAATAGGAGATAATCATTTCTTTAGCTTAAAAACGGCCATCTTTCTTAATAACATATATACTCCTGAGAGTGGATAAAATAGTAAAGATTGTATCCCATTTATGCCACACGGTAGCACAGAAGAACTCATCAAATTTCTCATGAGAGAAGGTTTAAATATGAGGGAGAGAGCTAATTGCCATTGTATATTTGCATAGGGTTGCTGACAATGGCAATGTACGAAAAAGGGAATGTGGAAGCCTCAACAATGAATGCTCATAAATTTTGTGTCTCCCCAAGCCTCCTGCATCCCAAATTCATGCAAAGTTAAATGTTATTAATTTTTATATTAAAAAAAATTAAAGAGGCGTTCCTTTAGCACTGGTGTCTGATTGAATATGGGCTTGTCCCTGGCTTCATTGAGCTTCGGGTACATAAATGAGGTACAATATTATGGCTGGGTATGTCACTGAGGCCAAATGCTACCTGCAGCCCCCTTCACTGCTGCACTCACACACTGAACAGGAACTGCAAATGAATGTCCAGGGAAAGAATGCCTCCCAGCATGGTGGACCTTTTCATTCTGTGCCTTACCGGATATAAAGTGAAGTAAAAAAAAGAAAATTTATCCTTTCAGTTCTGATTAGTCTGAAGCAGTTACACAAAAGTGCATTTGAGATACAGGCTCTTGCTGTTCTTCCACAAAGACTAATATACGAGAAAACCAGGTTATCAATTACAGTATAGTTTCCATGCTTTCCCACAATCCCCTTTGAGAAGTGCCTCTTTTCAACCTAAGATATGATAGTTTTGCACGCCCTGAGCCTTTTTGTGTGATATAAATATGGTGTTGGGGAGAAATATCTAAGAATCTCTTTTATTTTCCCTGGGAGACAAGAAAATGTTGCACCTGCACTTAGAAGGTTAGTTTTTGTTTTTCTCTTTTTTTTGCTGGTTATGCCTGTTAACCTAAGAGGGGGGTTGCATGCTTCCTGTCCTCTCTGGGGCTGTCCCAGAGCTGTGGTTCTATTGCCTGTCTTGTATGCCACCTGCCCATTTCTGTCTCTTCCCAGTACATGCTGCTCTGGTCAAAGGCACTGTAAACTGTGAAGTTAAATGAGCCTCATTTGTGAATATCATTTCCTACTGCTTTACTTTGGTTGGATAATAAAATGTTAAGGTTTAATTGAAGTGAACACATTGAGAGAGAAATGGGGAAAATGGCATCTCTACGTGAAGAATCAAGAGAAGTAAGGTATTCAGGTGGCTACAGGTTGATAGCTTGACAGAAGTTTCTCTTTTCTTCTCTAAGGTATGAAGAGAATTCTTTAGAAATAAGAAATGAGAAGGAGAAATAACCAGAAATGTGATTCTTCACCAGTGACATTTCTTTAAAATGTTTTACCAAATATTTTTTCAGGCTTGTAAAATACCTTTGTGATAGTTACTTTAGTTAGATTCTGAATTATATTTCTTTCATGTTCTATGGATTTCAACTTGTCATCTAGGTATCTATTTTACAATAAGCTGATTGTTTTCTGCATTAAACAAATATACAATATATACTTAGTGGAAAAGAAATAACAGGTATAATGATTGGAAAGGAAAAATGTTCTCATTATTTTCTAATGATAGTTCATAAATGAGAGCCCCCAAAAATGTATAGTCAAATTATTAGAATTAGTTCTGGAGCTAAAGATTACTGAATATAAAATCAATATACAAAGGCAATTTTCGGGATGCCACCACAAATGGTTACAAAACATGATTGAAACTAAAGTTTTCAATAATAAGATTTTCAAAAAAGGCTAAGTAAATTGGAATAAATCTAAAATGATGTACAACACATTTTTGAGAAAATGAATTAAAAACAGTTTAAGATATCTAGAATGCCTAAATAAATATATATCTCATGTTTGTGGATCAGAAGACTCAAAACCAAAAGGAGTAAATTCCTCCTACACTTACTTAAAATTTCAATGCAATTTCTGTCAAAATCCAACACGATTATTTTACTTGTGTGCGTGTGTCTTGATAAACTAATTCAGGAGTATGAAAGAGTGAAAGGCTAAGGATAGTCACACATTCTTTTCTTATTTTTTTAATGTTTAATTATTTTTGAGAAAGAGATAGAGCACAAATGGGAGAGGGGCAGAGAGAGAGAGAGGGAGGAACAGAATCCAAAGACACAGAATCCAAAACAGCCTCAAGTTAGGCTCTGTGGTAAGCATGGAGCCCACTTAGGATTCTCTCTTTCCCTCTCCCACTGCCCCTCTCTCTCTTTCTCCCTCTCAAAAAAAAATAATAATATAAAGTAAAAAGTGTAAAAACTATAAAGGAAGGAAATGATAAATTAAAATTGTATGAAAATGGTTAACAGTAAATTTTAAAGGTTATATTGTGCTTTATTCTGTACCTTTTAGTCTGGATGGTAGATAAACTGATACATGGGTGCTTATTACTTATTCATATGTGCATAAGCATATATTCTCTGCATATGTTATGAATTTTGTCATTTGACATTTATTTTTAAAGCCATTAATATACATAGTCATATATATATAAACAAGTAGCAATTAGTCAAACACCATGAAATATCCATATTTGAATGTGTATGAATGTTTGAATATGTACTCAGGAATTTTTTAATCTAAATATCACTTGCAAAGTCTCCCAAGGTCAAGGAAACTGTTAGTATTTTGATCAGAATAAATATATTCCGTAAATTTTTTTTCAAGTAGGAATATAGGAAGTAGAATCTCCTACATTTGAATTAGGATCTAATTTGTAAGATAAATGATGGTACTAACCGCATTCCATTCTTTTCGACCTCAGTGACCATATAACAAATGAATGCAAATAATTCTGTATGGTAGCTGTGCTGGAAGAATATACATTCTTTTTCTTAATGGTTTCATTTTATATTTGAGAGAGAGGGACGAGAGAGACAGAGCATGAGCAGGGGAGAGACAGAGAGACAGAGACAGAATCTGAAGCAGGCTCCAGGCTCTGAGCTGTCAGCACAGAGCACAGAGTTTGCGGGGCTCAAACTCAGGAACTGTGAGATCACGACCTGAGCCGAAGTCTCATGCTCAACCAATTGAGCCACCCAGGTGTCCCTGGAAGAATATATATTCTAATGAACTCCTGAGTCAACACTAGGAAGAGATGACTGAATAAACTTTGTTTATTTGCTTGTTTGTTTATTCATTTCATGTGAACCCAAGAGTTCTGAAAGAAACGTAGGCATGGATGTAGAATGTCTTAGGGCTGTTTTCAATCTCTCACTGCTCTTAGTAACCACAGTCTTTCCTAAAATGGAGCTGATAAATTTCGTAAAAGAATACATTACATTTTTAAAAATAAATGCCATTTTGAAAAGTTCAATCTAGGTGATATCAGCCAAGGTATTGATGGGTTGGGTACCTCGGGCTCATAAAAATGAGTAACAACGTGTCTAAAATGCTTTCAGAGGAAGTAGGCTAATGGGATTATTAACTGGGATTAGGATTTTATGATGCTTCAGATTTAAGATATTCAATATGCATTTTATATTGATTTGCAAATCTACATACTCTAAGATTCTCTCTCTCCCTGAAAAGAGAATCATGTAAGAATAACCCAAGGATGCAAAAATCCCATTGACCCACAACATGAGTTTCATTTTGCTAATTCAGAGAATATTTACTTGTTTTTCTTAGCCATGTCCAAAGCCACTTCCTATCAATATTTCAGATTAGTGCTTAGCAACCAAGAAGTAAGATGCTTGGGGCGCTTGGGTGGCTCAGCCGTTTAAGCTCCCAACTTCGTCTCAGGTCATGATCTCATGGTCCGTGGGTTCCAGCCCCGCATCAGGCTCTGTGCTGACTGCCAGCTCAGAGCCTGGAGGCTGTTTCAGATTCTGTGTCTCCCTCTCTCTCTGACCCTCCCCTGCTCTCTCTCTCTCTCTCTCTCATAAATAAATGAAACATAAAAAAAAGTTTTTTTAAAAAAGTAAAATGCTTAACTGTAGTGATGAGCTCCACCTAGTTCTCGTTACATGTATAACATAATATAATTAACATAACATGATATATACCATAATTAAATATAACAAAATATGATACATATAATTATAAAATATATAAAAAGTAAATATATAATATAAAATGTTTGTGTATGTGTGTATTTGTATTCATGTGTATACACACACCACACACACCTGTATACAGATAAACAAAGCCAAATACATAAACCCCTTTCTCAAATACACTGAATTTTTCATTTGGCATCTAATGTTTTGAGTGTTCAAATTGCAGGGCATATTGAAACTACCAAGTGCAAATTGTCATATGAATGTACAATGGGGTCAGTGCTCTTTTATTAACAGGCTGTTTCGTCCTTCTCACTGATCATTCATCTTCTTAAAGGACCAGATGACTAAAACGTCTCAGGAAATGTAGTTGTGGTCACAATTCTTTTTTTTTTTAATTTTTTAAAATTTATTTCTGAGAGAGAGAGACAGTGTGAGCAGAGGAGGGTCAGAGAGAAAGAGAGACGCAGAATCTGAAATAAGCTCCAAGCTCTGAGCTAGCTGTCAGCACAGAGCCTGACGCAGGCCTCGAACCCATGAACCATGAGATCATGAACTGAGCCGAAGTCAGACACTTAACCGACTGAGCCACCCAGGCACCCCTGTGGTCACAATTCTATGATTGTGAAAGGCTTCTTGTCTCAAGGAGGTGGGCAGTATCACAGTTTGAACCTGACCAGAGGGCTGCAGAGGTCAAGAGCAGATGAAGAGGGGAATCTGTGTAGCTGCAGAACCCTGACTTTCACAGGATGTCACAGGGCAATGCAGACATTACACATGTATGCTGAATGGTAGGACTGTAGCTACATCTCTGTAGCACTTCTTCCCTGACCAATGCACACTACAGTGCTATTTAGAAGGAGTTAATTTTAACCTAATTTTACAGAGGAAATTGCAACTCAATGAAAGTAAGTGATGACATGACATGATACAGCTTGTAAAAGATGAATTCAGACCTAGGCCTGTCTAGTCCACTTCAGCTCCTCACGGTGAGAAATGCACACACACACACACACTGCATGTGTATTATGTATACATGCACACACACATATGCACACAACTATTTTCATACTGTCTTTCCAAACAGTGTATATATGACATGATCATACTCTGGTTTCTCTTCAAATCGAATAAATCTTTCGCCTTTTACTATATATGACATGATCTAGAAGTTAAATGGTAAGGCATTAAAACCAAAACCATCTGAGCCAACAACTGGGATACTTTAGTCATACTAGAAAAAAAAAAAAAAGGAGCAAGCCCTTGATTCAGAACTAGTGGTGCACTGCAGATGGTGGTTTTTGAGAAAGCAAAGCCCTTCTACTCCCTTTTATAGCTTCTGTCTCATCTAGATGAATCGTATTTCTCTTGCACTAAAAAAGGAAAGGACAATGAAGAGATTGTCAGTACATTCAAGACCTTTTATGACCTGACTTGGAATGATTCTGGTAAAACTTGGGGATGAAATCTCTGTATCTTCTAGGAATGTCTAAACAGTGATGGGAAACAAAATCATTTTGGGAAGAAAGTAGGTGGGAAAGCATAGTTATAACTTCGAAAATTTGTAATATAATTTGTAAGTTATTGGCTGGGTAGACTACTATTCTGAGCAAGGATTCAAAGGAGGTATTCTCCTGCTATCTAATATTTTTACTTCAATTTTACCTGATTTTTAAAGTAAGAAATGCAGTACTAAAGATTATTCAATAAGTACAATAAGGTCTGATGATGTAGGAAAAAAGTTCCGTACCTGAATATGGCCTCCCTTTACGGTTCGCTGTCTTGCTTCCTGGGTTTTTTTCTGGTCATTTAAAAAATAGATTTCAGTGACAGTTTTTAAGTCCTTTGAAAAGGATGGGATAGTTTTTTATTGTTCTTCAGGGTAATGGGGCACCCTGGTGATAAAGTAAAAGACACAGCATGAGCTCCCCTTTCTAGAGCAAAACAGAGCCTGGATGAAAGGCCTGCTGGCAACTTTGAGCTGTCGTAGGTAGTTTCCCAGAGGGGTTACTTAGGTCCCAATAAATAGGCAGAAATCCCAGGGGCAACTGATATTCATAGATCAGGAAGCCGAGTACTTGTTTTCTAGAAAGACTGCCCACAGGAAGCAAGGTCCAAGAGATTAGGTGGGAATCGAGATACATGCTTTGCAAACGTGGAGCAGCATAGCCCCAAATTAAGCCGATGTCAGTTACTGGAGTCCTAACTCCCAGCTAGAACTCAGTGCTACATGTGAGTTCAGTATCTGATGCACGATCTCTGAATCCCCAGTCCAGGGGACATAAATAATTCAATGCAACCCTGACATTCTTCCCCATGTAGGAATAAGACTTTTGAAATATTACCTGGATCAGTATGAATAGAGAAGATGAACTTGATTGTCAAGCAAACAAGAGCAATCAGTGCTTCCATGAGAAGCCATGTATTCCATGCACCACACAACTCCAGGGGGTGCCATTCATTACCTACAGTGTGAATGAACCCATCTCCGCAAATCCTACATAATTGGAAACATTTGGAGGAGAGGAAGGGTGCTGTTGACAGGGGCCACCAGCAATTAACATGAGTTAAGAATAAGTTTAGTTGAGAAACAATAAGGAGATTAGTTGAGAAGGAGAGACAATAAGGAGAAGGCAAGAACTATAAGCTACAATTTTGTTAATAGTTCAAAATGAAAATGAAAGAGTTACAGACCTTCGTCTCTCTTTCTCTCTGCATCTACAGAACTCCGGCTCCTGTTATTTCCTTCTAGAGTCGGAGAGAAGCACTTTATATAGTCAGCATAAATTTTTATATTGGTAATTTCATGAACATAATTCGTAGCCAATAACCAAGTTGTCACTTGTTGCTTTTTTTTTCCCCCCAAGGAATGGCTTTACTATGATTTATAATCCCCCATGGTGCCATGAGCCAGTGGAATAAAGGAGTCGAGGCGATGTGATATATTTTAATATATATATTTAAAATTGTTTATTTATAGAAAATATACTTGATATATTTTACCTTTAACAGTTGGTTGGAAGTGTAAAGGGAAAGTATTTGGTGAGTGACAGTATATGTTGCTTCCAAGGACCCAGTGGTTGGCAAACTCACATGAACCTCAGAAATGATTTTTTTTCCATTTTCTTTTTTTTTTTCTTGAATCATGTAGGTTGCATGTACAAACCAGTATCCTCACAGTGAACTGTGAGGTCTACTCGAAACAATTTTGTCCAGAGGAAGCCCGTTACATGAAACCTATCATTGCACGGTTGCAGCTGGCAGACGTTTCCATTACCAGATAACTTACCACAACTTAATTTTCAAATTAGCAGTTGCTGCCACATATGGTTTTGTTTAAAAGGCTGACTTAGCTGCAAACAAGTATTTGTCTGAAAGGGGCATAGTTTATAGCATGGTGAGAATGTATTGTGATTCATCAAATGGCATTTGTGAAGAATGTAAGTTGAATTATGCCCAGACGTCACTTGTTCCCTTCAAACAAGCTTGTCCATGACAAATCCAGAATGACTGACAGAACAATCAACCACAGACACCACCCAGTGAAATAACTCAGGCTTTCATGAATAGAAAGGGAACAGATCACAGAGAAAGTTAGTGAGGAGTCTGTATGGGGAATCTGTTCTCTAAATCTTCATGGAACAAAGACCACGAATTTTGGATCTATTTGATCAGCGTGTAGACAAGTATGTACATCATAAAGGTGACAATAGTGTCTTTGTATTCTAAAGACAGCATTTAACTATCAGTGTTCAGTGTCCCACAGGCATACACATTAGCTCCAACCTTTCCTCTGGAGTCAAAAATATCAACTGCAAGATGATGAAATTAAATATTTTATGTAGCCCTTTATACATTACAGTTTCATAGAATGTTTCACAGGCAATTATAACCTTTATTAGTATGACACTTCCAATTAAATAAAAGAACTATTTGCAACCAACAAGACATTAACGTTTTTACAAGGTGCTTACTCTGTCAGAATGTAAGAAAAGACATCTCAAATGTAGAACTTTGGACATCCAGGCTTTTAATTATCTGTTTTAATTATCTGCCCTGTAGTTAGAGTCTGCGGTAAGCCTTAACCCAAACTAGAATAATGCAATGAAACACATATCATCCCATTTGGGTCTGAAACACAATTTTGAAATCATCTAAACATATCAATGTAAGTCATATCAGCTCATGTATATTAGACACAACAGACTTCAAGAAGTAAAAATTAGAGGGAATTTAATGGAATGCTTAGTGTCTGCACAGTTTCATTCTAAACACTGATTTTAAGTGTTTTTCATGCATCAACTCATTCAACCATCACAACAGCCCAACGACCACTCCTCCATTTAACAGATCAGGGAACTGAACTGCAAAGATGTCAAGTGACTTAGTCACACCGCTAGAATATAATTTGCTTGTATCATTAAATTCTGTAATCATATATCATTCATCTACCAACTTAAGTCTCATTTGGTGGGTTGCAATAAAGGAATCAAATGTAAACCTATCCATAAACCTGGTCAATTGAAAGAACAGAGGCTGAAGTAGAATCCGAGGTGACCATAACTGTGCTCCCAAGTATAGGTATTGGGGTCTTCACAGGAAAACAGGGTGTTTCTTCCTCAAACTCCTTTTAAATAAGTAGCATGTAGTGATCAAAGGAGATATTTTAAGATTAACCTTTCATGTGGCTACCATTTTGAAAAAAAAAATGTAGAAACACTTTGCTTAAATTACTCCATAATGGAAATGAGAAAAATGAAATACAGTAAAACCTTGAATTGCAAGTAACCTCTTCTGCGAGTGTTCTGAAAGACGAGCAAACATTTCTAATAAATTTTAATTTGATAAGCAAGCGATGTTTTGCAATACTAGTGGTGCATGATGCCAAATGTCAAATGATCACAAATGAGCCAAGGGTTATCTCTCTCCTCTCTCTCTCTCTCTCTCTCTCTCTCTCTCTCTCTCTCTCTCACACACACACACACACACACACACACACACACACACACACACACACACTGTAGAATTGTGGGTGATCTACTCTCATGCTCAGATGCTCAGTCTCAGGCCACAGTGTTTGGCAGAAATTCATGATTTTTCAGAATGTTGGAAGGTGCCCACAACCACAGGTCTGGTGTATCTTTTGTTACTTCAAAGCACCTATGGACAGTCACTTGCTTTTCCATACAAGCAGATGCTTAGGAACCCTTTGCTTCATTCTAGGTCAGGCTACCTGCAGATATAGCCACTTTCCTCTGCTGCCTTATTGCCAGCTACACTAAATACAGTATATGACAAGAGTTTATTAATACTGTGCTGTAGTCAACATCTGTGTGAGCGTATACAGTGGCCCCCATGCAGAAAGAGATTCCACTGAACCAATAGATAGTTGTAATTCCGTTAGTGATAGTGAAAGTCATCTTATACAATAACTCTCCTCTCTCTTGTCTCCCTCACACCAGCCACGAAGGTTTTAAGCACAGGTTACTTTGTTTATTTTTCTTTATATTTTGTATTTTATTTATTATTTTGTATTATACTATTGTAATCATTTTTATATGAATATTTTTTGGTTATGGAATGAATCATCTGAGTTTCCATTATTTCTTATGGGGAAATTCAAGTGATATACAAGTGCTTTGGATGACAGGCACATTTCTGGAATGAGTTATGCTCGCAAACCAAGGTTTTACTGTATATATTTTCTCTATGATAGAGCATGCCCGAAAACATTGAAGAAAAGAGGTAAGTGTCTAAATGAGATGGTGGCAGCTCTGAGTGCCTTTGAAGATTTGGAAAAGTTTCGTTCCGTGAAAGCACTCTTTAATATGCACAACTTATTCTTATTCAACACCTGATCAGATTTTCCTGCTCTTAGGAGGCCTATAAGGTTTTTCTCTTGCTCAGTTATTAGCCACTGCTGTAATGACATTTTCAAAATTTAGAAATGTGTTGAATCAGTAGAGCCATCACTACTGTTAACCATTTCACTCCATGGTCCCCGAGAACTAGGAACTGGCTTGCAACGTGGCTAAGGAAAACAAGCATGTATTCTCAGAATTCACAAAAGTAAACTCACATGTGGAGTAAGTGGAGTTTTTTGCACCGTTGGCTTTATTTTTCACATTATTCTTGGTGGTGGCAGTGGTAATAATGGAAATAGATTAAGAGCAGTGGCAGACATGTTAGAAATTATAATAGCTGTTTCCTGTTAATAGTATTCGCAGCAACCATAGTACAGTAACAGCAAAAATCACTTATTTTAATGTTACAGAAATAGAAGAACAAGAATTACAATTATAGTTTTTATATATTAACAGATTCTTTCATATTTTTACTCATTTCTGTGGAAACAAGATGAGACTTCACCTTTGAAATTTGGGAAATTGTAGCCCTAGAAAAATTTTCCTGATGAAGAGAAGCACTAGTTAAGGATTTGTATTGTTATACCCAGATCGCAGTATCCTCACCGACCAGAGACCACCAGGGAGACCGAGTCACACATGCAAAGGCAAAGGGCTTTATTACGGGCTGGAGCTCGGGCTCACAGACTTCACCAGCACATGGATCCGTGCTGAGAGCCCCGAACAAGGGCAGAGTAGGGTTTTTATGGGGTTTGAGACGGGGGAGTTACAGAAGTTGTGACATGGGAATAGTGATCCAATCATAATTATACAACATCACTGACAGCGGGTTTGACCATACACATTGCCTAGAGTGTTCGTTACTTTTGGCGGGATCCAATTACAACGTTTAGAGTACCTTTAAATTCAACCAATCACAGAGTGAGCCTAGGGTTGTTCGGAGACTAACAGGTTAACTTTAACATTAGGTAACCGGGTCCTATCTATAGTTTCTATCTCCAGGCCTCTCCCTTAGTAATGTGGAGGGTGGTCGCTGAACTTTCCTGATTGGGTGTTGCAAGGGTGGTTTCTCCTGCCTTGGGCAATGTGTAACTGCCTGATAGTTTCCGGAAAGCTGAAACTCAGGCCTTCTAGTTCAGAGGGAAACTTAAAGCCTGTCATGGAGTCAGTTTGGTTTAGACGTTTAGACTTGTGGCCTTATAGTATGATTTGAAAACTGAGTTACGGAGAACAGAGAATAATTTTTTGCCAAATCTATGTGGAAATATCCAGAGATAAAAGTACACATATTTGTATCTTGTTTTTTAAGAATTAACAGTAAGAATTAAGTATCTGAAATCATTTATGGTCCTGCATTTTGCAACTCTGTTTCCTGGGAATTGCTGCTGCTTTTCTTAGACTTGTTTTGGAAAATTAATTTAGTATTGATTCACAATTATCGTATTGCCTTGATTACTGCCCTATTTATTCTTTAAATCAAGCAAAGTTCTTCCATTAGTTCATAGAGAATAGGGAAATAACTATTCAGAGCCACTGTCCCTTACAGAACATTCTCAGAGTATAATTTAATCCTTTCCTTGAAAGATCATACTTACAGGGGTACCTGGGTGGCTCAGTCAGTTAAACATCTGACTCCTGACTTCAGCTCAGGACATGGTCTCATAATCTGATGGTTTGTACAGTTTGTAAGATTAAGCCCTGCATTGGTCTTTGTGCTGACAGTGTGGAGCCTGCTAGGGGATTCTCTCTTTCTCTGTCTCGCTGCCCCTTCCCAGCTTGTGCTCTATCTCTCTCAATATAAATAAATAATCATTTTAAAAAAGAAGAAGGAAGGTCATTCATACTGATACAGAATTTTTGTATCCACCTTAATGGTGAAAATATAAAAACATGCTCATGAGGATAGGAGAAAATGAAACAAATCATAGGTTCTGAAAAATAGTTACTCTTCATCTTTATAATTTTAAGAATGTGATATTCACTTTGAACTTTGATTATGACTCTGAAATTTTACAGGGAGATAAAAGTGATGACTATGTCACTCTATCTTAAGATCATTTAGTACAATTGAGATTTGTGAAATAGTACAAAATTCTGCCCAAGACAGATGAAATTTATTTTGAAAGCTATTACTTGGCATTTGAGAAACAAGAAGTAATCAATGATTAAAATACATGGTAAAGAGTTCAATAGTTAAAATATATTTTTAAGTGAATAGCTAAAATTTAATTATGCTACTGATGAAAAATGAAAAGGAAGTTCAAAGCAATAAGACATTGCTGAAAAGAAATTAATTTCAAGGTAAATAACTGGAGATTTAAATTTCCAGTAACTTACCTGGAAATCATAGCTGAGAATTAGAAACAATAATGACTACAATATGTCACTGAAAGTTTTATTCAGACCATGAAATGAGATAACAAAAGCTTTAACACTTTTTTAGAAGTTTCAATTCTACACAATTTTATGGATTTTTTTTAATCTTGCTGTTTTATTTCATTAATTCTTTTAAAACAATTTTTTTAGTGTTTATTCAGTTTTGAGAGACAGAGCATGAGCAGGGGAGGGGCAGAGAGGGAAACAGCATCCAATGCAGGCTCCAGGCTCTGAGCTATCAGCACAGGGCCTGATGCGGGGCTCGAACCCACGAACCCTGAGATCATGACCTGAGCTGAAGTCAGGCATTTAACCGACTGAGCGACCTAGGCACCCCGTTATTTCATTAATTCTTACGAAAATAGAAAAATGATCTATAGTAGTCTCAGATATCTGGTTAACTTGTGATTGGCTAAACATTACAATTGCATTATCACAAATACTCTGGGTTTTGTTTTGTAATATTGTGTGTGTGTGTGTGTGTGTGTGTGTGTGTGTGTGTGTTTGCCTTTACATATATATATGTTCTTAATTGTGCATTTCTTAGATTAATATTAAATTAGTTATCATTCCCTGAGCTGACTCTCCTTTCAGGAATCTAAAGACCTTGGAGGCAAGAAGCCAGCATAGGATTAACAATTTGTCATGGATAATACACAAAGTAAATAAAGCCAATGTGAATAATTGGAAGTGGGCAGAGTTCTAACATAGGAGCTATTGAAAGTTAATTCAATACAAATTTCTTCGTAGTTAATTCTTTCTTATTATCCAACCACTAGAATAGGCTGCCATTGATAACTTTCAAAAGAAAGAGGCATTTGTGTCTTATCTGTGTTTTACCATTTTATCTGTAACATATAATCCTTTTCTTCTTTATAGAGTGTTTGTATTATAATAACTGAGAAATGTGCAAATTTTTCCATGGGTGCTTAACATTCTTTCAATTTTGACAAAAAGGTTTGGAACGTTTTCTGCATATTAGTATTAAAGATATGCATGTGTGGTTTTAAAATGTCCTAAACTGAGATTACAGTAGAAGAAATGCAATTAAACTTTGTGAAAATGCAATTAAACATCATGAAAATGCATTAATTTATGACACGGACTTGCATGTTCAGGTAGTGTTAAAATAATGAGGGATTAATAATGGCAGATTGAATATTTGAATTACATACCCTACTGTATGACCTTTTTAGCCTAATGACCTCTTCCACAGTCCACAGTCACTTTTCTTACAGCTAAAATTGTACATATTCTAGATTTCTGATTTATCAGTCTGCAAGGTACACAAAATCATATGAGACTTTGCTCCTTAATCCAGAATGTTGTTGATCAGATGTTAAGACATTAGTTATATTCCTTTTTTAGTTATTTTGATATTTTATTTTCAAAATATGACCACAATGGAGTTGGAGGTGTTTAAATTAAATTTTTATCTAGGCTTTTCCTTAACATAGTTCCTATTTTTTTTCCAATTACAGGTTTCATATACACTGGAGAAGTTGTACATCGAATGCTAACAGCCACACAGTACATAGCACCTTTAATGGCAAATTTTGATCCCAGTGTATCCAGAAATTCAACAGTCAGATATTTTGATAATGGTATGTATTGGTTAGCCTGTTCTTTACTGAATGTGTAGTTTTAATCATAGATCATCAGATTCATATTAATATTTTATGACCTGGAGTTTTTCTGGTAAGCTGAATTGTAAATTGCTTGATGCAAATGCCTTGAGTTGACAAATATTATAGTGTAACTGTTAATATGTAGATTGAAGTGTATGGTCAAATGTCAGTCATTTATCCATTCATTTGTTTGTTCAACAACTCTTTATTAACACGTCTTAGCCACTACAATAAATGAGTTGCTGCCAACGACTTCTTGAACAGAGCAAATACATTTATTTAATGCTATTTTCAGTAAGTCCTTACTATTGAAAAAACTAAATAAGGGTAATTTGTTATCTTCAAATAGAACCAAGTGGCATAATACTTCAATATTAAATTTTTAAACCTATGAATGATATATACATAAGATCAACACACCTTTTAAAAACTACATAGTGGATAGTTAAAATACACCTATGAAAATCAAATTCTCCTGACTTTAAAATAGGAAGTAGAGCCTACAAGTATTTATCAAGTATAGTGACAACCTATCCCTACTATTTTTTATTTGGAGACATATAAAATAGAGAAAACCTGCACTGTGTCACTAAATGCTATTCAAATCTAAGTAAGGAATTTAAGGTTCTGAAGACCTTCAGATAAATGGATTTCATGTCTGTATCTTATGGTAGGTTATAACTTTAGTAAAGAAAATATGAAAAGAAAAGTTTGTTTTGGAAAATCAAAGATAAAATTTCTGTACTCCATAATACAGAAGTAGTATTTATTTGCCCAAATGACAATTTCATCTTTTAAAATTATGGAACTATTTGGTGTGAACCGAGTTATTTCTACTCATACTGAAAAAGGAAGAAATTTACTAGTGGGTAGTATAGACTTAATAGTGACAGTAACATTGGGGAAATGTGATCATTTTGCTAAAAGCAATCTTCTAACCAGTGTGGTAAAGCCATTTTACAGGTGAAAACAGCAAACAAAGAAGGAAACTAAACATAGTTAGATGTATACTCTGAGAAACACATTTCAAACAATTTGAAAAGCATGAAAAACTCTGAATTTTAGCCATAATAATTACCTTCTCCTATTATTTTGAGTAACAATCAAACTCTATCCTCCCTTTAAAAAATGAGGTGCCAAAGATAAGGATTTCCAAGTAGATTATAAAGATACTTGAGGCAAAAGTATAACCAGACACTTCTCTGAAACTTATTCCATGACCTTCCAGTCAGAATTAACTTAGTAAACAGGAAATGATTTGATGAAATTTGATTATTTTTTTAAGTTATTTATTTATTTCTAAGAGAGAGAGAGAGAGAGAGAGAGAGAGCATGAACAGGGGAAGGTCAGAGAGAGAGGAAGACACAGAATCCGAAACAGGCTCCAGGCTCTGAGCTAGCTGTCAGCACAGAGCCCAACGCGGGGCTCAAATCTGCGAACCGTGAGATCACGACCTGAGCCGAAATCGGACGCTTAACCGACTGAGCCACCCAGGCGCCCCAGAAAGTTGATTATTTTCTAAGCTCTGTCACTTACTAGATGATGTTAGAGACATGCACTCATGGGGGCAGTATTCTGATGACCGAGTTTTCATAATATTAACATAAAAAGCATAACGCATAATGACATAAGTAAGTCTCTCCAATAAGCATATAGGACAGTGTACCAACATGTGGTCTGATATATGAACTTAAGTGAAACCTTCATCTTCCAGATAAGGAAGAGCATCACTAGATCATGTGCCCATCATGAAAGAAATGGTGTAGGGTTGTCAGTCATGGGCCAGGAAATGAACCACACTAACTCAGCTCCTTAGAAATGTAAATTTCATTCTTCAACCCATGGTTTTCTTTTCACAGTAGATACTTTTACATCATAATTGTCCACGGAAAGTGCCTCCCTGGTTTACTTACCCAATTCCTCCTATTTAGGCACTACCTAGAGAACAGTAGGTGAGTTGGGGGCTACTTGGAGCAATAGAAGATTTTGTCTCCAAAAGCCACTCCCACCATCCTTTAGATCATAAAGTTTTAGATTTCAGTAACTTTTTAAAACTTTTTTAAGTTTATTTATTTATTTTGAGAGACAGAGAAAGTGTGAATGGGGAAGGAACAGAGAGAGAGAAGGACGGAAAGAATCCCACATGAGCTCTGCACTGTCAGCACAGAGTCTGATGTGGGAAAACCCTGAGATCATGACCTGAGCTGAAACAGAGAGCTGGATGTTTAACATACTGAGCCACACAGGTCCCCCTCAGTAACTTTTAATTAAAGAGGAAACTTTAATAGAAATATTTAGCTTTAAATTTAATAACATCTACACTTAAATAATCTTTCAATTATGTATGAACTACTCAGGATGTATATAGAACCATTTAAGTTAATAAATGTTGGGAGAGCTATAATGGTACTACTTGAAATAAAAAACTTACTTGCAAACTTATTGTTATTTTAAAAAGCCTGCTACTCATCATATATTAAGAATATCTTCATGGCACCTGGATGGCTCAGATGGTTGAGTGTCCGACTTCGGCTTCATGATCCGACTTCACGATCTCAGGGTTCCTGGGCTCGAGCCCTACATCGGGCTCACTGCTGGCAGCCTGTCAGCTTAGAGCCTGCTTCGGATCCTCTGTCTCCCTCTCTTTGCCCCCTCCCCCATCACTTTCACTCTCCCAAAAATAAATAAATATTTTTTTAAAAAAGAGTATCTTGGAATGTCTGGGCGGCTCAGTTGATTGAGTGTTAAACTCTTGATTTGGGCTCAGGTCATGATACCAGGTCATGGGATCAAGCCCTGCACTGGGCTCCATGCTGAGCATGTAGCCTGCCTGAGATTCTCTCACTCTCTTTGTGCCCCTCCCCGACTCACACATATGCTCTCGCTCTCTCTCAAGTAAGTAAGTAAATAATTAAATAAATAAGAATATCTTCATCAGAATTTACATTAAAGACATTTAATTACCCCATTTACATGGACATTTATTTGGCACAAAATTTGAGGTAACCATATCTTCATGTATTTAATGCAGAAATGCCTAGAAAGCAGGAACTCTGCCCTCCCCCACCACGTTGTAGGAGAACAAACAGGCTCTTACAGGTTGGGTCCAAGGCCCTGCAAGAAGTTGTAGAGGCAGGACAGAGGCTATGTCTTCTGCCCTCTAATTCGGTGCTTTCTCTCTACCATCTAAGTGCCTAAATGAAATTAATGAATAAAGAGGAGACCAGACCTTGAGAGTTGCCAACATGCATGAAGGATAAAAGATACTGTTAGTGGGCATTTCCTGATCAGAACCCCCTTTACTTCTATGTTTATGGAAAACTTCCTGCCTATTATTGTCCTCTTGCATTTCTAATATTTAAAACTGATGGAGGTGCCTGAGTGGCTCAGTCCATTAGGTGGCCGACTTCAGCTCAGGTTACCATCTTGCAGTCTGTGAGTTCAAGCCCTGCATCAGGCTCTGTACTGGCAACTCAGAGCCTGGAGCCTGCTTTGGATTCTGTGTCTCCCTCTCTCTCTGTCCCTCCCATGTTCACACTCTGTCTCTTTCTCTCTCAAAATTAAAATAAAACATTTTAAAAAAATATGTTTAAAAACTGGTATGTATAGATATATAGATGCTTATATAAAGAAGAGACTTGAGTTTTCACGTGTACCATGGGTACATGTTGGGTGTTCCCTATGATTAAAAGCACCCAGATAAAATTCAGAAAGAAAATTTCTTGGCATCTAAATGTTTACCTCAAGGAAACAAATACATTGCTATATTGAAAGTGTACAAGGTGATGATTTGATATATGTATACTTGGCAACAGGAATCCCACTGGGAAATTAATTAACACCTCCATCATCTCACATATTTACCTTTTTTTATTCTTTTGGTGAGAACACAAGTTTTACTCTCAGAAAATTTCAATTATACAATACAGTATTAGACACTGTAGTCACCATGCCATGTATCAGACCCTTAGACCTTATCTGCAGTGTATATGAAAGTTTGTACACTTTTACCAACCTCTTGCTATTTTCTTCATCCCCTGACTCCTGGCAACCAATAGTCTAAAATGTATTTCTATGAGTTCAACTATGTTTTATTTTTAGATTCCGCACTTAAGAGATACTATGCAATCTTTCTTTTTCTCTCCTTGGCTTATTTCACTTTGCATAATGTCCTCCAAATTATTACAAAGGCACCACTCTTTTTAAGGCTGAATAATATTCACTGTGTGTGTGTGGGGGGGTGTGCACAGCTCCACTCATCTGTAGATGAACACTTGGGTTGGCCAATCCATATTTGGCCATTATGAATAATGCTACAATGAACAAGAGAGTACAGATATCACTGAAAAGTGGTTTTGTTCCCTTTGGTATATACCCTGTAGTAAGACTACTAGATGGTACTCTAGTCCTAATTTTAGGTTCTTCAGGTAACTTTATACTGTTTTCCATAGTAGCCGTGCCAATTTCCATTTCCCACAGACTACGTGGTCTTCCTATTCTCCACACCCTCTCCAGCATTTGTTATCTCTTGTCTTTTTGATGGTAATGGGTATGAGGTGATATCTCACTGTGCTTTTGATTTGTATTTCCCTCATGACTGGTGTTGAGCACCCTTTCATATACCTAGTTGGACATTTGTATATCATCTTGAGAAAAATGGCTATCTAGTTATTTTTCCCATTTTTTGTTTGTTTACTATTTAGTTATGTGAGTTCCTTGTGCATTTTGGATGTTAACCTGCAAATATTTTTTCTTTCCCATTCCATAGGCTGCCTTTTCATTCTGTTGGTTTCTTTTACTGTACAGAGATTTTTTGTTTGATGAGGACCCACTTGTTATTTTTGCTCTGGCTGCCTTTGCTTTTGGTGTCAAATCCAAAAAAAAAAAAAATCATTACTGAAACAAGGAGCTTACCCTCTGTATTTTCTTCTAGACATTCTGTGGTTTCAAGTCATTTTGAGTTGGTTTTTGTGTATATTGATTTAGGGGTTCAGTTTCACTTTTTGTATGTGCCTACCCACTTTTCTCAGCATAATTTTTTTAATGTTTGTTAATTTTTGAGGCAGACAGAGAGAGAGTGTGTGAGCAGGGGAAGGGCAGAGAGAGAGACACTGAATCCATAGCAGGCTGCAGGCTCCGAGCTGTCAGCACAGGGCCTGATGCAGGGCCCGAACTTACGAACAGTGAGATCATGACGGGAGCTGAAATCAGATGCTTAACTGACTGAGCCACCCAGGCAACCCTTCCCAGCACAATTTATTGAAGAGACTATCCTTTCCCTATTGAATATTCTTGGCTTCTTTTCTGAAAATTAATGGACCACACAAGAACAGGTTTATTTCCAGGCTCTCTATCGTATGCCCCTAATCTGTGTGTCTGTTTTTATGCCGATACCATACTGTTTTGATCACTAAAGCTTTGTAATGCTTTGAAACCAGAAAGTGCGATGCTGCCAGATTTGTTTTTCTTTTTCAGACTTGCTTAGCAATTTGGAGTCTCTTTTGTTTCTGTACAAATTTTAAGATTATGTTTTATATCTGTGAAAAATGGCATTAGAATTTTTGTAAGGATCGCATTGAATCTGTAGATTGGTTTGGGTGGTATGATATTTTAACAATACTAATTTTTCCAGTTCATGATTATGGAACATTTTTACATGATTTTTGTTTCTCTTCAATTTCTATCATCAATATCTTCTAGTTTTCAACATGCAGATCTTGCATCGTCTTGTTTAAATTTATTCTGAAGTATTTTATTGTTTCTGAAGCCCTTATAAGTGGGTTTCTTTTCTTTATTTCTCTTACTGAAAGTTTTTTGTCAGTCTATAGAAAATCAATTGATATTTATAAATTGATTTTGTAGCTCACAACTTTACTAAACTTGTTTATTATGTCTACAATTTTTTGGTGGAGTCTTTAGGGTTTTCTATTTATAATATGTCATCTGAAAACAGAGACAATTTTACTTCTTTTTTTCCATTTTGGATTCCTGTTATTTCCTTTCCTTGCCTAATTTCTCTGGCTAGTATTTCCAGTGCTGAATTGGATAAACATAGTGAGAATGGGCATCCTTGTCTTTCTCCTGATCCTAGAGGAAAAGCTTTTCACTTTTCACCCTTAAGAGTTCTGTTAGCTATGAGCTTGTCATAAATGGACCTTGTTATGTTAAGATACATTCTATCTATAACCAATTTGTCAAACGTTTTTTATCATGAAAGAATGTTGAATTTTGTCAAATGCTTTTTCTGCATCTATTCAGATAATTATAGAATTTTTATCCTTCATTTCATTACTTTTTGCATTACTTTTTACATCACATTGCTTGATATTTGTATGTTGAATTACCCTTGCATCCCAGGAACAAAACCAACTTGATCATAGTGTAAGATCATTTAATGTACTGTTGAATTTGGTTTGCTAATATTTTGTTGAGGATTTTTGCATCTATGTTCATCAGGAATACTGGCCTGTAAGTTTCCTTTCTTAGAGTGTCCTCATCTGACTTTGGTATAAAGGTAACATTGGCCTTGTAAAATAAATTTTGAAGTGTTTTCTATTCTACTTTTTGGAAGAATTTGATAAGGATTGCTAAAAAAAAATTTTTTTTTGATGTTTCCTAGAACTCCCCAGTGAAGTTATCTGATCCTGGACTTCCCTTTTTTTTTTTTTTTTTTTTCCCTAATTCCTGATTCGATCTCCATACTAGTAATTGGTCTGTTCAGGTTTTGTATTCCTTCATGAGTCAGTTGATTAATGGTATGTTTCTAGGAATTTATGTATTTCTTCTAAGTTACCCAATATGTTGGAGTATAATTATTCATAGTAGTTTCTTATAATCCTTCAGACTTCTGTATTATCAGTAGTCATGTCTCCAATTTCATTTCTAATTGTTTTATTTGAGTCTTTCTCTTTTTTCTTAATCTAGCTAAAATTTTGTCAATTTTTTTATCTTTAAAAAATAATTCTTTGTTTCATTGATCTTTTCTATTTTCTTTTTAGTCTCCATTTCATTTATTACTCCTGTGATCTTAGTCATTTCCTTCTACTAACTGGGTTTGGTTTGCTTTTCTGTTTAGTTCCTTAAGGTGTAAAGTTAGGTTGTTTTTGATGATCTTTCTTTTTTCTTAATGTAAGCATTTATGGCTACACATTTTCCTCTTAGAACTGCTTTTGCTGCATCTCATAAATTTGGATATGTTGTGTTCCCATTTTTATGTGGTTCAAGCTATTTTTAGAATTCCCTTTTGATTTCTTCTTTGACTCATTGGCTATTCAGAAAGATGTATTTTAACCTCCACATATTTGTGAATTTTCTAGTTTTCCTTCTGCTCTTAATTTTTAGTTTTCATACTTTTGCTCAAAATACATGCATAAAATAATTTCAATCTTTGTAAATTTGTTAAGATTTGTCCTGTGGCCAAACATATGATCTATCCTGGAGAATATTCTATATGTACTTGAGTAGAATGTATATTCTGCTACTACTGGATGATGTATTCTGTATATTTCCATTAGGTGTATCTGGTCTAACAGAAAGTTGAAGTCTGTTGTTTCTTTATTGATTTTCTTACTGGATGATCTATCCATTGTTGAAAGTGAGATATGAAGTTCCCTACTATTAATGCATTACTGTTTACTTCTCCCTTCAGATCTGTTAATATTTACTTTATATATTTAGCTGTTCTGATGTATGTACATAAATTTTTACAATTATTATATCCTCTTGATGAATTGACCCATTTACCATTATGTAATGACCTCTTTTGCCTCTTGTAACAGGTTTTGGCTTAAAGTCTATAATGTCTGATAGAAATCTGTCTACCCCAGCTTTCTTCTGGTTTCCATTTGCATGTATACTGATGTTATCTTCAATCATTACACTTTCAGTCTATGTGTGTCCTTAACACTGAAATATATGTCTTATAAGCAGCATATATAATAGAGTCTTTTTTATTCTTATTCTTTTTTATCTCTTCAGCCACTCTTTTTCTTTTTTTACCCTGTGTCTTGTGACTGGAGAATTTAAGTCCATCTACATTAAAAGTAACTACTGGTAGTTCTGGGTTTATCATTGTCATTTTTTTAGTTGTTTTCTCACTGATTTTTGTTCATTTTTTTCCCTTTCTTTATCCCTTGCTCTTTTCCTTTGTGATTTGATCATTTTCTGTATTTGTTTGCTTAGATTCCTTTTACTTTATCTTCTGTGTGTCCACTCTAGGTTTTTGTTTTGTGGGTGCCATCTTAAGACTTACATAAAACATCTTATACAATGTATTTTAGGCCTATAATGACTAACTCAAACACATACCACAGCTCTATATTTTTACACCTTCCACCACATTTTGTTTTTGATGTCACAATTCACATCTTTTTAAATTGTGTATCCATTAATAAATCATTACGGTTATTTTTATACCTTTGTCTTTTAACGTTTATACATGAGCTGTAAGTGATTTACCCATCACCATTAGAATATTAGAGTATTTAACTATATGTTTACCTTTATCCCAGTGAGTTTTATATTTTCATATAATTCCTATTAGTTATTAGTATCCTTGCATTTCAGCCTGAAGATCTCTCTTTAATATAAGGATGTCTAGTGGTGATGACCCCCTTTAGTTTTTGCTTGTCTGGAAAACTCCCTTTCTCTGCCAGTTCTGAAGGACAGCTCTTTTTGGTAGAGTACTCTTGGTTACCAGGTTTTTCTTTCTTTCAGCACTTGAATATTTGATTCTACCCACTCTACCCTGCAAGGTTTCTGCTAAAAAATCTCATTGTCTTATGGGGGTTCCCTTGTAAGTAGTAGTTTCCTTTTCTCTTGCTACTTTTAAGATTCTTTATCTGCTTTCAACTTCTATCATTTAATCATAGTATTTCCGAATGTTAGTCTACTTTGACTGATCTTATTAGGTTTTGCATCTTCCTGGATTTGGGTATCTGTTTATTTCTCCAGATTAGAAAGGTTTTTAGCCATTTTTTTAACAAGTTTTATTTCTCTTTATTTCTCTCTTCTCCTTCTAGGATTCTTATAATCTCCTTCTGGGATTCTTATAATATCAATGTCAGTCTATTTAATGTTGTCATATATATTTCTTAAGCTTTCTTTACTCTGTCATTCTTTTTTCTTCTCTAACTGGATGATTTCCACTGCCCTGTCTTTAAGTGCATTAATCGTTTCTTCTACTTGACCTAGTCTGTTGTTGAACCACACTATTAACATTTTTAGGTCATTTTTGCCTGGTCTTTCCACACCAAACTTGGATATATAGTCGTAAGGGGTTGCTCCTTCACCCATTTAGAAACTGTGTAGTTGCTATCATCTTCTAGGACTTGTAAATATCTTCAAGTAAATTGGGTATCAGAGCAAGGTGATTCGGGTGTTTAAGCTTGGACGACAGCTGGAAAAGTGGGGACCCTAGATATATAGACAAATTCTTTCAAAATAGATATGGGAAACTTTGTTTCATTGTTGGAGTTAGCCAGAGACCAATGTGGAGGAAGTGCTCACTGGTCCTCTTTGACTGTGGGAGAATAACAGTCAGCACTTAGATGAACTAAGTAGAAGCTGGACCATCATGCTACAGCTTATAAAGTATGTAGCCACACCCCTTCCAGGGAAAGACTAGGAGATAAGCATTTTTCCCTGCTTCCTCTCTGCTGAGCCCTAGGGGTAAGTGGAGTGGGGGTGGGGGGAGGATAGCCATGGTAAGTACTCAGGGGCACACCTGTTGCTTCTTTGTTTGCCACCATACTGTGGGACTCGTAATGCAAACCCAGTTGTATCTAAGAACTAGGATGACCCAGAAGCCTGTCTCTCAGGCTGCAGCCACAAAAACCAGGTGCCTGACACGTATGCAAGCTCTTTTCCAGAAGGATATTGGTGACCTGATTTTGTAGTCAGAATGAGCAAAAAGGCAGAAGTTGGGGAAAGTGCCCACTGGCTCCTTTGGGCACCAGAGAGGAACACTGAACCCGGATGCATGCAATTTCAATGTGGGTATATTCTCAGTTGCCTAAATTACAGCAGTTATTCAGCTTTAGATTTCTCTCAAAGGAAATGGTTCTGTGTGTAGCTACTCATTGGGTGTGTTCCAAGGGAGGAGGGAAATTCTGAAGCCTCCTATTCACCACATCTTGGTTAAAGGCTTTCAGCAGTAAGTTGAACTCAAAAACAGAACGAAGACTATTCTGTTTTATATTGATCATCAGGTACAGGAATTAACTCATGAGCAGTCAGATGGATGAAGTGCACAGGGTATGGAGCTCACATACCAGGGCACTCGCTGGGCTCACTACTCTCCTAGCACCTCCACATCTTTACTAACCCACCAGCTCTCTGTCATACAATCTTGGTTTTCCTTTTTTTCCTGTTTAATCAGATGTTTACTGATCTGAGAGATAAGCTTATCTCTTGGTTCTGTGAATTTCATTTTCTGTAAAACATTTTTCATTTCTGTAAAATAGTTTTTTACAGAATGTAAACATGATTTTTCTTAACCAAACAAAAAATCCAATACTTAGAGCTAAGCAAAAGCCTTAGCTCCTCATTTGTTTTCCTTTAGGAAGAAAAAAAAAAAGAAAATAAACAATGTCAGTTAAAACAAAACTATGAATTCTCGTTGGTGGCTATTAAAGTGTGTTTCAGTTTATTTTTTGTGTTAATAGTTTTATAGTAAATACTGGTGGATTGACTCATCAGAATATGATACATAACACTAAATACTCAGTCATCCCAGTGTACATGAACTTAAAGGGGGCTTTAGAAATCTTTGCCTAGGGCGCTTTAAGCTACCTTGTAACCTCTTTGAACCAATACAAAGACAGAAATACAGGCATCGTGAACCAGAGGAAAAAATTCCCATTAGTGTTGAAGGAATTTTTTTTCAGCATGGAAAAATATAATTCTAAGTAAGGAAGAGACATGTTCAGGTCTTTTATAAGTGACTCTAGCTTTCCTAAATGTGTTCGTTTTTTTTTTTTTTTTCTCTTTTGTCAAATGTATTTGAAGTTCATTTAATCCACTTGGGCTGCATTTGAAAGTGGCTCATAGAAATTTAAGCAGACAGTACCCATTAACATTAATGGACTTCCTAAGGCAAAATTCCCTCATACTGGGCTTAATATTAACCTCAGTATGAGATTAGATTTTACTAAATATTTAGAGAACACTCAATTGTTTAAAAATATCCCAAAAACAATTTCAATAAAGAATTCCAATTATCCGTAAAAAATTCAAGTAGCACAAATACTAGATTTGAAGACTATATGCATGGTTTTGTGAAGTCTCTCACCAGAACTGATTGGTATATTTTTACCAATGTGTTTCTTCTGCTTCAATGGGGTTTATAGGCACCGCACTTGTTGTGCAGTGGGACCACGTCCATCTCCAGGATAATTACAACCTGGGAAGCTTCACATTCCAGGCAACCCTCCTCATGGATGGACGCATCATCTTTGGATACAAAGAAGTAAGTAATATATTGATGATTTTCTTTCCCTTTGAACTTGACCTCTATCTTTTTCTCCAAGTGTCAAGAAAGGGACATTTTACAGTCATGAACCTCAGATAATTTTCTCATGTCTTGGTTTGTTTTGCTTCATACAAACATTTTTTTAATATACCAGGTTGCACTGATTGTTAATTCTTTGGGTTATGTTTTATATTCTGAATTATGATCGATGAATTTCATAAAATTATGGAACAATTATATCCTAGTGGTATTATAACAAAATACCTCTATGAAAAAAATATTTCCAACTTGGAAATAATCTAAATCTTATTATTTATATCTATGTTTTGTTTGTTTTTGTTTGTCAATTTCTGTGACATATTTTGGTTCTAATTCCAAAGGTATTATTATACATGAAATCTTGTGTGGTTCAATGACCCAATACTGAAGCAATCAGGACCCATAATCCTTTGGCCAGTATTTATTTCAACCTGAGAGGAAAAATTAATTAGAGTTCTAAGTGACAGAAAGAATAATGGAATTCAAACGTATGGTTTGTTTGATTCTACCAAATTCACAAAGTAAAGAATGGAAATTTATTAAATTACGGCCTTAAATTTACAGAATGTCTAAATTAGAATAATAGTATGTTAAGTTTAAGAACTCTATTAACAATACAATTAAGGACTGATAGAGAACCTAAACTCTTAGGAAAGAAAACAAAGAATATTAGAATAAAATTCCAGGAACAGTAGTGTGGTATTTTAGGTAGTCACTAGGCTACCTAAAAGGAGGAATTTTGACAATGTGAAGTAATGATGGGCAATTATTAACCCATTGGTTGATGGATATTTATAATAATACAGACTCAGTATCTTATTTGAAGAGTTATTTTTTCTTAGCAAATGAATCCCTGGCTATTAAAAGGACAATTTAACAATTACTCACTTTGGTCAAGTCTTCTGAAATACATCTTTTCTATAAAGTGAGGGATAGGTAGGGGTGCCTGGGTGACTCAGTCGGTTAAGCGTCCGACTTTGGCTCAGGTCACCATCTCACAGTTCATGGGTTCAAGCCCAGTGTCAGGCTCTGTGCTGACAGCTAGCTCAGGGCCTGGAGCCTGTTTAGGATTCTGTCTCCCTCTCTCTCTGACCCTTCCCTACTCATGTTGTCTCTCTCTCTCAAAATAAATAAAAATCATTAAAAAAAAGATGTCATATCATTTTAAAAATGTGAGGGATAGTTTTATATCAATTATATAAGTCAACTTTTGAAAATCTTATAATCATTTAAAACATTTCCACTCTTTCAAAGAATTCTTCCATGTGGAATATGATATAGGATCTGATCTGCTTGGTGCTTCTTTATCCAGAGCTACATTTTGATATCATAGTCTATCATATCTCAGAAGCTGAGAGAATATTGTTCAAAGGGACTCCTTCATTTCTAGTTTTCATTATAATCTAGTGTCATTCTGGAACTGCAGAGTGACATTATGGAATGTTAGTTTTCAACTGTTTTAACCAGCGGTGGGAAAGTTTCTGGAGAGATGCCGAGTCAGTAAGTCTAGGGACTTAAATCTCACTAACTGTAGGCAATTTGAAGCAGAGATTTGTGTTTGTACTGTGGTCTCTGTCTAGTCTTTATTATCAAAATTGCCATCTTTATTTATACTTTCTCAATGGGTGTCTCACATAGCAGAGTAGCAGTTCATTTTTCCTATTCCTTCTTTGCAGGGGGTTTGGTATTTTTTAAAATGCATTCTTTTCTTTATTTTAATCAAAGAAGAATTTTCCACTATGACTTTCCTGTTTTGTCATGGGTAATATTATACCGGTAGGCAATTTTAACACTTTCTTTGTATTCCCAGACTGTTATCCTACTGAATATTAGTCCTTCTGAACTCAGAGTTCTAAAGAAGTCATTACTTTATTATTTGCTTTCTTGTTCTTTCTCTGTCCTGGTTAAAAGCAGTTTTCTATTTCATATTCTACTTTATTTTTTTCTGATAATTGTCATGCATTTCATTTTGGTGATGAGAATTTCTATTTGTAAAATTTGTCACAGTAAGGGTTCCCTTGCATCTGAGAGAAAGCTAGATGCTCCTTCACACTTCTAGAAAAACATTTACGACCACAATACCATAAAACAGTTGTTTGCACAATGTATTATCCTTGACAAAATGCTTTCACATACTGTATAGTTTTCAATTTTTCAACAATGTCCTATATTCTTAATATTCATAAAGGCACTAACACATGGAAGTATTAATAAATCTGTGTGGCCTAATTGAGGAATTAGATCATGCACAATTATCTTTATAGCTAAGCAGACTGAGTCAGAAAGGTTAAATGGCATGCTTATGGACACAGAACTAGTTAAGGACAAATTCAGGACTAAAGGCTCTAATTTGGTAATCTGAAAATACCTCAACATTGTTTCCTTTCCCAAGGAGATTATGTAAAGCAATTCACAAGTCTATTTCTTATCTGTTTTTTAGAAAATATTGGTTAATGATTGGTGTTTAAGAATCTTTTTTTCCTGACTCCAAAATATGACACAATCGCAATCTCACAAAGTTAATATTCTGAGTTAAGTTATATTGCTAACAAAATCATAAGGATATAATAAGAGTATAATTTTGTGTTCCTGTCCTGCTTAAATTTGCAGAATCAGCGTTATAGATAGGGAAGTAAATACAATTCTTTCTACAATAAGTTGCTACTAACTGGTTAAGGCCAACTTTGTTTTATTTTATTTTATTTTATTTTATTTTATTTATTCATTTCATTTCATGTGAATGAGAAGAAAATATCTGATTTCTACAGAAACTATCAATAGAGGATTTGTTTAAATCAGAGTGAAATTAACAATGTGTTAAATAAACTTATTGACATAAATTCCATCTATATTTCCCTCAAGTGATTTATGTCAGTAGCTAATTATGTTTCCTGTGTTAACTGTTAATGTGTCAACTGCCCATCCTAACCAGTCAGATGACCTTCAACTCCATCGTGTTCCACATATGGTCATTTTTCCAACATCATAATCTTTCACGTGCAAACTAGATCAATAATAGTCAACAAATGAGAACATACATTTGCACTTACAATAATCTTGCTTGTAATATGATTGAGAAATACTACTACTGTTCAACATAAGAGTGAACACAGATTTGCTCATGGCATTCAGTGTTCCTTCACCAAAGTCACAGTGTTCTCTTAGCCATCCTGGTGAGAGAAATAGTAGAAGCATGGATTCCTTTGAATAAGTAAGTTATTTCTCCTGAAATTGTAACTCTGTATTCTTGAACCAAAGATTTACAATTCTATTTTAAGTTATTGTTTACACAGTCTCCTATTGTTACACAGCTGTTTATTTTAGTTAACTTCAAAGAAATAGTTTACTTGGGATAAAGCCAAAGCACAAAAAACATATTGTCTTTTTCTTAATTTCCTGTAAGATTACCAGCTGTTCACTTTAATGCATTTTCCAATTTCACAGTATCCATTTGTTTCTTGTGCATAGATTTAATTACCTGATAAATTAACCATGGTGTCATCTATTGACTTAATGTATTAATAACAGTTCCTTTAAAGTTCATGGCTGATAACTTATATCTAGATTGCCTTTGGGTCTCTTTCTATCAGCTGTATTTTATTTTTCTTTTTTTCTATCAGCTGTATTTTATTTTTCTTTTTTTCTACATTCTTATTCACTTGTCATGTCTCCTCCCCACCTTTTCTATTAATTAGAATAAATAGAAATAATTAATTAATTATTTTTAAATTTACATCCAAATTAGTTAGCATCTAGTACAATGATTTCAGGAGTAGATTCCTTAAAGCCCCTTACCCGTTTAGCCCATTCCCCCTCCCACAACCCCTCCAGCAAACCTCTGTTTGTTCTCCATATTTAAGAGTCTTTTACGTTTTGTCCTCTTCCGTGTTCTTATATTATTTTTGTTTCCCTTCCCTTATGTTCATCTGTTTTGTATCTTATATTCCTCATATGAATGAAGTCATGATATTTGTCTTTCTCTAATTTCACTTAGCATAAAACCTTCTAGTCCCATCCACGTAGTTGCAAATGGCAAGATTTCATTCTTTTGGATTGCTGAGTAATACTCCACTGTGTGTGTGTGTGTGTGTGTGTGTGTGTGTATACCACATCTTTTTTTCCATTCATCCGTTGATGGGCATTTGGGCTCTTTCCATGCTTTGGCTATTGTTGATGCTGCTGCTATAAACATTGGGGTGCATGTGCCCCTTCAAGACAGCACTCCTCTATCCCTTGGATAAATACCTGGTAGAGCAATTGCTGGGTTGTAGGATAGTTCTATTTTTAATATTTTGAGGAACCTCCATACTGTTTTCCAGAGTGACTGCACCAATTTGCATTCCCCCCAGCAGTGCAAAAGAGATCCTCTTTCTCCGCATCCTCGCCAACATCTGTTGTTGCCTGAGTTGTTAATGTTAGCCATTCTGACAGGTGTGAGGTGGTATCTCATTGTGGTTTTAATTTGTATTTCTTCATTGATGAGTAATGTTGGGCATTTTTTCATGTGTCTGTCAGCCATCTGGATTTCTTCTTTGGAGAAGTGTCTATTCAGTCATGTCTCCTTTTACGCTATATGTTTGATTGAATGTTAGGTGTGACTTACTAACTACTATAGAAATACATTGAGGTGGTGGATGATGTTTTCTTCCTCCAGTGAGCATTAACATTGTTTGTTTGACAGGTAGGATGGAACAGATTACTTTTTTTTTCATTGTCAAACATTTCTATTTTTTCCAAATTTTTATTTAAATTCTAGTTAATTAACATAAACTCTAATATTGGTTTCACGAATAGGATTTAGTGATTCATCGCGTACGTATAATACGCAGTGCTCAACACAAGTCCCCTCCTTAATCCTGAATAGATTAATACTGTCAGGACTAAGCTCTTTGAAAGTTGAGCACTAGTCCTCATAAAGATTGCTATATTTCGGGTTAGCACTTACTTTTAGAAAGTAGTCCTTCAGGAATCTCCACCCAGGCCTGGGCATTTACTATGGAACCTTTTGTGTTAGTGACCCTGAACCCTGTGTTTTCCTCAGCTCCATGAGACCGTCTGAAGTTTTGTTCAGTTTCTGTCGCTAAATCTTGCTTGTAAATTGCCAAACGCCTTGACAGGAAAGTGGGATTGCAGTCACTTCTGTGATTTCCTTTCTCTGGAATCTTGGCCTTTTAAGTCTTTGTTCTTTGATAGCTACCTGATGCCTCCGACAGGCGCTTCCCATATGTTATTTATCTTTCCAGCTTAATCTCAGTAGGAGAAATGGTCTTTTACCAGTTGGACAGCCACAACCAGAAGTCCCATTAGCTTTTAATAACAATTCCTTAATTTGATAAAATGTAGCATTTATTGAGCTCTTCATATATACCAGGCAGTAATTTAAGTGCTTAACATTTATCTCCTAGAATTCTCACAAAACACAAGCAGTAGTCACTTTTATCATTAATAGAGAGGGAACCTAAAACACCCAGAGAGGTTCAGTAACTTTCCCAACATTATGAAACAAAGATTCATCAAGGTTATATGACTCCAGAACTTGTATTCCTAATCACTGTCCCAGACTGTCTCCCTCCAAACTTCCTTTTCAAGAAATGCCTGAACTGCTTCACTCACTTTGATATCCTCTATGGTCTTTCCTGGCTGGTCAGTATTATACTGTAGTTCTGCCCCCTTGACACCACAGGTAAGAATGGTTTGTCTTTCCATAGCATTTACCTCATTTATTTTATTAACTTTTTAAAAAATGAAAAGAGATTATACATAGGTAAAAAAGATAAAAATAAAACATGCACCCTTTCTTAGACAAATAGACTTTGGAAAATCACATTTCCATTTCCTATTCTGTTAATAACCAGCTGTGACCTAGAACCCATATTCTTTGTTATTTTTATAGTTTTTTTAAGTTTATTCATCAATAAATAAGTGGGGCGCCTGGATGGTCAGTCGGTTAAGCATCCAACTTGGATTCAGTTCATGCTCTCACAGTTCGTGAGTTTGAGCCCTACAGCAGGCTCTGTGCTAACAGCTCAGAGCGTGGAGCCTGCTTCCAATTCTGTCTCCCTCTCTCTCTGCCCCCTCCCACTCATGATCTCTCTCTCTCTCTTTCTCTCAAAAATAAATAAATATTTAAATTTTAAAAAAAATAAAATTAATAAGAGAAAGAGGGTGTATATACCGGGGTTGGGGGGAGCAGAGAAAGAGGTACAGAGAATCACAAATAGCTCTGTGATGTCAGCACAGAGCCTGACACAGGGCTCCATCTTATGAACCATGAGATCCTGACCTGAGCCAAAATCTAGAGTCGGACATTTAACCGACTGAGCCACCCAGGCTCACCTTTATGGTATTTTTAGTTATGACTGAATAGTGATTATTGTTTGTTTCATTACAGTAGATGTAGACCTAAAATCTGGGATCCTGGATAGTGTACGAAGGAACTTATCTATTCACAAGGAAGATTTCCTTCCAAAAACATTAGGGATTTGAAATCAGATATCTTATAGTCCTGATGCTCTTTCCTAGTATATCATCATAATTTAGAAGTTGCATTTCCTTCGATTTGTGTTTCTCGTTTGTATTTTGAGTTTATTACATTATTTTTCCAGTTGTATTTTGAATTTATTGTTACTTTAGATACAAACTAGGGAAGGATGTGATTCTTCCTGTATCTTTTGCAAATTTAGTTATTTTCTTTAACTCATAAGAGGGATAGGGTAGTCATCAATTTCAGACAACACAATTAAAAAGAAAGTCATATAATCCTTCTATATGGCGATGGGGAAATCACAGAGAATGCAGTCTACCTGCAAGGCCATCTAGTCTATCCATTTTCTTGTTTGAATACCTTTTATTTTAGAAGAGGTCACTATTAAAAAACCCCATTGTTTATTAAGTAAAATCACTTTCTAATCTGTTTTTACCATTTAAGAATTTAAACTTAATGTACCTTAGTATAACATCCACCATTTCTGCGGAAGAATGTATACCTAATAAATCAGCATTGCCAATTTGGTATAGGTTTAAATGGCACTCTTAATGCATTTTTAAAATTTCCTTCAAGAAATTTCCTTTTTCTCTTATTTAAGCTGTAATGATTTTTCACTCATGATAATCATCCTGCAATTATTTAAAGATGAACAATTGCTGAGCTTGTAGAATTTATGGGAAAAAATAATTCAAGAGAGTAAGAGAAAGCCAGAAGAACTGAACAGTGAAACATTTACCTTTGATATGAAGTATTTTGCCTTTATGACTATTGCTCTGTGTGTGAGAATGTTGGACATGTGTTTATATAATATATTACATCCAAAAAACTTTATAGTTCTGCCAGTAGAAATATATATATATATGTATGACATGTATACATATACATTATATATTCATATAGTTATATATTTTTATTTCAATAAAATCTATTTAATCAATGTATGATACAAGGTTGAGAAAAACCAGGTGACATAAAATGTTGACTATAGACTCTCAGGAAATAATTCTAAAGAAAATGGAGATACAGATGATTTTACATTACAGCATTACCCTGTATTTTAAATACGTGAAATATAAAATTGTATCAACATTTGCATTTGTGGCTGTATTTTATGTTTTAGTTATGTCACACATAAAACCTCCTGATGTTTTAGTTTCCTTTTACTTTTCACAGTGTAAGAAGATGGCAGACTGAACCGCTTTCCCTTTATAATGTTCCTATAACAAATGCTGTGGGTAAAAACAAACAAACAAACAAACAAAGTAGCAAGATAGAAGGATCTATGTAGAGGAAGTAATTTTAGATACAGAAACCTGTTCCAATGCTGTCCCTGCCCCTAGAAATTGCATTGTCCTTAGACAATCTATTTGATCTTTCAGGATGCGCTTTCTCCTTGAAGCCCTTCTTCCCCTCCACCCCTGAGATGTCACCAAGATGTTGGTCTTGCCTATATCAACCCAAATCCCGACTCCCTGCTCTGATGCTTCGAGACCAAAGAGCTTTTTTGTCCCTCCCCAAGGGGGAAGGCCTGTGCATTCCGTGTGTCTTTCCAAACCCACGGAGTCTCCCCATCCCCTCCCTTTCTCCCTAGTGTTTGCTTCCCGGTCATGTGTACGCAAGCTCCCTTGTCTAGCTGGAGTTCCAGATAAAGGCCTCACTATATTTTGTTGTCTTGAGCCCAGTCGCACAGCCTTCTTCAGGCAGACGTCTGTCTCGTTGTCTTACTTTATATGAAGCTCCAACTCTACTTGTCAGTTCAGTAAGGGGCAGTCTTTAAATCAGACATCACACGTGTGTGTGTGTGTGTGTGTGTGTGTGTGTGTGTGTGTGTGTGTAAAATGGATATGTTGTCAACATTTAGATATCAGAGGGTTTTAAATAAAGATACAGATTTGTATTGCCCCTGGAGAAATCGGAAACCCTACCTCACTTGCCCATCATTTCCACACAGCAACAATTGTCTAGGAAATGACTCAGGGTATATTCCCTCCAGTTTTTCCCACAGCAACTTCTTCTTTCTTACCCCAGGCTGGCACTAGTTTATGTAGAGATTAAGTTTGAAACCCCTCTTTTAATATAGGAGCTGTCTTATGTTGTCTCCTTCCAGATTTTCTATAAGGTGTGATGGTGGAGATAGGGAATGGAGGGATGTTAAGAATGTATCTTTAGCTTATGACGTTCCTTTGCTTTCATGCCATCAAGTGCATGGCTCAATATCTGTTATATGAAAAGAGTCCAGTAACTATAAGCTAAAACAGGATTAAAGTAATCGGGCAAAGGTTAACGAAAGTCAAGAAGGCAAATTGATTTTTATCTTGTCAAATTTAAGGGAAAGACTTTCTATTCAAATACAGGTTTTTTTTAAATGTTTTCTTTATTTCTGAGCTCTCTCAGAAAGAGAGAGACAATGTGAGCAGGGGAGGGTCAGGGAGAGAGGGAGACACAGAATCTGAAATAGGCTCCAAGCTCTGAGCTAGCTGTCAGCACAGAGCCCGACAAGGGGCTCGAACCGACGAACTGTGAGATCATGACCTGAGCTGAAGTCAGACGCTTAACCGTCTTAACTACCCAGGTGCCCCTCAAATGCAGTTTTGAGACAACTAAGCACTAATACTCAGGACTTTGTGTTGTTTTGATAGTAATAAAAGAAAGTATGAGTTTTTATGATTGGACATCCAACTGTGAGTAACACAGAAGCCAGGTCTGACCTTTAAGGATGATGAGATAGAAAGTTAAAGGTTGATGCAGGTGAGAATGGGTAAACTAGTAAGCTTTGTGTTTTTTTTTTTTTTAATGTATATATATTAAGCTACTAGACACCATGTTGCTTTGCTGATTAGCGAGTGAACAAAAATGACCTTCGAGTAATTCTTCCACATGTGATAGGCATTTGATTCATACTTTGGAACATCGCACTTCGCAATCAAGCCCTTGATAAGATGCTGTGCTGCCTATTAGATAGATAGCTGGGTCCGTAATGGAAACAAATGAATGTTTTAGTGAGGTTTGCAGTGCAGAAGAGAGAGGAAAATAAAGTTCCATTACCTCTGTCTCAAGCAGTATGCTGTTATCTCCCTCGCTGTTTTAGAGACAGACATAAAAGCTCACATTCTGTGTGTTGTGTTTGTGTGTCTGTATCCTGGAGAATGACACCACAGCATGGAAGAGAGCCACCTTTGCCTCTGAACCTTCCTCGAAGGACCAGTGTGCTCTGCTCTACCCTTACCTGCCCCAAATATCTTTTCCTGCCTTAATTTTGTCTGCTGACTACAGACAGTTTATACTCACTTAAATAATAAACTCATCAGTGTCCTGAAAACTGAAACAAAAATTAAATACCTAAAAAAAAGAATTTAGAAATGCATGTGTAAGCAGAAATAGAAGCACATTTTAGCTGGTGCTAATGTTCCTTTTTCTATAACTATCTTGTGGAATGAATGTAATTGTAAAACTCATTCTCAGAAATTTATGATTCAATACAAATCATACAGAGGCCGAGTGAAAATTTAGCTTTGCCTCAGTCATAAAAAGCAACTATTATAGGCAGTTGAAAATAATGAAGCTACATTTCTTTCTCTTTTTTTAAATAAAGCATCTATAGTTTAGAATTGGTAATGTTTCAGGATGGCTTCCTGAAAACCCCGTGAACTAACTTCGGAAATATCTTAAGAATGACTATAAATTTGTAGAATGGATAAAAAAAATAGCTTCCCATAAAGGAAAGTTTTTAGAGTTTTCCTACTTGGACATCCTCATTGGTCATGGCTTCTCTGACTTCATATCCTTGTCCATTAAGAGTCCACTATGGAATAGATGGTGGTGACAGTATGACAGACCCTTTCTTGTGCTAATTCTGTGTAATATTGGCTATAATTCTAGATGGTTTATTTACAACACCCCCATCCCACACACACACAGTTGCTTTGTTGTTATTAGTCAAAGTAGCTCAAGTTAAATGTGTCTTTTAACAGTACTCATGATTCATCTTAATGGTCTCTAATTAAATACTAATATGGAAACCTGCAGACTGGTCTAACTTGCTCAGAGAACTTACACAGACTGATTTCTTTGGGTGCAGTAAGTGAGAGGATGAACGATCCTTTCAGAGAACAGTCCCATGCCTTTGATGTCTTGAAATAAAAAGATTACAGTCCAAGCAAGTGAGGTAAAAGGGATATGACAATATCAGGTGGAAAGAGCCAGACTATTTCTGAAAGAAATCTGCGAGAAAGCCTAGAATTGTTCATCTTTTCCTTATTAATCCTTTACAATATTAAGCATTTAACTCAATTGCCAAAAGTGTTTTTTTAAAAACCTGATATGTAATTGTTTCATAAAAGACTTGGATGCCTTCTAGAAAAATGTGGGGAATTAAAAGCTTCTCATACATTTTTATTTTAATATTTAATTAGGATAAAAGACCATAGTTTTAGAAAATCTGTGTTTTTATTCATGAACTCTATAAAATTTTAAAGAAAAGTATTTGAGGCCAATGGAATTGCCATAAAAGTATCCTTTTCCAAACCTTCCTCTTCTCATTTTGTCCATCTCTGGACATTCCAGTACTTTCCTTCAGTGCTGCACAGGCGTCACTCTGCACAGGCAGACAGCTCCTTCTGGCCTGCGGTGTGAAACACCCCTGCAGGTGGATGACGTGGCAACCCTAATAAACTGCTCAACTCCCTTCTTCCTGCTATTGAGACCAAAGGCCATGGTGACATCATTGACCTCCTATTTCTCCTACTGTCCTCACATCCATGGCATTTCTTCACGATTCATCTGGAATCCATCTTTCCATCCCTTCTACCTCCGATACATCCACTCCAGTGGAGTCCAAGCCACCCATCTCTTATCTGGACAACTGTGATGCCTTCCTAACTAGTTTTTCTGTCTCCTCTTGACCCTTACAGACTTGACCATACAATAGATCACAGTGTGATCTTTTTCAGATGTGAAAGAACAGCCTTCCTCTGTTCAAAACTCTCTAAACCATCACTGTACAACATGAAATAAAATTCAAAGTCATTGCCATGGCTTACAGGGAATGTGTGCTCCCTATGACATGCCCCCAGCACCTCTGATTTCCTTTGAGAGTCTTACTTACTCTTCATGCTCCAGTGGTACCCTTTTAATTCTGAAAGACACCAGAAGCAATTTAGTCAAAGCCTTTGCCTGTACTGGTTCCTCTACTCAGAATTTACCTCAAATATCCACATGGCAGTCTCATTACTATAGAAAAATCATCTCATCACAGAAACTTTCTGTGACTCCTTCTCTTAAAGGAGGCCTCTAGCCCCTTCTATCTCTTTGCCATACTTTAGTTTCCTCCTTAGCACTTACCACCTCCCAGCATACTTTATGTTTTTACATTCACTTTTTTAAAAATGTTTTATTTATTTCTGAGAGAAAAAGAGACAGTATGAGCAGGAGAGGGGCAGAGAGACAGGGAGACACAGAATCTGAAACAGTCTCTGGGCTCTGAGCTGGCTATCAGCACAGAGCCTGACACGGGGCTTAAACCCACGAACTGTGAAATCATGACCTGAGCCAAAGTCGGATGCTTAACCGACTGAGCCTCCCGGGCACCCCTGTATTCACTTTTTAATATCACTCTCTGCCTTCTAGAACATAAGCTCTGTGAGAGCAGGGTCTTTGTTCTGTTCTCTTCTATAATCCTAGTGCCTACAGTAAAACACAGAAAATATTCAATTAATGTCTAATAAGTGAGTGAATTTATTCTATCTTAGCAAATCGCATGGAGAGTACATGTGCATGTGCCTTTTGGGGAAAATAATTTTTATATGGTAGGTAATATTCTCAGAAATTTATTTTCTGTTTTATATTTCCACATTATATTAAGACTTATAATAGAGTTCTTGATGGTAATAGTGGTTTGTCAGACCCAGTCCTCAGAAGTCACTGTCCCATGAATAAGTATAACTAGAAAACCAGTAGCAAGTTAAAATGTTACCCTTAGAAGCAGGCAATGATTTCTGCCTACCTCAGTTCTCTTACAAATAGGTACAGTTTTTCACCCTTGTTAACAATTTACTTATTGAAGCTTGGAAAGGTCAAAATCATTCAACAGAGTAAAACGATAGAATGGTGGCTTGAAAGGGTCTTTACAGGTCATCTACAATTATCTTCCTAAAGGGTTTGGCCAATTTATGATAGGATTGTTTTCAGTGGCAGAAAACAGTCTACATTGTTAGGCTACCCATTTTAGTTTCAGATGGATTTTCCTTAGGTTAAATGAATCTGAAGCTAGGTAACTGAAACACAGTGGTCTTCATTTTTTGGAATAAAAAGGAAAGAGAATAAACTAGGAAATAAAGAGATCTAGAAGAGTGAAAGTAAGATGCAGAAAATGAAACTCTCCTGGAATGTTCCAATCTCTCAAGTTTAATTGTACCTAGAACAGAGATGTTTATCTGATTCCCTGAAACTTAGGAGGAAGAATGCTACTTCATTTTATGTAGAAACACCCAAACTTCTCTGTTTGTATTTGCTCTTAGATCTCTAATAGAAAATGCATTGGTTAGTATTGCTGTGTAACAAATCACCCCAAAATGTAGTTATTTAAACAACTCCATTTCTTATGTCTTACAAGATACCTATGGATCAGCTTCACAGTACTACTGATCTGGTTTCTACTCTCTTGATCTCAACTGGGCTTATTCATGTGTCAGCTGTTAGCTGGTAGATTGACTAGGGGCTAGCTGGTCAAAGTCGACCTCTGCTGCAAAGGAAACTTTCCTCCATATGCCTCTCATATATTTTCAGGAGACTAACAGTGTACATTCTTATGGCAGTGGCAGGGGGCCAAGAAAGAAGGTAGAAATGTGCACATACGTTTTCAATCCTCTCTTTTGCTTCATGTTTGCTGTCTTCTCCCTTTGTCATATTACTGAGCTGGAGTCCAAGTGGGAGGGGATCAAAAGTAACAAGGCAAAGGTTATGGAAAAAGGGGGCCATTGATGCAGGCCATTAGTACAGTAAGTACACCACAGGTATAAAACACAGGAGGAGAAGGTTTGACTTAGAGACAAAATATAAAGGAAGAGAGTAAAAGGAAGGAAAGAGATGGAGACAATAAAATCAAAATGAAAGACGCCTAGGAGAAGAAAGTGATAAGGGAGAAAGACTGAAGAAGTAGAATAGAAAATCTGAAGGAAAGGGAAAATTATGATAAAGAGGTCTGCAGCAACAAAAGAGGCGACCTAAAAAATAAGCTCTTATATAAAAATATAATATTCATGACAATATAATAGGATTTTCCAGTTGAAAGCTTTATAAACTCAAGTTATGCTTTGAGTATGGGATAAGAGGAATACAATCACTTACATAGAATTATCTTGTAAAATATTTCTCACCTTGCAGAGGAAAATTGTAGTCACAGATGTTGGAAAATGAAAGCAATTGATGAATATAAGCTTGCAAAGTTCTCATACTTAATCCTGATCAGGCATGTATTAATGCTGCTTAGCAATTGTGACTTTGTCTTGTTAGGAAATGCAAAATGTAACTTGAATTGGAAATATGTTTTATGTTTTTTTTTTCTAATTTTTTGTGTTTTCTTCTTTAATTATGTCTATCTTAAATATAAATCACACTTATATTAACATTTCTACCTCAACGTGGCATATATAAAACTGGGTAATAGTATAAAGTCCACTAAGAAAAGGAAATATAGGGGCACCTGAGTGGCTCAGTTAGTTAAGCGTCTGACTTCAGCTCAGGTCATGATCTCACAGTTCATGGGTTGGAGCCCTGCATCAAGCTCTCTGTTGTCAGTGCAGAGCTTTGGATCTTCTTTCTCCATCTCTCTCTGCCCCTTCCCCACTGGTTCTCTCTCTTTCTTTCCCTCAAAATAAATCATGACTTCAGCTCAGGTCATGATCTCACAGTTCACTGGCTTGAGCCCTGCATCAGGCTTTATGCTGACACTCAGAGCCTGGAGCCTACTGCGGATTCTGTGTCTCCCTCTCTCTCTCTGCCCTTTCCCTGCTCACACTCTGTCTCTCCTCTCTCTCAATCTCTCTCTCAAAAGTAAATAAACATTAAAACTTAAAAAAAGGAATTAAATATATGATACTGAGTATGGCTTAATAATCATTAAATAAAGTATGTCAGAGTTTCATTTAGTGAATGAACCTTTAAGGACAGAAATGTTGGCTTTGCTTTGTTTGTTTCTGTTGTCCAAATATCAGAATATTTCTTAAGACTGGTTAAGAACTGGACATACTGAAATAAAATTGGCAATACCTTAACACTGATTTAGTACATAAAGAGAAAATGTCATCTTCCATTTACTTGAGATACATCCATAAACTTCAGATACCGCAAAATTCCCTCTTAATTGGTTAATTTTGCCAAAATAGCCCTTTTACAATTTCCTGATGTCATGAGCAAAAATAAGCAGTACAGTGCTTATTGTATCCTTCCTTCTCATTGCTACACTGGTTATTATGGTTTACAAGACAAGGTCAAATCGAATATGTGCTTGAAAGAATTATCCACAGATGACCACAGTCTGCTTCTTCCACCTTAAGCCTTGTTGGTGCTTCTGTCTTCCTCTTCTTGTTTCTTGTTCCTTGATTTATTGCAGATGGATTTGTGCCCATTTTTATTTCTATAACACTAGTAATAAAGATAGTAATCATATCTCCAGTGACTGTTTTCTAGATCTAGAAAAACTGACTCCAAAGGTTTGCCTTATTTGTAACTATTATATATTCTCAATGTGTTTTAAGTGTCTTAACTGCAAATATTAAATAAAAATGACTATCATCTTCAGATTTGGGTTCCACTGAGGTTTACGTTTAGGAAATGTGATCTTGAGATAACCCATCATAATTTATAAATTTTCCATGTAAGTTTCAGTCAGAATAGTTCAGCATCCATGAACATTTGCCAACTTTCACCACCTATTACTCAACAGTGTTATTGTTAAATATATAAATAAATATATATTTAAATATAAATAAATATATTTAAAAAATGCACAAGCAGTGCACTTACTTGTCCTTCTCTAGGTTTTAGATCGATAAGGCCACTTGTGAACAATGATTTTTTTTTTTTAAAAAAAAGCATGAAAAGTAATATAGAATCAAGTATTTTAGGAAAACAATGGTAAAAGAGTCTCTATTCCAGAAATGAAAGACAGCACTAAATGTATTCATAGTGTGCCTATATGTGTGATGTTTTCAGCCTCCGGCACCAGTTAGATTCTCAGAAAATCTATTTACTTTCATCATCAAGTAGCTGTCTGTTGGACAAGGACCTCTTTTATTGCATTAACCCATCAAAAGCACTAAACAGATGTTATTTTTTGGTATCGTATGTCTTTCTTCTCTAATATTTCCTGCTCGCTCTCCCTGGTCCTTCATCTCTAGCACCTGATTTTCTCCGGTAAAAAGATGATCACACTCCCCGCTGCCACTCCAAAATGAAATTCAAATCTAACACAGAGCAATCTGCTTTTTCTTTTCCAGATTCCTGTCTTGGTCACACAGATAAGTTCGACCAATCACCCAGTGAAAGTGGGGCTGTCTGATGCATTTGTCGTTGTCCACAGGATCCAACAAATTCCCAGTATGTAGAAGATGGGTAATCGCAGTCTGAGCCTGCTGTGGGGGTAAATTTAAAGGAGATTGATTTTAGGCAGATGTGACTGTTTGCACAAAGGAATCGCTTAGCTGATTGCTGCTTGTAAATTATTGTTTGGGTTATAACTCTTATTGGCATTTGCTGTCTCTCTGTTACTCTTCTAGTAATAATTTAGGTAAAGTGAAATCAAATAACCAAGCCAAGAGCATGTAATTTTGGATTCTTTGGTATAGTTAGCTTGGTTGCACAGATCTATTTCTTTCTTTCTTTCTTTTTTTTTTAATGTTTATTGATGTTCAAGAGAGAGCACGAGGAAGTGAGGAGCAGGGAGTATCTGAAGCAGGCTACGAGCTGTTAGCACAGAGCCGGATGCAAGGCTCAAACTCATGAACCTTGAAATCATGACCTGAGCCGAGGATGGATACTTAACTGACTGAGCCACCCAGGCACCCTTCTACTTCTTTCTATTTCTTTCATTATTAAGAACATAAAGAAATGACAGATTATTTGACTGATAGGTATATGACTGTTATTTGTTTGGCTTAAATTATTAGCAAAAGAGGAGTTTTGTGCTATTTTATGTCTATCATGTTTGTACAAGTGTTTGAGAGTCTAAAATAAGATGACAGAAAAAGTGTAAAGTGAAGTAAATAAAAATTTTGGTGGAGCTATACCTACCAGAGAAGATATATACCTTGTTTAAATACTTTTTACTTATCTAGTTTACATTTGTAGAATAAATACATATGTGTACTTAGTCAGCAGTACTATTAAAAATTGAAAATATTAGAAATTAATCATATTAGAAATTCAGAAAACTGCCATTGGTAGTAGTTCTGATCATGTATATAGCCATAGTTTGTAAGTTTCTGTGTTTTAAACCTTCGCTATTCTAGAAGAGTCCTCAGGGATGCTTGGGTGTGCTAGTACTGAAGATGTCTGTTTGTGTCCTAAACATGCGTATTTAAAGCAAGAAGTGATCATGAAATACACCTCAAGATTAGATCATTTATTTCCCTTTTTGGTTCAAAGTTCTTCTTATATTCCACTAGAGGGGTAGACTTAATTTATCATGTGCATATGCTATTTGGTCTTCCCTTGAACTAATTCAGTTTAATTATATCATCTCTCAAATACAGAGAAGGTAAATGAAGTGTAAATTATTTAGACTTTCAGAGTGGTGGATTGGCTGGACACGTTATAGGGATTATTTTACAACTACAATTTAGAATGACATTCAGATGTGGGAGTTCTGCTTGGTGAAAAACGTGAATCTTCTGTGGTGGTTTCTCCTTGTTAGCCGAGAATTAGTGGGAAGTAGTATTCAAGGGAACTGTTAAATCAAGGCGGATTTTCCAGAAATGAAATTGTACAACGAACAAAGCAAGGACATATTAGCATGTGTAGGCACATAAAGACGCCCTCTTCAATAAGAGGCTGTGTCCTGGAAGAGCTGAAGTTGATTCCTGTTTGAGGAGTGTTTTCACATTCTTTCTTTCCAGGACATTAAATCAAGCATGACTTTGAGTCAATTATTACACAAGTAAGAGAAAACACCAGTTTTAGTTTATTTGTGTGTTCTTTTCTTCTGAAAAAGAATTTTGTTTGCAGCTTCCTCAGAAGACAGCCTGGTCCACGTTGATGTTCTGATATATTATTGTTTTAACAGAAGACTCACCCAAGTACAAAAGAAAAACAGGATTACAAATGTAGTTTAATATGTAGATGTTGCCTCAGAACTGAGGCACGGTAGAATCACACTTAGAGCCCAAATTACGATTTTGCATCCCTTGTTATAATGTAATGGGGTAGCCATTATGTTTTAAGGAAAAATATTCTTCCCAAATATAAATTGTATTGAATAAATTGGCAAAATTCACATGAATTTTGAGAACAGATTATGTCTAAGGTTGAGACTCAGCATTCATCTAAAAAAATTTCACAAGCTTCAAGTTCAGGTAAAAACTTCTCTCAGGCAAGCTGGTTGCTGGAATAACATTCACGTTTCCTGTTGACCTCACCGGTACATCCTGAGAAAATTAGCCGAGAAAGAATGGAAGTTCTGAGTTTCTAATCCACTCATCCCTGTCTTTAGATGGGACCATATTTCAACAAGAAAATTGGAATTGATGTGTTCTATTTAAAAATCTTTTGGGGAGGGGAGCGCCTGGGTGACTCAGTCAAGGGTCTGACCCCGACTCAAGGTTGGTTCCTGCATTGGGCTGTCTGCTGTCAACACAGAGCTTGCTTCAGATCTTCTGTCCCCCTCTCTCTCTGTCCCTTCCCAGCCCTCTTTCTCTCAAAAATTAAAAAAATAAAAATAAATTTAAAAATCTTTTCAGAAACAGAAAAATTTAAATCTTCTTACAAATCTGTTCCCACAGGGGCGCCTGGGTGGCTCAGTTGGTTAAGCATCTGACTTCAGCGCAGGTCATGATCTCACAGCTTCTGGGTTTGAGCCCCGCGTGGGGCTCTGTGCTGACTGCCAGCTCAGAGCCTGGAGCCTGTTTCAGTCTGTGACTCCCTCTCTCTCTGACCCTCCCCTGCTGACGCTGTCTCTCTCTCTCTCAGAAATAAATAATTTTTTTTTAAAAAAATCTGTTCCCACATCTATAAGGTATAATAATGTCTGTTACATGAACTTCTGTATAAAGGGAAAGATGTGTTCACATAACATTCTCAGACTAATAAATAAATAAATAAATAACACTCATACATGCCAGAGATTAGGCTGACCCAAGATTAGCATAATACAAGCTATACAACTAGTACCTTTCCCTAAGAAATATAAGATGATTCCTAGAGATCTGCATGTTACCTATTTGTGCAATCAGAACTTAGATAAATATTTAAATCCATTTCAAAATTCTGCTCTCTTAGTTAACAACCCTCACTATTAGGAGTCATCCTCATAGGGAATTTAAATCGTTCATCTCTGTTCCCCCTTTTTCTCCTCCTGAGTGAATTTAGGTGAAAACTTATCGTTATCATAAGTAATGAGCAGTTTCATTTCTTCTCTGTTGCAAAGTGCATTATATAGGAGCCTGTTCTCATAAGATCAGCTTTCTGTTCTTTTAATCATTTTGGCTTCACGGTTTATATAGCACTTAGATCCTCAGCCTAATCTCATGGCAACATGGAAGTGCAAACTGTGACCTTGAGAATAATTTTTCCGGGTGGGAACACAGTTGCTATATGATTCGTATCAGTTGGTGAAGGTTTAGTAAAGCATTTGTAAAGCTGTTAGGTAAGTTTAATTTACTTATCAAGAGGATTTCTCCCCACTCTTTCATCATAATATCAACAACAGAAAACTTGTTTTTCAGTTTTTAAAGGCTTCCAAATAATAAATGATTTCAATGTAACTTTTAAGCATAGTTTATTACCTTAGTCTTTATCTTTCAAAAAAAATCAGGTGATCTGACAGTTTAAAGTATCAAAGGGAATTCAGGCATTGTTAGTAAATTAGTAAATAGTTCAGAGGTTACAAAGGAAATTCCTTTGCTCCTTCGGAAAACAAATGAAAAAAAAAAAAAAGTCCATGATGAAATTAACCCTTATCTCTAAAAAGTAAAATAAAAGATAAAAGTAGTTAGAAGTCCAGAGAATATAAGGATTACCATAGTGGGAAGACTAATAATGAGACCTTGACCATTTTATTTAATTCCTATTACCTTGCAGACAAAATGGTTATCTTAATACATAAGATACAATGGGTATGTAGCAGGCAGTATTTGGCACAAGGTAAGCAGTGTATTTGTACATATATTTATTGTTTATTCATCATAATCAACATTATCACCCTAAAAAGACACTGATGCTAAGCTGTCCACACCCAGAACAATTGCTTATGAGAGTAGGGCCCAGGAGATTCCCACCGGAAAACCCTGACACCCTCTCTCTGAAACTCATTCTCTCTAACTAATCAGCATGTGCTTTTTGATGTCTTGGTGTGTCTGTCTGTGTGTACATATGTGCCTGCATCACCGTCTGTTTTTTCATAAAATATTTTGTAGAATTTTAGAAACAAAAAGAACACAAAGATCAGCTGAGTCAGTCTCCACAGGTACAGATGTAAAAAACATATACATTACAATGACTTCGGTTGTTCATTACAGAAATCCAAATGTAAGAACATACTTGTGAATATAACCATAGTGCATATTAATTCAGAGAAATTTGTAAAATAACAGAATGCGAAGAAGAAAATTTAAACGGTCTGTAAATCTACCACAGGGAGATAATAATCATTGTTTCCGCCTATCTGCATCCAAACTTTTGTTTATAGTATATACACTCTCAGATACATGTCACGTTAAGATACATTACATTGTGCTAAAAATATTTTTGTCACCTATTTTTCTCTTCATATATATACACATTTTTTTCTGCACCACTGAATACCTATCTGAAATGTGGTCATTAATAGCAACAAATACCTTTATTTCATAATTTATATAAACTGAGCGCTAGTTTGCATGTTGGTTGCTTTTCATATTAATTATCAAGTAAACAGTGCTGAACATCTTCGTTTTCAATTTTTGACACAACTGATTGTTTATAAGCGAATATGTAGCCATTGACTGTTAATGGGTTTTTATGCACTTTGACAGATTGCTTTCTATAAAGGTCGTAGCAATTTACTTCCCCCACCCCTGGCATTTTATTAGATATCCCATTTCCCCAGATGCTCCCAACACTGTCATCATCTTTTAAACTGCAAATTTGATAAGCAGAACATGATATTTCATTGTTGCTTTAATATTCTGTTGATTACCAGAAGGTTTTCACATTGTCATGTAGTCATAGGTCATGTGTAATTTCCATAATTTCTTGTCAAATAGCTTTATTAAGTAATTCTTTCTCAGCCTGGGTTTATATGCCTCCAAATCCTTTACACAGTGTGCAAAGGTCTTCCTGGATAAATGTATAATTCTCACTAACACCGTTCTTACTTGTTTGTTTCCTCTCCCCTAATTTAACACTCTGAATTTCCATCTCAATCTCTAGGGTGCTGACCTTCTCCCTCACGCCTCACCTTTTCTCCACCTTCCGTGCTTAAAGAGCATAACATTTCCAGCCAGAAAACCCAGAAAATCCACTGTTGCCTTCGCGGTTCTTTTATTTGGAAACGTAAAGCTATGCCATTTTCATAACTTGAAAGTTAGTTTTACAAAAAGCGCAGAATTCTTGTCCAAGAAAGCCATCTGGAAGGCTGCTGACCTACCTTGAAATGTTTCCCCTACACGCTATGATAACAGCTATTTCTGAATCCTTTAGAACACGCCACTTTATTCTTCTCACTGGCAGTACATTATCTGCTTCTTTCTTAACATCAATCTGTCTCTCATCTGCATCTGCTATTTTGAATCTTTAACAGTCGTTGGTGCTACAATGTGCCATCTCTTTGTTGGTTAATTGTTGTTCACAGCTCAATAGGAAACGTTAGTTAACATTTTCAAAGATAAAAGTCACAACTCATTTGGAGAGCAAATATAAAGATACTTAGAGGTTCAAGGAACTCTTTGAGGAACACTGTTTATAGTTCATCATATACGGTCTCTTTATAAGCTTTACAGACCAGGCAACAATTTTTCATAAAACTTGACCAAAATTATGTTTACAGACTAAAAAAAAAAAAAAAAAGCCTATAATAGATTTGTTTTTTACTCTGCAAAATGTCTTAAGTTTTAATTCTCAAAAACAGAATATCATAGACCAGTACTGTCTAACAAAACTTTCTGCTGACAAAATGTCCTAAATCAGAACGGTTGAGTATTGGTCTCACTAGCTGCATGTGGCTACTACGCACTTGAAATGTGGCTAGTAACCCTGGGGATATGAATTTTTCATTGATTTCATTAATTAACTTTAGGTTAAAGAGATACATGTGATGAGTGGTTACCATCTAGGACAGAGTAACAGTAAATCTTATGCATATATTTAAATTAAATATTAAATTTCAGGTATAATATTTACAATATTTACAGAACATACCTTTTCTTCTCTGCCTTTCAAAAAACCTTGGAATTTTATGATTAAATAACGCATTTTCAAATATAAGCATTCCATTGTAACTGGTTTTCCCCAAATAAAACTATTGGTAATTTTGATTTGCTGGTAGGACAGCTCCATTATAATTACTTAGCAACTCTAATTAAAGAAAACAAGTATGTTGACAAACTATTGAGGGAATGAATAATCTTGGAAAATCTAAATATATTTTTTTTCATACCCTATTAAAGCTCTTTTAGAAGAACGAGCCTCACTTGTTATTTTCTTTTTCTCTCTCTCTCTTATTTTTTTTTTTTTCTGAGAGAGAGAGAGCTAGTAGCAAGGAAGGGGCATATGGAGAGAAAGAATCTCAAGCAGGCTCCACACTGATCAGCACAGAGCCTGATGTGGGGCTCGATCCCACAACCCTTGGATCATGACCTGAGCTGAAATCAAGAGTCAGATGCTCAACTGACAGAGGCACACAGGCACCCCAAGCCTCACTTATTTTCAAAGTTATTGGGGTCTTTTCATTCATAAAAGTACAGATTGATTCTGTTCTGATATGTTGTTACTAAACAAATCCTTTAGTAAATCCTACTTTCCTTCTCCTCAAAATGGAAAGCACTTCAAATTATTCATTTTACAGAAGATACAATTGCTTCTCTTTACAGTATAGCTTCATAAGGTGCTTTGGTTCCCAAGTATGCATTTGCCCACTCATGGCTCAACAAAAGGAAAAAGTGATAGAAATCATGACGTTTTCCCCATAAAATATCTCTCATAAAACTTTTCCAAGAAAGAAAGTATGATTTAAAGTGATGTTCCGTGGTTTGACATACATTTCAAACACCCCCTGTTTGATTCTGATCCTAACCAAATATTTAGGAGCTTGCTGGATATTAGAAATCAATGATTAGTTAAGTATAACATATTTCAGAGGTATTTGAAGCTGAATTGTTTTTTTAATCTATTTATCCATTTATTCATTGACTTTTTATCCTGTACTTATATCAGATAAAGTAAAATTGTACCAATTAGAGCTATGTCTCCCAATTTAATAATTTATTTCTAATATAAAATACTAAAAGTCACTGAAAGGACTTTAATACAATATTAAACATTCAAGATATTTAAACATTTATTTATTCAATAAATATCTATTGGGTACCTATTAGGCTAAGATTTATTGGTCTAAGGAAGAGAAACTCAGCTTACTGTACTTTTATTGTATTCAATATAGTGAATTAAAAACTTATCTTTTGCAATGGTTACCTTACCATGGAAGGCATAGGAAAGTAACCAAAACAGTTCTCAAAAATAATCTAAATTGAGCTTTTCTATCAAGTTCTGTCTGCCTTATTTATTTAAATTATGACCTCAGAGGTTCAATTTTCCACTTTTCTCTCATGTTTGCCTTCAAATTTAGACTTTGCTTTGCTTCATTTTTTTATTTTTCCCTATTACTTAATGAATATTTCTATTTTTACTTACACGTCCCTACTTCACAGAGAATATTTCTATTTTTAACTAATACTGGTTGGATACCTTTATAAACATGCCCACGTGTTCATTTTTCCAGTTGAATTTTTTGTAGGAAGTTTAGTTTCTTGGAAATGTAGGTGGCTTTCCTTATGTAAGTGCCAAACATCTGCAGAATTTAGCACTAAAAGCTTTTCAAAAACTTGATTTCAAAATGTATGTTACTACATTTCACCCAACTTTATTTAATAAAGTCACAATCTTCTTGTCTGTCAGAAGAAAAGTAGAGAGTTAATGACATTGCCAATGTACTTCGTAAAGTCTTCCCTAAGTCTCAGGAATAAAGAGGTGTGTTCTCGTGGGGGAAACCCCATGCTCGGAACAGTCCTTAGGCCAATGAGAACCATGGTGTGAGGCCTGAGGTCCACATGTCCCATGAGCTCACTGACACTCTGCTTGACCATTTACTGTCCCAGTGCTGGTTCTGGTGCTCTTCTTGGGCAAAGGGATTACTAATGGAAGTAAGGACATCTTGTTTAAGCCATTCGTAAATGCATGGAATGAGGAGAAAAGTAACGTTTGGTTTTAGATGAAGTTTCTGATTTTCTTTATGCATGCTCAAGTAACTTTTGAAATCTGACCATTTAGGTTTTAGCAGTGTCCTGAAACTTCACAAGCAACAAGGGAAGGACGAGAAGAAAATATAAGAGGTTCAGATTGGTACTCCATGGTCCTCTAAATTTTATGTGGCCTTATCCAACCTGAATTACATTATTATTTAATAGAATTAGAACTACATAGGGAATAAAAAATGTTTGAAGCAAAAACATCTTCTATTTGTAGAGGCTTGACTTGACAACGCCAACCAGCTATATCTGTTAGTGAATTACATTTTGTGAGGGAGGCTTAATCACTGTTGTAATGGTGCACCTTTTTTCTCAAGAGTCTCTTTCTTTCCCAAGTCTTCATGCCAGGAATGATCTTGTAGTTGTACAATACATGCTATTTACATTAAAGAACATTCAGTGAATGGTACTGGGTGGCAGGCTCAGTTGGAAATGGAAAAGAAATAACTATTTGGGACCCATCATTAAACATTAGTAATCCATAAGTAAAGCATTGTTAGCAAATTATCTGTTTCACAGTTCAGACAGTATTAAGATATTCATATAAATGGAAGAATCAGCCAATTTAGAAAATTACTCATACATTCTCTATGTGAATGTTACTTTTAAAGACAAGCAAATAAACTAGATCATGGCTAACCATGCCGCAGGGTACTCATTAAACTGTTCATTTTGGCCAGAGTGAATATCGATTGGAGAGGATCCCTGGTGTTTCCATATGATCCCTCCTGTTAATTTGCTCAGATTTTCTAAAAATTGCAATCCATTACTCACACTTTGAATCATATCACCTCAAGATTTTGGTTACTATACTTTACTCTCTGAGTGTCAGTCTGCTCAGAGTTTTAGTTCTTTATTTTTTTTTAATTTTTAAAAGCCCTTAAAGAGTATTATAATTAAAATTAGTTTTTTAAAGTAGTAAAAAAAATAGTTAGGGCTGTATCAAAACTACTAAGACTGAATTTTTGGTACAGCATTATTTTGGCTGACTTTCTAAAGAAGACACATGAGCTAAATACATTTCTGGAATCAAATGAAAGCTTGTAGTTTTGGCAGGAGCTACCAGTAAATACATTCCTAATTACTTGTTTTTGACAGGGATATCTCTGAAATACAACAAAAATGACCATTTGGAAGCTGTCATTAATTGGCAGGTCATCAAACAAAAATCATTCTCATTAATTTCATTTTGTTAAACTCATTTCCTCCCCATAGTTGGAAAGGTTTGAGCAGGTGACAGAATTAGCGTAGCAAAAAAGGTCACTTTCCCTTAACCTCATATGCATAATCAATAATTAACTTCCAGAGGCTTCACAGTCATTATATCGGTAGTTTCAGATTTTCAAAGTATAATATGAAATGAACAGAAAACTAGTATTTTAATCACCTACTAATATGATAGATACTGAGCGAACTTTAGTATGAAGGAGGCTTAAAACCGCCCCAACCCAGTAATCTCATGGCAAAGTCATGTTATTTATTTATTTCCAAGAACTAAGTTATTTAGCAAAAAACAAGGGAAACCAGTATATAGGAAGGTGTATTATTTAAACAAAGCAGAAACTGGGTAATCTTTTTCTGTGCCTTACAACTTAAAAAAAAAAGTGCCCTCCCCTCAAGAAACCTTATTAAATACCATTAAATTAGCATTTCCTCTGTTTGATAAAGTTGACACTTTGAAAACTATATATACATTTTTGTTTATATCAAAAAGAAATTAATTGGATTATGGTTCTTAACCAGTGTTTTCCAATCTGACAAACCTGAAGATAAATTCAGCAAATGGCTTTTTTTTTTTAATAGATGAGGAAACTGAGGCATGAGAGTCTAACAAAGGAGCTCAGAGTCACACAGATACAAGCAGAAACACTGGGATTCGACCCACACAAGATTGTTCGAGAGCATATACTAACAACCACTATGACATATGACTTCCCAAGATTAGATACCATGATATTTTCTAAATAAACTTATAACTTCTCAGTTAATTCCTGATTGATAAGATAGCATTCAGGAAATGCAGTCCTTATATCACAAGCATTTCAAGACCTAAATAAAATACTGGTAACATTGCTTCTCCATTCCCATTTACCAAACTCAGGCAAGCTCATTAGCATAAGACTCAGGTCTTTTTTTAATAGGGGACCTTAAATATATTTCATCAACAGTCTTAATTGTAATAAAATATGTTTGTCATGTTTATCTGATATTTAATTATTAAAGTTCACATCAAAGTCTCCCATCTAGCCTATTCCTCAGGGATGCTGTTGGATTTGTTGATGAATTATTACAAATCCTTCATACAACCTAAGTACTAATTGTTAACCTTTCTCAGATATAATACTGTATGTTTAATAAATATCCGTACTAATTTTTAAAATGATTTAAGTTCTGTTTTACTTTTATTAAAAGAAACTCATTCTGAACCTTTAAAGCAATCAACCTTTGTATCAAACCTTGTATTCTGGCTGTGAAATTATTTTTTTAAGGCTGTGAAAAATTTGTAATTGTTACCCATTCCTAAAAGACTCATTTTAGCCTGAGTTATAAAGAAATGATATCATTTTATCTTCTTGATTTTATGTCAAAGTCTTTCAAAATCTATAAATCCATCAAGAAAATGTCTTCAGTATATCCTTGGTAATAATGGGTTGGAGCCCACTAGCAGAGTGAGATATCTGAGACCGTAATCAACATTTCATCTCCACTGATTAAAAAAAGACTTCTGGGGGGTTGGGGAGCACCTGGGTGGCTCAGTTGGTTGAGCATCCAAATCTGATTTCAGCTCAGGTCATGATCCGTGGGTCATGGGATATAGCCCTGCATCAGGCTCCATGCTGAGTGTGGAACCTGCTTAAGATTCTCCCCCCACCCCACCCCTGCTTCTCTCTCTCTCTCTCTCTCTCTCTCCCTCTCTCTCTCTCTCTCCGTCTCTCTCTCTCTCTCTCTCTCTCTCTCTCTCTTTCTCCGGGCTGCCTGGGTGGCTCAGTCAGTTGAGCCTCCGACTTTGGCTCAGGTCGTGATCTCATGGTTTGTAGGTTCGAGCCCCATGTCGGGCTCTGTGCTGACAGCTCAGAGCCTGGAGCTCTTTTAGATTCTGCATCTCCCCCTCTCTCTGCCCCTCCCCCACTCGCACTCTGTCTCTCTCAAAAATAAACATTTTTAAAAATAGAAAGATTCTCTCTCTCTGTCCCTCTCCCTGCTTGAATTCTCTCTCTCTCTAAAGTAAAATAAAACTTAAATTAAAAAAAGACTTCTGGATATATCACATGATTTTCAGGGTTTTTAAAAAATAATCGGTCTCTTCACAGGGATTGATTATTGTAAGTCTTCCTTTTAAAACCACATTGGGTGAAAAGCATATCATTCTACATTTAGTATTAAATGTCGTTTTATAGGCAAAGAAATCTTGAAAGGCTATTTTTTTCTATTTTTGTTTTTACAGATGTCCGGAGAAGAACAATTTATGAATACCACCGAGTAGAGTTACAGATGTCAAAAATTACCAATATTTCAGCTGTGGAGATGACCCCATTGCCTAGTAAGTTACCATGGGAACAGAACTAGGTGGAAAGTTTCATGATCTGATCTGTTTATGCATAAGTATCTTGATCCTATGTGTATATAGGAATGGATGGGCGATTTTAATTTCAGTTGAGCATTCTTTTTTTTTTTTTAATTTCTCTCCATGCTGCCACTTGGTCTTGATACATCTATTTTGTCCTGTTTCCTAGCATGTCTCCAGTTTAATGGTTGTGGCCCTTGTGTATCCTCTCAGATTGGCTTCAACTGCAGTTGGTGTAGTAAACTTCAAAGGTAAATAAAAAAAGTAATACAGAAAATGTAAAACTTTCACAGACTTGTTGCTTCTAACTCTTTCATTGAATTTTAGGTATATCAGGTGTATTGATTAGGTTTATATGAGCAAATGTACACATGTAAAAAGGGCAGAAGTAACCAGAATGCAAAAAAATGCTCAGTTTTCAGGAGTTTTGAAGTTTTCCTTTGATCACTCAAAATTACCAAGAACCTTTATAGTCAATGAAATAATTATCTGATATACATTTGTAGTCTCTATGGGGCTTAAACTAGAGGGTGATTATGATTGAGGAGTCTATAAATTGCTACCGTTAGTCCATATTTTTAAGAAAGCATGGTATGACGTATCATTCCTATAACAAGGACAGCTTATGCATGATCACATGCATATTCTTAGTAAATTCCAGCAAATGTCTCAAAGGTTACTAGCCAAGATTAGAGATGTTGTTTAAAGTTAGGGAATGAAGTGACACTAACTGATCTCTACATGAATAGAATGCGTGGCTTGATTTTCATGAATGGCAAAGAGGAGTTTTTAGAGGAGTTTTTCGGAGAATGAATGACCATTTGTTGGAAATGCAGAGTGAAGACTTTTAAATGTACTTTCTTATTTACACAACCATTTCGTGCATCAGTTATGTCCCAAGACCTGGGAGAGTAGCAGCGAATAATATAGATGTGATTACTGCCCCCCATACAGTGTACAGTCTTTCTGGGAATAAAGTCCCCTTCTACCTTCAGGGTCTATGAAAAGTTTGCTTCTTCATGCAGGTAGAGAACTGAGTCTTAAAGCTACCCATCTGTGCTTGTTTCCAACAGCTTTCTGTTGTATAAGCCGCCTATGTCTTATCGTCTTCCTGCAGCACTCGCTGTAATGATATAGCAGCATGTGCAGGAATACTTTAAAAGTTATTGAAGTATAAAGAATAGAATGCCAGTTCCTTGGTAACAAGCTTTGGGGAGCATGTTTAACTTGCTCACTTTGGGGCAATCAGTACAGTATTGTAGATAGAACAATATTATTTATTATAATCTCTGCTTTGTTTTCAATGTAACCTGTTCTAATAATTTCCTTTGTGCAATGAGTTTCAAATAATGATAAAGCAAACAAGAGATGAATACTCTTGAGGTCGATTTTAACTTGCCTATATCTCCAGGCAGAGAAGAACTGCTTTAAAACCGCTTTGTGGTCATTTATATTCATATGTTGTTGACATTCCGTAAAAATGACATGCATGTCAGATGCTATTGAAAATCTGTTTAGGTAACAGCCAAAATGAATCTAAGGAGATAGCATTTTCATATGCATAGTTAAGTAATACTGAACTGACAATGAAAAAACCCCAGGAGAATTAAGTAGAAGACTCTGCCAGGGCGTGAGCCTAATTCAAGTTCCAGTTCAGTGCTCAGCTCCTCTGAGAAGTCTTCCGAAGCCTGTGTTTGTTTGTGTGAGGTTCTCCAGGTCTGTGATTCTCGGACATCCTGGGCAAGCTGCCATCATCGGCAGTTACCACAGGTCTCATGGACACTAGTTGCCATGTCTCCTTAGAGAGTCTGTAGCTTTATTAAGGCTGATTGGTCGTTATAGCTCCAGAATAAGAACACATCTGGTATTACAGAAGAATGGATGGATGAATGCATGAATGACTAGCTTCCAAATGCAAGGATCATGATTAGATTTGTCTGGGAAGGAAGCGTTTCTGAGGATGAAGGACTTTGAGTGCTGAAGCCAGGAGAGTCAAAGGAAAACCAGAAGGGTTAGCCACCCGACACAGATTCTCAATCGAATCCTCAACTCAAATAACGTAGTTTGCAAATGAAGATTTGGGACGCTGGCCTAGAAACGTATTTTCCACCAACCATTTCATTATTTTTTAAAAATATATTTGGTGAAAATATACAAATGTTTATGGATATATTTATATTATAAATTTATATTTATAGTTTATATATAGGTACACACATATAAATATACACAAGCAACTTTGGCAATCAAAATACACCCACAAGTTGCAAATCGCTTTGTATTAATACCTCCATTTTATTGAAATACGTCTCTGGCAGACATTGTGCCAAAGAATTTGCAAATATATTTAGCTCATACAAATTTTTTTACAGCGGAGGAAACCGAGGCTTACAGGAGCTAGGTTATTTGTGCAGGTCTCATAGCTCTTAAGGGATAAGTGTGAACGGACACTAGATCTGTGTGACTCCCCAGCCTGATGCCCTGACACCTCACCCATTCTGCCTCACACCTGCCAGGCTGCAGATGCGCTAAACAAGTTAATCCTCATCACTTCCTGAAAAGTAGAAGACACACTACTGAAAAATAAATATTTTTATAGTTGAGACTGCAAGAAAATTGCATGGTTTCAAAATTGGCATAAAAAGAATGCAGAAGATAATCAAGCAAAGCAAAACACTTTTGTATATTATTGAAAGCATAATTTTTTAAAAAGATTACTAGAAAAAGGAGAAAGGTGGTGATGCATGTAAATAAGGAAGAAATTCAACAAAGAACACTATTTTACAAACTACAAGTTTTCTACATGTGACCATTAGGTGTTTTGCTGAATACCAAACACTGGTTTTAAATCTTGGATTTATTTTTAATTCTTCAGCAACCCAGTTATATACATATCAAAACCTGCTTAATTAATTGCTTTAACTATGGCTCATTGCACTTTTGTTCAATTTAATTTCCCCACTGCATTTTATTAATTTCTCCTTAGACCTGTGAGCCTCAAAACTTTGCTTTTGCTGCCCGGAAGCATTTCCCCAGACTTTAGAGCTTTTATTAACAAGTTCAATAAAACAAGAGAAGCCTTATCCTAAGCAGCACAAAAAGTGCCTCTCAGACTTTTTTCTTCCATCCTTTTTACTTTCTCATTTGCACTCATTTACCCCTGAATGATAATCAGTTGGTGGTGATTATTGAACTCTCAAGTTGGACTTGCTCTAAAAAGATAAGATAATTTTAATTGGTTTGTTAATTTCTTTTAATTCCTATTTTTCGGGAAGGAGAAACTAAGGCAAAATGCTTGTAATGGCTTACCCAAGAGCTAAAGGAATTTGAGTTGTAAGAACATTTAATGAGATTCCATGATCAAAACTGTTTACTTAGAATAGGTGGCCCATTACTTCTAGGTAAGAAGGCTTTTGTTTCTTCACTGAAAATCAAGAAGATTTGAATCAACCACTTTCAACTATACCTTTTATTTCCACTCATTCAACAAAAACTTTTGCATTTCTCTCCATTCAAGTTGTTATCCTAAATTGTGAATTCAGTGATAAACAAGAGAAAATCTTGTTTATCCCTCATGGAGCTTACATTTTTAGTATGATGAGAAAATATTTAAGCAAATGGATGTGCAGAAAATAGAGTTAGTAGTGATAAGTGCTATGGCAAAAGAAATAAAAATAACATTATAAGGGAAAATACAGCAAAATTGTTAAGAATAATGGGAGTTTATTTGTTGTTATCATGCTAAGAAACCCAGACTTTTTGAAAAGACCTTAGTTTCATTAGCCTTCATCATCCTAAAGTCTATATTTTAATTTTAAATATATTTTAGCCTTTAAATTATCCATTCACTCATCTGTGTCCTTAAAAACTTATTGAATGCCTTCTATACTAATCTAAACAGCAAACACCAGTCTAGATATTGAGGTAATTTGAACAAAACTCATGTATTAAAGCCAAAGCTCTCATGCAGGAGTTAAAGTTTAGCTTATTAAGCTTGAAAGCAAACAAATAATTAAACAAAAAGTTAGTTGATGATGAGTGATCTGTTGAGTTCGAAAAAGCCAGTAGTGGGGCGCCTCGGTGGCTTAGTCGGTTAAGCGTCCGACTATCGCTTAGGTCATGATCTCGCAGTTCGTGGGTTCGAGCCCCGCGTTGGGCTCTGTGCTGACTGCCAGCTCAGAGCCTGGAACCTGTTTCTGTTTCAGTCTGTGACTCCCTCTCTCTCTGACCCTCCCCTGCTCGCGCTGTCTCTCTCTCTGTCTCTCTCCTAGAAATACATAAAACATTAAAAAAAAAAAAATTAAAAAAAAAAAAAAAAGAAAAAGCCAGTAGTTGCTCTGGACTACGTGGCCAAGAAAGGCTTCTTGGAAGAAGTGACCATTAGATCTGACTGGGAACCAACTACATATACCAAGGAGAAGGCAAAGAGCATTCTGAGCGGACTGGCAAATGCAGTGGTCCTGCCATGGGTTCAAGCTTGATACGGTGAGAAAAGGAAGAAGCACAATGAGCTGGGAGCATTGGGAGTTGAGTGTGAAGGGAGAATGGTATCAAGGGAGGGCAGGCAGGTTGCACAGTACCAAGACATGGAAGGCATTGTAAGCCAGGAAGAGGTTTATTTATTCTCAGGGTGATGGGAAGCCTTTAGATTTTAGAAGAACTTCAGAAGTGATGTGATTTTATTTTATGTGAAAAATGAAGCTCTGGGGGTGCCTGGCTGGCTCAGTGGGTAGAGGATGCGACTCTTGACCTCAGGGTCATGAGTTCAAGCCCCACGTGTGGCATAAAGTTTACTTTAAAAAATTAAAAAATGAAACTCTGGCTGTTCCAAGGAGAATAGCTATTTTCTTATGCATGTGTGTGTGTGTGTGTGTGTGTGTGTGTGTGTGTGTGTGTGTGTAGAAAGATTGAAAAGGAAAAGAATAGTAGAGAGTGTGTGCAATAGTCTATAGAAGGGATGACAGTTGCCTAGACGAGGATGATAATTATGGGGAACAGGAGAGATGAGTTGATTAGAAGTGAAGGAAGAAGAAAAGGTAAGAATCAAGGCTGCTTTCTAGACTTTTGTTTGAGTAATGTGGTGGATACTGGCATTCATTTCTTTTCTGAGATAGGTAAGATGGCACAAGAAATAGAGAGTAGAGTGGAGAGAAATAAAGAGTTTTGTCTGGGGACAAGTTCAATTTGAGTTTTCTATCAGACTTCAGGTAGAAATGCTGAATAGGTGTGAATACATAAACCAGAAATTTCAGGAAGAAGTTGTGGCTGGAGGTTCAGATTCAAGAGTCTTTATAATAGAGATAGTATTTAAATTCATGGGGCTGAATGAGATCAGCTGTGGAGAAGGTGTTTTTTGAGAAAAGAAGAGATTCCAGGAACTAGCCTCTGGCATAATGTAATGAGGCAGGAGATATGCTAATTTATTCATTATATAAAATTATTTTAAAATGTATTTGTATATACATTTTTGTTTGTATAGACAAAAAATACCTTGGGAAAGATACATAAGAGACTGATAATATTTGTTTCTGGGAAAACTGTAGTGAACAGAGACAGACATGAGAATGAGTATTACTTTTTATTATGTATTCTTGTGTACAATTTGAATTTTTGCCACATGGAGTTGAAGACCAAAAGGAGGAATCAACAAAGGAGAAAAAAGAGAATACAAATTCTTTGAAGGGTAGAAATGTAGTCATACTCATGTTAGTCCAGCACACCATGCCTGAACAAATACAACAATCCTACGCATATAGTTGAACTGATCGTGAAGATGATCAAGGCCAGAAATTTCCACTTTGATGAAAATTCTAATTGGTCACTTTGGCTGTTCTCATCCATTGCTTTTGTCAGTATCAACCAAATGGCTCTAGAAAGAACGAAGCTAATACCTATCATAAAATGTCAGCATTTATAATCAAGCATGTTGCTTACTGGGGAGTTAGTCTCTTGGTGTCTCACTTTTAAAGAATTTTCCACATTTTATTTACTTAGCTCCAATCAAAGTCATAGGACTACTGGTAAAAATTTGAGAATGAATACTTTCCCTGATTCCACCCATCAAAAGAGTGACTAGAATAGGTAAACCCCTACTAATGGTAAAGTCATGTGCCTACCAAATAGTACTATCACATATTTCCTTAAGAAGATATACAAGATGAAGGGAAAATATTTTTGAATAATTGCTCTGTGTTTATTTTGACCTGTTATTTCTATTGTATTTCCTTAAGCATCCGATGCTACTGGCTGTGATTTTCCACTGAATGTGCTGGATTTCTTTTCAGTAACAAAAAGAGAAGTAGAAAAAAACGTATCACATGTAGGTTTCAAGAATTTTGAAGTGTATCCAGTCAGAAATAGTCACTAATAATTCATTAATGATATAAAATGCATTATCAACCTAAATTAATTAAGGATGAAAAATCCTTTTTATATAGGCACAGCAAATTTTTGAAGACAGAATGTACTCATTATCATATGTTCACTTACTGACAGAAATTTAACTACCTAAGTTTGGGAGGAGAGAGAAATGAAGAGAACAAATTTAAATAAAATAATGCCCCCAGTCCACCCTTTCCCCAATCAGTAATCTTATGCTTCTGAATATGAGTACCAAGGAGACTTGAATATATCTATCCCTCTCGGTTTTCTTTCTACATACCCCTAAACACATAGGCACATCAACAAGACTAAGTGTGATTTTAGGATTCAAGAAAACAGCGAGTGGTTTTCATACCACATGGTCCTTAAAGGAAGCCAACAACTTCATCTAGGGTCAGCCAAAATCCAACAGTCCATACTGACATTGGAAGAAGTAGTTTTATTAAAAGAATGGCAGACTTCTGTGAGAACCTGGGTGGCTCAGTTGGTTAAGCACCTGGCTCTTGACTTCACCTCAGGTCACGATCTCATGGTTCATGGGATCAGGCCCTGAAATGGGCTCTGCACTGACAGTTCAGAGCCTGCTTGGGATTCTATCTCTCCCTCTCACTTTACCCTTCCCCTGCTCATCCACCCTTTCCCTTTTTCTCTTTCTTTCTCAAAATAAAAATAAACATTTAAGAAAGAAGAAGAATGGTAGTCTTCTGAAAGAGCTGTACTAAGGGAATTCCAAACAGATTTTGATTCATTAGGATTTTTACCTACTTACTCACCTCAATATCTAGCCCTCAAGTAAGGTACATTTCCACTGTAATCCCTAGAGGGTCATGTAAAGCATTCTGTTAGTCTAATTTAGTTGTAAGTCTTAATTTAGTCCAAGACTTTAAGACCGAAAAGAAAGGAGCAGAAAACACAATTGTCAAAGGACATGTCACACTCTGAAATTTGTAAAATTAAGATTAGTCAGTAGAGTATAATTGTACTTGTTTAAATGTGCCTTTTATATCCTGGGCAAAGCATTAGCCTATAGCCCTTTTGACATTATGATTTCAGTTCATATTTGAGGCTACTTGTAGACTACACATTTACATGATTCTTTCACATAAGGAAACCCATTGGCTTTGATGATAAGGTGTAAAGTACAGACTTAATAAACAGAAGCTATTTGGGAAATCCAGCAGCTGTGATTCGAAATTAATGATAATTGTAGCCTTATTTCAATGGCTTGGGGTAAAATAAAGTTCTACTTGGAAATGCCCTAATTTCAGATGGGTATTTAAAGCTCACCAAGCTTGGGCCACCTGGGTGGCTCAGCCAGTTAAGCATCCCACCCTATTTTGGTTCAGGTCATGATCTCATGGTTTGAGAGACTGAGCCCTGCATCAGGTTCTGCTCTGTCAGTGTGGGAGCCTGTTTGGGATTCTCTCTCTCTCTCTCTCTCTCACTCTCTCTTCTATTCTCAGACTAGTGCTCTAAATAAATAGATAAATAAGAAAACAAATATGAAAAAAATTTAGAACTCACCAAGCTTTAACAATTTTAAATAAATTTTTATTGATCTATGTTTCAATATGCTGACTTCCTTTCAAGTTGAAATAGCCTCCATCTGCTTATCAGAATTACTGATCAATAATATTTTGATAGCAGAAAATGGTAACGTTTTCAAAAAACTGAATATCAGGTTTAAATGCAAACTATGAAGCTGCTTATAACTAACATAATTCTATTTTTGTCTTTGATATAAAGTTATGTCCTTTATGAAATAGCAGATCCAAGAAAATTATTTAATTGAAGAAAAGTTAATTGGAATCCTTTATTGTATGCTGCCTAGTCATGATAGACAGGAGGAAGAGAAAGCTGTCATTTCTGACTAAAGGCATTAGAAAAACATTAAGCTGTAATTAGACATTCCACAGGAATGAACAAATTTCCCATAGGTCTGAAACTGGTGACCACAGTAGCCCAAACCTAGACCAAATGAGATTCTCTTTAATGAGTTCTTGTTAAGTGTATTGGGCTTTCTGTGTCAGGCAGTACCAACCAGCTAAGGTTCAGGAAGAGCCCAGAATTGAGGAAGCATACCTGAGTTACTGAAAAGGAATCACAGTTCCCAAAATTCATAGTAGAGAGGCAGTCATGTTTTGTTGTCGTGGGTGGAATAGATTGGATTCCTGAATACCTAATGGTCCAGCCATAAATTAGCTGACTGATCTTCGACAAATCAATAAAGCTCTTTGACTTTGTATCCTGAAATGTGAAATGCATATCTCATCTAGGTATATTTGATTCTTATATTCTTTAATTCTGAGTGACTGTAGGTTCAGTAGTTCTCAAATATTAATACAGTTAAGAATTGCCACAGGAACTTGTTAAAATGCAAATTTCCCTGAATCTCACCACAGGATTCATATTCAATAGGTCCAGAGTGGAGTCAAGGGATTGAACCTTTTTTTTTTAAATAGTTTATTGTCAAGTTGGTTTCCATATAACACCCAGTGCTCATCCCCACAAGTGCTCTCCTCCATGCCCATCACCTCTCTTCCCCTCCCTCCCACCCCCATCAGCCCTCAGTTTGTTCTCAGCATTCAAGAGTCTCTCATGGTTTGCCTCCCTCTCTCTCCCCCACTATTCTTCCCCTTCTTCTCCCCCATGGTCCTCTGTTAAGTTCCTCCTAAGGGACTGAGCCTTTTAATAAACCTCTTCAGAGGACCCTGAGGTGATCTGAGTGGAGCACAGTGGGAATGCTGATCTTGCACAAATGGGCTGAGAGTCATGGAAGCCTGATGGTTATGCCAAAGTTGTGTGGAAACTCTAATTTTTCCTTTGGAATGGAGAAATATAGAAAAAATGTTTTGAAGATAAAAATATTTGTTGTTAAAATCTATTCAGGGGGTGGAGGGTGGCACCTGAATGGTTAGTTATTTGAGCATCTGACTTCAGCTCAGGTCATGATCTCGTGGTTCTTGAGTTTGAGACCTGCATTGAGCTCTATGCTGACAGCTCAGAGCCTGCTTTGGATTCTGTGTCTCCCTGTCTCTCTATCTCAAAAATAAATAAACATTATAAAAATTTTTTAAAAATCTATTCAGAGTTAATGAAAGAGATGTTGATAAAAGAAAATAAGCTTTTGTTTGATAGTACAGAATATAAAGTAAATCAGACTCTGGAATATTGTTAACTTGTTAAAATCATTGGAACATGTTTGTTTTCTGAATTTTTTTTAAAAAAACTACACTATCAAAGTAGAGATTCACTGTTCTAAAAGAACTTACGGCGCTTCTAGAAATTCCATACAGCCAAGATAATTGTTTTAAATGTGCAGTGTTTGTAAGAGATGAATTGAATTTTGAATTTATTTTAGTGCAATTTATAATCCTTTCAAATTTAAATAAAGAATCTTAGCATTTCAGTTAATGAGTTTTTTTTGAAATACAACATAAACAAAGTTGTTTTTATAAGAATACAAAATTAAAGCCTATTTTTTTTTCCTTTTGAGCATTGCAAATCTAGATTTAACAAGTGTACTAATTCTTTTTGTGTGAATTAATTATAACAGTATAATGAGCTATGATGTTATTTTATCCGTTACATGAAAGCAAAAATTGTGATATAGAGAATAATTTTGAAAAGACCCATAAGATACTAGTTACAGTTGACCTTTGGGGAAACTGCCAGAAATCGGAAATTGGTATACAGAGAAAATATTACCATTTCATTAGATTTTCTCTTGTAGTGTTTGAATTTTTATCACACATACCTATTACCTACACTGAATCAATCAGTAAACTAGCAAATATATATATATAATATAATATAAATATATATATATATTTAAAACAAAGAAAGGAAATGTACATGTTAAAGTAGATTAGGAAATTTTGGATAGTCTTTCAGAAAATTCTTAAGTTAAAGAAACTTTCAGGAGCAGAAAATGATCAATTCTGAATATATAGACTGCATTTCTTTCCTCTGGAGAAATGGCGTTGATTTGCCAGCCTTTTGGATATAAAATGCATGTAATTCTATTTTTTTTTAAGTATTGAACTATATTTTTATCTATCTTTACATCTATCTGTCAATCATCTAGTCTGCATTTTGGCCTCTGTCTCCTTTTTGCCACTGGAAATCTGCCAGTCTTTGAAGATGGTTGTGAATACAGAAGAGCTTCCCAGACTCGAAAGCAACAGGTGTTTCAGCCAAGTCTCTAGGTTCCCAAGTCCCACCTGAAATCTCAAGGCATTCTTTTTAGCTGTCTTTGATTTTCCAGGCAGTGAATGCTGTGTTCACATTCCATCTGACTGCCACTTGGCAAGCTAGAAATAAAATCTGTAGAATTATTTAGCATCACATCTGTTTATAGCTGCTTTTTCAAGAGTATCCAAGTGATTTTCAAGTTTTGCTTCTGTGTTAGCTGACTGTGGCGACTGCATTTTATGTGGTTATAATTTGGAAACTATTAACGTCAACACAAGGAACAAAAAAAATGTATGGAGTGTCCAAATATGGAGGATTTTAGTGCTAAATTATATATTCCATTCCCTTAGCTTGCTTGCACTAATATATAATGAGAAATTAATTGTCCAAGAATGAAATTGATTTTGTTCAATCAATTTTGGTTTTAAAAGCAGTAGGTGTTGAATTATTATGACAAAAATGTGATCCTTAAAGGACAAGGAAATAAAAGTTTTAAAGCAAAAGACAAAATTCACAGTTAGCTTCTGTTAAAATAAAAAAAAAACAAACTGACATGAACGCTGAAAATCGAGGAGACTTAGGTTAGCAGTCATGTTTTAAAGACATAATATGGTAAAAAAGAAAACATATAATTAGTAGTTTATGGTTTAATTGTTTCTTTGGCTGGGAATCTTGTGTGAAAATATAGAAGGATATTCAAAATACAATACATTCATATTCAAGCCAGCTCTTTAAAAGACTTGTGTAAGAAAATGATTAAAATGTCATTGGGATAGTTACTGAATTTTTTCTTTTTTTTGCTTTCTGCTAAAATTTATCCCCGAGAAAGTTGAAATGTGACTGTGTCATATTTCTTGACACAAACATACTCCTTTACTTAAGATTTTTATGAAATTGTCTAAATGTTAAAGACTTGATTTACTATCAAGTCCTGAGTCAAGAGATCCAATCTTACCCTGCCTAGAGTTCTGAGGGAAATTTTATGAATGGAATGCTGTCATTGGTGGAAAAGTGCAGAAAACCCAGTAAGTCAGCAATATGTGTAATGATCCCATTGTTTCTTTAGCTGTAAGAACATCTAGGTAATGCTATTCTAAAGATCTATCTTTTCATATGATTTTAGGGCAGTCTCACTGAGCTGCTATCCATTATTAGAGAAACAAAGAAGAAAGTATTTCAGGAAAAAATAAGACTTATGGTTGAACAAAATTAGCATTCAAAATTTCCTTCTCTGGGATACCACAGAGAGATTTGCCAATTCTGGATTAGTAAAACCCATTTTTCCCCTCCTTCCTAGAGAGTCACTTTCTCTTTCCTCTCAGCTCTAGAATGTTTCTTTCAATGACAATTCATAGTCAAGGGGGAATGATTCTCTCCATGAATCGTGACCTTGGCTGCAATGATTTCTAATGATAAGTTGTCCTAAAAATGCAGATTTTACTTTCCTAAAATAACATCTTCGACCACCAGAGAAGTCCTCTATTTTGACCTGTGCCCTGATCAGAATTCATCCCTCCCTCCCTCCCCTGCACTTCACCAGCAAGCAGATTTATTTTATCCTTACCCAGATTGGCTGCCACCACTGCTGCTCACTCCCATGAGCTTTGAAAGCAAGGACAAGGGGTTTGGTGTAAGGGTGAGAATGCCTTACATAGGGAGGTGCTTAACGTAGTTATATTAGCTGCCTTTGCCTCGGTGTTTACCCTGGGTCATTCATCACAGGAAAGCCTTCATTTCCACTGAAGTCTTTTAATTCTTTTATCTCATCCAACCCCTGTAATCATATCCAGAGGTAAGTGTTCAGTTCCCTGTTTCACAGATTAAGTAAATGAGAAATTAGGAACATTGAGGAGCTTAGCCAAGGTCATGAAACTAATAACTTGGTGGAGCCAGGATTTAAAATAAAAAACTTGTGAAGGACGGAAGGTTGCAGAGATAAAGAGAAAAATAAATACATGCTAGGGTTGGAATTTCTTACTTAGGGTTCTATGCCTGGTGTTAGCATATGTGTCTTTGTCAAGTAATCCAAAACAGACATCCATCAGGAAGGGGAAGAGGCCCTTCCCTTGCCTACCAAAAGGATCTTATTAACTTATTTACACTAACATCTCTCAAAATTTGTTTGAATAGTTTGCTGTAAAAGATACATACAAAGTTTCCTTTAACAAATATTGAGGTTATATTTGTACGAAGTGCACAATTGGCAAGATAAAGTCCTCAGAAAAAAGAAATAAATAAAAACCGTGAATTGAGAGAAGGTAATAAAAATAGCACACAGAGTTCTAATGTGAAAAAAAAGGATTTGTAAGTAATTCATTAAAATTACATGCAGCAAGGGGCGCCTGGGTGTCTTAGTCAGTTGGGCGTCTGACTTTCGCTTAGGTCATGATCTCACGGTTCATGGGTTTGAGCCCCGCGTCGGGCTCTGTGCTGACTGCCAGCTCAGAGCCTGGAGCCTGTTTCAGATTCTGTGTCTCCCTCTCTCTCTGACCCTCCCCTGCTCATGCTGTCTCTCTCTCTCTCCTAGAAATAAATAAAAATTTAAAAAAAAATTATATGCAGTAAAAATAGTGTAAAAGAGTTTATTTCTTATAGGAGAATTAATCCTGTATCACTTTTTCCATGTCAAGTTTTCTACTCCTATATCAAAGATGGAGTAAAAATAGACCTCTGTTCCACCCTCAGACTTGTGCACTAAGTCTACCGAAAGAGTCAGTAATCCTTGATGCCGTATTTCAAAAGCATGGGCATAAAATACTTCAGAGATTTAAATTTCAGTATGCAAACACAAACTTAGATTGTCTAAAATAACAGTCAGCAAGGATGCCCACATGATAGGAGAGATATATACAAGAAGTCTTGACTGCAAAGACTGACCGCACACACAGAATTAGTAAATAGGCCTGTAAAGTGTGAGCATCAGGTGTGTTTCCAAATACCACATGCACAATTTTCTCAGGACAGACAGACTTAGTTAGGCCTGTTGACCCCATGCTCCATTTCTTTCTCTCTCCCTCTCTCAAAAGCATTGCAGTTGTTCATAAGTTGTATGGCCGCCCTCCCTGACACCAAACTCTAGGAATCCTTGTGGTTGCGTTTGTATATTCAGGGCCTGAGGCAGAGATGAAATTCCTACGTCAGTTCAGTTATTCTCCATAAAGGAATTCCGGTCACAGAAACCAAATGGCCCACAAGACAGTGGGATTTACTATATGGCCTTTAACAGGAAAAGTTTACCAGATAAATGGAGGACAATACTACAAATATGTTTAATGAAAACAAAAAAGTAAAGTATGTATTCTCAATACATTGCTTTGGAAGAAAATATTGACTCTCTGGTTATATAACTGAAGTAACAGAGACATTGAGATAAATGAGTTCATTCTAATGATTATCACCTAAGGAAACCGTGGGCAGGAAATGAAGGATCAGGTCAAAATAACATCCGAGTGTTTCAAAATGAATGCTAAAAAAGATTTTGACAACGAATGGATGGGTCTTGTGAGCTGGGAGAATAATATGAAGATTCAGGTCTAGATATCCATTCTGCTACACTTGTATTGCTTTTGCTTTAAATATATTTTTATCTGGCTTAAAGGGGTGTGCTCTGAAATACCAACTCAGTTTCATTAAAAGCAAATCTGAGGAAAAAAACTACGTATCCAAGAATATTTCTGTTAACATAAGGTGACACTAACTGTATTTTATGAAGCAGAAAATTGCTTCACACCCAAATTCTTAAAATCCTTCTTTTTTTTGCTGTCTTTAATAAGACATAGAACATTTGTACACATGAGCTGCATAAAACTCTAATAGAATTAGCATTTAGTAATTTGATATTTTATATGCCTGGCAAATCTGATGTAGAATAAAGCAAAGAAATGAGGAAGCAGAACACTATTTTATGACCAGAATCATTCCCTAAAGTGGAATGAATTTACTAATACATTTTTGGTAATCTGCAGAAAGACCGAGTACAATCTTAGAAACAGACCCTTCCAGGTGAGCTCACAGATTTATAATGAGAGAATAACAAAAATTTTAAAAAGAAAACAAAGTTTTATATACTAAAAGCCGCTGCTTAAAATGCATAGCCTATTTTATATAGTATATATCTATATGTATATATCTTTCAAGATTCTCTCACATGTAATTTTAAAATAATAAGAAAACCCATCTTGTATAACATTGCAGCGAACTCTAGAAGCTTAGAAATATTTCCACCAAAATCAATTTACTTTTAGTTGGAATAATCAAACTTAAGACTTTAGAGGATGACACTGAATTCACCATGAGCTGATATGACTGGAGAAATATAATGTTCTTTAATCAAAAATAAATTGATGAAATGGAACAATGACACTTTTCCAAGTTGAATGATGAATGTAAATTAATGAATTTGGACCACTACATGTCTAAAAAATATATTCTAATTTAACTCAGATCCCAGAAAAGTTATCTCACAAATATAATATTTTTTGAAGAATAAAGTGCATTTTCAAAAAATCATTAAACAAATATCTTTTAAAAAAGAGTGTTCTGCTGGTCATTATAAGACTCACTCTGGCACTATCATCTGATATTATAATGCCTTAAATTACATCTTCTAGAGGCATACAGAGAAAACAAGGAAAAAAATGTTTGCTTCTCTTTTTGGAGTTCCTTTTGATGTTATGTTATCATATTTTAAATGAGCTCACAGTACTTGTCTGAAAGATTTAATTACATTGTAAAATATAGTGATAACAGGCCTATATTAATGAATGGGGTGAGGTATACAAATGCTTAAATAAAATGATTTTCAACCTTTTTCTTCTCAAGCAGGAGAAAGATTTTTGAAAAATTATCTTGAAATACAAAACAGATAAAATTATATCTGGTAGGGGCTTCACAGCCATGCCCTCCCAACTCCTTCTCGCCCATGACATCAGTCAGTGAAGCCCTCTACAACGTTGAACCCTGGACTCTGGGCAGAGCTTGAAAATCTGTGATTGCTGCAGGTTTTTCTACTTAGAAATCCTAACTTTCCTAATCCAACCATTCTCTCTTCAGATCATTTGCAAGGACCCAAATCCACTGTGACTAGAAACACTTTATCTCTTATGCAATGAAAGAGAGGGAGAGAGAGAGAACATGAGAGAGAAAAAGGCATTTATTTGTCTGGTTTAGTTTATTGGTTATACTTCCTGAAGAGATGGTGGCAAACAGAATGGTCTCCTGTGTCCTGTATAGTCCTTTCCTAAGTGTTTTTGGCTCAAAACGGGGGTAAAGCTCATGCTATGGTTCTGAGAAACTAGAAACATCATCTTTATCCACTTCTCTGCAAATTTCAGCATACTAAGTAAAATTCTGAAACTGTTTATATATCAAAAATTAAATTAGGATAAATACTCTTTTCTTTTTGAATGAGTCAATTGGCTCATCAATGGGATTTCTAGTTCCTTGCCAGAGTCTAACTTTATTATCTTGGCAGAACAGAGGTGACTTGATTCATGTGTCGTTGATGTTCCTAAGGAAGATAGACAACTCTGAAAGACCAGGAGGCCATTTATCTGAGCACCATGGAATAAAAATTTATTGACGGAAGGATAGCATTTTACAGAGGCACCACACACCTAAACCCCCAAGACTTTATGGTCCTTTCTCTGAACCAACAACAAAGTAAAAGTCACTGCCCTTTCTGTCCACTTTTATGCATCTGAAGGTGCCATTCAAGTATAACATTTGGTATGAAGTCAAGAAATTTTTTAAAAGGGCATCAAAAGTTGGAATCCTTAAAATATCCAGTTTTATTTGTGACTGTTAGCTTCAATGGCTCACAGCCAGGAGGAGCAATCTTTTTTTCCCCCCCTCAAGATTCAACTCTCACTTCTGTTGTACCAAGATAGCAAAGTTGAATGCTTGGCAAAATCTTAAATTCTGAAAAAAAAATCATTCGTCCCCAAGGGATTTTTTTAAAGAACCTTTGCTTTTGTGACTAAAGAAGCTGAGCCAGGACTTACAGAATATCATATAGATTTTCAGTTATAGAGTTGATTACAGTGTCTTTTTTTTCTCTTTTTTTCCCCAGTAAACACTTTTGACCAGGGCTAGGTTCCATGGAGGGTAAAAAAAAAAGCATAAAATAACATACATTTTTTAGGCACCTACTGGGTCAAACACCAGAAGAGTGCTTCCTCCATATTATCCCATTTAATTCTCACTAGAACACAGGGAAGTTTGACTCTCCAGAAACCAAATCTCAGGTAATTACTTGCCATGGCTCACAGTCAATGTCAGTCAAGACCTGAACCCAGTTTTATGTATGCAATTCTAAAACTCATGCTTTTTCCACTAAATAATATAGCCTTAACTTTTTGCAGTATTCAAGTGCAAGTAATTGTGAGGAATATTGCCAGGTTGGGGTGAGTACCTGACAGTCTGTGAAAACACGTCAACTTTTAACTTGCTCTGACCCGCTGTCGGTAACCTCAACTTTCCTCCCCTACTTTTCCCCATTGTAACTATATTAAATGAGACACTGTTGTTGTTGTTGTTTATTGTTGTTGTTGTTTTCTGGCAGTGTCGCAGTAGCATGTTAAAAATGAATAATCAAGTTATTAATTATTAATATTCAAGTCTAGAGACTCCATTGCTGTTACCACCAGGATTCAGAAAGAGAGTCGAATATGGCAAAGGAAGTTCTCTTTTCTAATGTGATACAATGTACCATGCTCCCAATTTTTTCAGGATGTGCTAGTATGATGTCCAGATACAAGATGCCAAAGTTGCACATTTAGTTAAGTGGAAAATACTGTTGTTTTTGTTAACGGAATATGAACATTCTGAAAGTTGTAAGATTAGTTTCACTGTTGGAAGTAATTACCAAGAAATACAATCTTTCTTTTTTAAAATAAAAACCACGTGACATCTTATTCATGCATATGTCATTTGAGGAAACAAATTGAAACTATTTAATTGTCTTGATAGTCTTCCTTCAATTACCATTCCTCAGCTTCAGATTGTCATTTATCTTCTTTAAAGAGTTATGGTATTTCCAAAGAAGTTGAAAATCTTTCACAAATAAGGAGCCAAACTGTTAAAACGTGTTTTCGGCCAGACTCAGATTAGTTGCCAAAGCCATATTTAAGATCAGTCAACAAAGAAATACTGTGTTCATGATGCTGAGATAGGAAGCTTGATCTTTTAGTATTTATTTATTTTTTGAGAGAGAGAGAGAGTGGAGTAGGGGCAGAGAGAGATATGCAAAAACAGAAGCAGGCTTCAGGCTCCCACTGTGAGTACAGAGCCCAACACAAGGCTCGAACCCACCAACCATGAGACCACGACCTAAGCCAAAGTCAGACGCTAAACCGACTGAGCCACCCATGTGCCCCAGGAAGCTTAATCTTAAATGTTAAGAGCCCCCAGTAAACTGAAGACTTCATCCTTAACTGTGTAATCTTTACTGGATAACAAATGTGTCATCAGGCAAGGTGCTCTGCCCTTGATTGGAGATGCACTTGGGAGAAGGAATCAGGGCACTTCCCTCAGAAGGCAGCATGGGTTAGATCACCTAGAAGGGAAAGCACCAAGGAAACCATGCTGGCTACTGTCACGTCAAATGCTAGAGCCGACTTCTGAAACTGAGCATGTCGACAGACATTCTAGGACTACAGATGCCTGGTTTCATTTAGCAATATGCACTAACCCCAGGGTTGTAAAAAGAATACCTCCAGTAGCCTGTCATTTCCACCCTGCCCAAAACATTGACCCATTTAACTCTACACATTTAACCCTACGATATCCTTTGGGAATTAGCGGATTTTGTCATTCTACTAAGTAAAAGCATTACTTTTAAACTTTCCAAAATTATAATGACTATTGCTTTGTATATCTAATAAGGGTTGTTGTGAGTCTTAGTTGTTTACTAATTCTTCTGTAATCTGGTGACTGCCTGTTTTTTGGCTCTTCATTAAGCCAAGAGTTGACTTCTCATTTTACTTTGCGTTTATAGGAAAGACAAAGCAGGAAGCAATTCATGATTTGACAGGGTCCCAAAGCTTCACTTTCTAGGGTTCTAACTTCTTGACTCTTCAGCTGCACAGTGCATTGTTGATTAGAAGTGGTGAGAGTAGCCATTTTGTCTTGTTTCTGATCTTGAGAAGAAAGCATTAAGTCTTTTATCATTACATGTGATAATAGCTGTAGGTTATTCATAGATATCCTGTATTATTTAGGAGTACAGAATTTTAAAACCCAAGAATCAAAACCCACAGAATTAAAATAATGAAAACATGGCCAAATAATAAGTTTATTCTATAGTTCAAAGAAATATATTAATGTAATTAATAGCACTAGAAGCAAAAATCAATTGTTCATCTTGGAAAATGATAGAAAAAATATTTTATAAAATCCAACATTTGTTTCCTAAGTAAAAAAGCAGACTGACATAGAACGATGTGCTTTAACACAATAATAAATATTATTTCACACCCATGAAAAAAATACATTGAACCCTGAAGCCCAGAGACATTTCAGCTCAAATAAAGAAGAAAGTAAAGATGTGACTATTGCTATTTTGTAATAGAACTCTATATTTCTGGTTAATGCACAGAGAAAAGAAATGTAAATATAAGACGTGACTATCGAAAAGGAGAAGCAACATTATTTGTAAATAAAGGTACAAGTTACAAAACAAGTACACAGAAATCAATAGCTTTCCATGTCAGAAATAACCATTTAGAAAATGCAATGATTAAAGCTCTTTAATAGTAGCAAACAGATAAATTACTGACAAACTTAATGTGTAGTCCCTATATAAGGAAAAAAATTAAAGTTTGATGAGGCACTTAAAAGAACATCTGAAAGAAACATTTTATTGGATGGAAACCTAGAATCTATTTAAGATGTCAATTATTTCCACATTAATTTTTCCAAATTCACAATAGGACTCCTATTTGGAACGTGAGAATGTGATTGTAAAAGTCACAGAGAAGAATAAATGAGTGAAACTATTCAAGAAAAAAATTATAAATAAGATCAATCATGGAAGAGTTAAACTATTAGGTGTTAATCATGATATAAAACCATAAGGATTAGATAATTATAGGAATTGTACAAGAAAGAAGAAAGCAATCAATGGAAGGTTATACAATTTCAGAAGTAGACCTTAGCATATGAGTTTATCATGTAAGAAAATGTGCAGTTCAAACAATGGATAAAGATCTAATCAGCAAATGATCCTGGGACTCTTCAGCCATCTATATTAATAAAATTTGTATATTTAGATGTGGTTCTTTATACCATGTACCAAAATAAATTTAAAATAGATTAAAGAATTAAAAGTAAAAAAGGAAATAATGGACTAACCAGAGAGTATGACAAACTTTACTTAATGCCGAAGTAGTTAAGGCCTTGATGAGCACAAAAGCAAAGAAATAAATCTTGCAAGGAAAGGTTGAAAAGCAAACATTGCAATATAAAAATATAAATTGTTTAATAACAAAAAATCATATTTAGAATTGAATAACAAATTACAGATAAGCAATATATTTAACAGAATGTACTGATCTTAGTTTATAGAAATCCTGTAACAATTACAAAAACAAATAACCTAATCATATAAAATAGGGGAAATAAATGAATATACTATTCAAAAATTTAGACTACAGATAGCCAATAAACATTTTTTTAAAAATTTTTTAATGTTTTATTTGTTTCTGAGAGAGAGAGAGCCAGCATGAGCAGGGGAGGGTCAGAGAGAGAGAGGGAGACACAGAATCTGAAACAGGTTCCAGGCTCTGAGCTGGCTGTCAGCACAGAGCCCGATGCAGGGCTCGAACCCATGAGCTGTGAGATCGTGACCTGAGCCGAAGTCAGATGCTTAACCAACTGAGCGACCCAGGTGCCCCGCCAATAAACATTTTTTAAAAGTTTATCGTCCTCTATAATGGAAGAAATGCACACTACAGTAAGATATATCATTTTTCACTTGTCAAATTCCAGAAAGGATGATGATGAATATTTTTATAAGTTTTAAAATGACATGGGTCTTCTCATATGTAGGTTAAATAAATTTTTTATAAAGCCATATGATGGAGTATATGCTGCCATTAAAAATTAACTCTCAAGGGATATTTACGGACATGGAAAAATGCCCAGACTCTACTATTACTGTGGAAAAGCATGCTATCCACAAGCTATGATTCCAATTTGATTAATACATAGGTGTATAAGTAAATATATATTCAATAAAGACTGGGTGGCATAAAATTAATGATTTTTTAGCATTGGGATAACACCTACTCTGCCACATGTAAAAGACAACATTCTGGATGTTAAATATTAGACAACTTGAACCCAATTTTCCATCTGTAACTCCTCTACAAAACTTCTGCATTTTGCAGATCACTATTCTTATTGGCACTGGATTATGGTTCTGAGCTGCCACTAACATCAAGAGTTTTTATTAAAAGACAACAAACTCCACACTTACATATTAGAATGATATAAAATTTCATAATTTGCCTTACAATACTGTCTCTGTAATAGATTACTATGTAGTTAGATTTATCTATCGTTCCAAGAACACTAGGTAATGAGTGGTTCAGGCATGGAAATTCTGTACAATTTTAAGATCATGTTTCTCAATTCTAGGAGAAGTAGTTTTAGAAGTGAAATCATCCATCTCATGCCTGAGGCCAATTGGGAAAACAAGAATGCCCCATATGGCATATAAGGGGTGCCTTTTTACTAATTTTTTATATTGAGAATAATTATCATAATCAACATTTTCAATTTTATTACCTAGTTTTCCAGTTAAAGTTCTTAGTATTTCAAAATAAAATAATTTCCCCATTTCTTACAGCCCCATACTACCTATCACCTATTTTATCTAATGAGAAAATATCTTATTAGTTCTAATCATAAAATTTATCATTGGACTTGTTTCTCACCTATAGTGTTTTTGCTTCCTTTTTAAAGCATCTTTCCATTTTTTTATGCTGGAGGATCATTTTTCACACTTTTGAAGACTGTGGGGAAAAATTTATTGAATGTACAATTGATTTTTCCATTAAGATAGCACACGCTGTTAAATACACATACAGCTGCAAAGACCATTTAAATCATGAGACACCTTGATGAAGTATTTGCTCTAGTTCTCAGAATTTTACAGATTTTTATTTTTATATAACAGTCTATAACAGAGGCCAGCAAACAACGGAAAGTGGGCCAAATTTTATCCATTTCCTGTTTTTGTAAATAAAGTTTTATTGGAACACAGCCACACCCATTTCTTTATGAATTTGTGGCTGCGTTTGAGCTACAGTGGCAGAGGTAAGCTGGTAGAACAGAAACTGTATAGCCTGCAAAGCCTAAAATATTTACTGTCTGGTGCTTTTTCAGGAGAACATTTGCTGACCCCTGATCTAGAAACAATCTCCTAACCAAGTCTTCAGAGCCTGCAGAGTTTCTTTCCTAACTTCTCTATTGCAGATATTTCATCTCAATGGTGAAATGACATGTTTAATTGTGCAGTAAGAGATGCACTTTATTTTTAATCTTTACGTATATATTTTCACACTTACTCTATTTCCTTCACCTGAATGTATTACTCTTGCAAAATGAGTCATATTTGTGAAATCCTTTCTATAGAACTGAGATAAATTAAAGATGAAATTTCCACTTTAATCTCTTGATTGGTTAACAAGCCAGAAGCGTATTCTAGGCTGCCTTACTTAATGGGGTTCACTTAACGCAGTTCCTGGGGACTTTGAAACCAGCACCCCATTGAAATTAGGTAGAGAATAGTACAATTAATTTGAAGTACAGCTCTCTATCAATTTGTTTTAGAATTAGGTGATGCTGAGAAGAGAAGAATAACTTGAAAAGAAAAACATTGGAAACCTGTCATAGGAGCTCAGACTTTACTGAAATCAATCTTTGAGGAATATTTGCAAAACAACATAATCTCTATTTATAAATATTGGATAAAGATTTGGCCCATGTTTGAGAGCAACTTAGATTTTCTCTTTTAAGATTCTATAATACTAAGTCCCAAAGGTGATGATGAAGAACTTTAAGTATAGCACCAATTTCACATTAATATGGGGCACAGAATTAATTCCTAAACATTTTCCAAAATGCTGACTCTAAAATTAAAATCTCACTTACTCATTTTCAACAGTTGCCGACCTGCTACACGTTTACTTCAAAAGCATACGGGGTGGGGGGATTAAAAACAGCTGATGTTTGTTAAATGTTGACTATGTACCAAACACTACTTTTAGTCCATACATAACCTCCCTTACTTCATTTTACAGATGAGGAAACAAATGTAGATAGGAAAAATAACTTGCCTCAGATCTCATTCCTGTTTTGTGCCCAAACCAAAATTCTAACTCAAGCAGTTTGACTCCAACCCCTCTTTGAACCATGTACTCCCGAAGTCTAAAATAAACTAAAAGCAGCACACTGGAGTATGATAGTAGACACTATCACTTGATTGGGGTGGGGGTGGGGTGTGCACTGAGAAAGGGTTGCTAACTCTTCTGAGAGGGAAAAAAAGGAGATGCTTCTTAGAAAAGATAGGTTTGAGTTGAATCGGATTTACTAATTAGAGACAAAGAAGATATTCCAGACATAAGTAAGAGCATGTTCAAAGGCAGAGAGATGAAAGAGCACAGCACATTCAGGCAGGGGCACCAAGGGGCATGAGAACAGGGTGTGGGGATGGGCAGGAGGGGCCTGCCATATAGGCATTTCATACAGGAAGTCCTGGGCTATGAAATTTCAGTTTAGTAAGAATCACCTGGCATGCTCATTTACAGTGACAATTGCTGAACCCAAACTGCCAGAGAATCTTATTCTGCTACATTGAAGGATTTGCTCTCAACAGAAATACTAGGTGACTCCAGTGTAGGAGAGAGCCTGAACACTGTTTAAAATGTCAGGAAATCAATATGCTGGAGCATGATAGGGTTAATACCATTGGATTTTAGAAAAAACAACACAGTGGCTCAGCGGAGAAAGGAAAGTTTTCTTAAAAGGGATATTTGGGGTTTCTTTTTTAGAATTCAGAGATAATATAAAGGTTGTTTTTCTTAGTGATTTGTAACAAACACACATGTACAGACACACATAGACATGTACATACACCCTTTTGTTTAGAATTGCTTGTGGATGCAATATAGATTATTAGGTTAGAAAAATACTAAAAAGTGTCCATTTGTGTTCATTTTTAAGGTACTGTGAGTTACAAAAATGCATGAGTTTTGTGTTTTGTGTTTTGCCATTCTCAATCCTTCGTACCCTAGCAATTCGTTAACTGCAGGTCAGTTAGTAGGGAATCAATTGTGAATAAAAGAATGAATTTCTTAACTTAGTTCCCACTGGCTTTGAGAACATCTGGGATAGGGTAAATGAATGCGTTTTAAAAATTATCTGTTCCATTTATTTACTTGTAACTCTCAAAATGAGTTGTGATTAGGTGGCTCCCAAAATATGTTTTTTTAGAAAATCGATATATCCCCATTGCAAAAGAGAATGTCAGTACATTTTTAAATATTTAAACAAACATGAAAAAGAAAAGGAGAAGAAGGAACAGCCATCTAATTCATCTGGAATTAAACAGACTCCAAATGTCAAATCTCTTTGGGTAACCGGAGATGCCCTTGACCCACAGGGGATTCTCAAACTTGGGATGGTAGATCCACACTGACGTTTATTCTACACTTAAGCTTATTCAACACAGCTGGTAGGCATAAAATAGCTAAGCTCTAATGGATCATGTCTGGGCAAAATGATAGATTTGGTCTTCTTTGTTGACAGTAGAGATGTTTTCACATTCCACTCGAATTAAATTATGCTCATCCATGCCATGGTATATAATCTCTGGCAAGGATTCTTAGGAAAAGTCATCATGTGAACTCATAGCAAAGCAAGTGAAAAAAAAGTTGCAAAGTAGTACTATAAGAAAATATAAAACAAAATTTGCATGACATCCATACATTTTGAAAAATATGTAAGTACTTATGTTAATATTTGTCAATGGGGATTCATATATTATATATAAATATACATAGGTATCAAAATTCAGGGGCAATGTAAATCCTTAATTTTAACAAACTAGCAACAATATTTTCAATTTCTAATAGGAAAAGAAATTATGTGTTAGATATACTAGGTGTGATTTTATATGATACCAGTCCTAGCTTTCAAATGTTCACAGTCAAGCTTGGTAAATAAGATGTAAGCACATGAAATTGTATATAAAGGGAAAAAGTTAGATAATAAAAGTATGATGTAATCACAACAATTAGGAAGCTTTACCAGAATGGACACCAGATAGTAATTTATGGGTGTTAAAAAAAAAATGGACAAGGAGGGCAGAAAATTATTCCAGTGAAGGAAGACCGTAGGAATGAACAAAATCAATAGTGCTTGCTGAATTAGACCTTTCAGAGAAGTCCTAATCATAGTGTTGTTAGGGGCTCCCAAGACCATATTCAGGTTCACTGATTCACTGGAAGGACTCACAGAACTCTGAAGAGCTGTTATATGCAAGTTTGCCATTTGTTATAGCAAAAGAATACAGATTAAAATCAATGCAGGGAAAGACACATAGGATAGAGTCCACAAGAGACCAGGAAGAAGCTTTCAGTTGTCTTCTCCCAGTGGAGATGTACAGAGAGCACTTACTTCCCCCAGCACCAATTTGTGAAAACACACACCAAGGATTGCCAACCCAGAAAGCCTACCCATGCTTTGGTGTCGAGGGTTTTTACAGAGGTCAGTCACATAGGTATGAAAATCTCTGTGACTGTTCTCATCTCTAGTCTCTAGCCCCTCCAAGAAAGAGGTCAGATTGGTACAGCATGGCCCCCAGTCTCCAGGTGAATAAAAACGGACATTTACCGCAAGTCATATTGTTAGCATAAACTATCTTGCGTAACCCAAGATCCAAGATATATGAAGACACTCTTATCAGGTGAGATAGTCCAAGGGCTTAGAGGTTTTGTGCCAGGAGCCAGACAAAGGCCACTTCTTTTTTGGAGTGTGAGGTTCTCAGCATCCCACACCTGCTGAGTTAGTCCTTTACCATACAATAGAGAGTTTGTGTGACTATGGGTCTTGAATTAAAAAAAAAATAAGGAAAACCGATAAAAAGATCTGAAATCCTAAAAAAACGATACCTGCAAAAATATTTGTGTATAACCATTTGTTTTGATGATGAGAAAAAAAAATATGAATGAAAAGGAAATCAGCTTCATAAAATAGCAATTGTTTTACCTTTGCCTGGGGACCCAGGTGTCCCGCACAGAGTAGTGGGTGTCAGTGGAGTCATTTGCTGCCATGAGTGATCCTAATTGCATGACTACCTGAGGAGGGAGTGAGTCCTTACTCACCACACTGTAAATATCTCATTGCTACACCAGTGAAAAGTTCTCTAGAAGAAAGCTTATGTTATGCTAAACCGAAAACTTGAGAACCAACTACTTACCGATCTTTTTCTTTTAATTTCTGCCCCCCACTCCGCACCCCATATTTTCTTTTCTGAACTCTGCATCCTCTCTGAAGATGTTCCAGTGGATTTGACCGTCATCGGCAGGACTGGGTGGACAGTGGATGCCCTGAAGAGGTACATGTGCTTTATAACCACAGGATTCCCAAGGCCAGGCTGTCCTATAGGCTTGCTGCATCTTAATGAAAATGGTATCTAATTTATCAAAAATATCCAGCGATTATTGGGCCCTTAATATATGCTACACACTGGGCTTCACTCTTTACATGTATTATATCGATTTATTCCCCTACCCTTCCTATGACATAGGAGCTATTATTGCCCCCATATTACCAAGAGGAGAACAGGGAGGGGAGAGGGAAAGTGGGATGGGGAGGGAAGCTGTTAGGTGTGTGGCTAGGAAATAGGACCAGAATGTGAACCTCACAAGCAAAAGGCAGTTCTCCCAAACACATGTTGCTTTTCTAAGATTTCGGAAGCCATTGTTCATCTTTTTTGCTCAGATAACACAACCGATGGTATGGAGGAAAAGACTGATTGCAGCAAACTGATGTAATATATGTTGGAAAGGGTGTAACAAGGAAACAGTAACTTGAGGCAAATGTGATAGAGACAATGATGCAATGAAATGATTCAAGCAAGTGTATGCAGTTGCAGAAATGATTTTATCTTGTTCAGAACTTTCTAGTGAATTGCATTTACACTGTCATTTCAGGTCCTATAAAGATACCCTATCAAGGTCACCAAGAAAAGTGTTTCTTTTTCCTCCCTGTGTTAAGTGTTAGGGTACAAATTTTGAATGAAAATTGACAATTATACACGTTTTCTCATTCAGGAAAGCAAATCATGTCAAAGTGCTCTCTTTAAACTGTTAGGACACCAATAGTTACTAAAGCTTTTTTTAAAAATTAAGGTTTTATAATGATGTCTTATAAATACTTTGAAAAAATATGTTTGACAATATACTTGAATATTAAGTGCAGTATTGGCAATGCAGCTTTCATAAACTTTTTGACATTCATTTGGGGTATTATAGAGATACACACTAATTTCTCTATTTCACTTCACTTATGGAACAACATCATTCAAAAGGAAAATATATTGCTGGAGACATAATTGTGTTGTGTTTTCAAAGTGATGTTTCTTTCATGTAATCACATTTGCCTCAATGAAAACATTGCAGTTGAATAGCTATAGTTGTGCAAAGATCCAAAGTGTAACTCAGCCATCTAACTTTTCTTGCCTACCATGAACCAAGGAAATAGAGAATCCATCTTATTTTAAACACCCCTAAATATATCCTACGTATGTTCTGTGGAATGTGCTGAGCACTGAAATAATAAAAATTTTAGAAATAACCTCCTATTCCCAAGGATCTTAGAGTCAAGTACATTTTTTAATATTCAATGTTTCCTTTTAATTATGTAATTAAGTTGTCAATGCTAGTGGCTTTATGGTGAGCAATTCTGTCCTTCTTGTATAGGTAAGTAAACAAAGCCACCAACTCCAGTCCATCTTCTGTGCCTAAAACACTAGTTAAACCTTCTTTCTGATCCTGTGAAATGAATTGACTCCATAAGTTCAAATCCTTATATGAGCACTTACTATGTACTGCTCTAAGCACCAATAATGTAAAAATGGAAGAAGTGTATCCAACAGGTAGTTAGACTACTGAACAGTTAGTTAGACCATCTAACAGTAGTTAGACCATTTATAGAATGGCCTGTGTAGAGAGTAACTATAAGGACGTGATCTTGTTAAGTAACATAAGAGAAGGCTTGCCTCAGGAGGAGATATTAAATATGATGCCTGAAGGGTAACTAGAGGTAAGAAGAGAAGTGGTGAGAGATGAGATTGGTGAAGTCAACAGACCCCCAAGCATGACAAGCTGAAGGAGTTTAGGCTTTATGCTGAAGGCAAGGGAAGTTTGGAGGGTCCTCAAAATATTAAGAATAGAACTACCATATGATCCAGCAATTCCACTTCTGGGTATTTATCCAAAGAAAATGGAAACTCTAACTCAAAAAGGTAATAGCACCCCATGCTCATTGCAGCATTATTTACAATAGCCAAGGTATGGAAGCCACCTAAGTGTCCATCAATTGATGAATAGATAAAGGAAATGTGGTGTGTGTGTGTGTGTGTGTGTGAATGTACACGCACACTGGAATATGATTTAGCCATAAAAAAGAAAGAATCTTGCCATCTGTGACAATATGGATGGATCTTGAGGGCATTATGCTAAGTGAAATAAGCCAGAAATGGCAAATACTATATGATCACATTTATATGCAGAATTGAAAAAACCAAAGCCAAAAAAAGTCGTGGATGGAGAACAGATTGGTGGTTGGGATGGATGAAATTGAAGAAGGGGCTCAAAAGGTACAAACTTCCAGTTCTAAAATAAATACATCCTGAGAATGTAATGTGCAGCACGGTGACTTCAGTTAATAATACTCTACTATGCATTTGAAAATGCCAAGAGAGTAAATCTCAAAAATTCTCATCACAACAGCAACAAAGTTTGTAATTATGTGTAGCAACAGGTATTAACTAGACTTATTGTGGTGATCATTTCACAAGGTATAGAAATATCAAATCATTGTGCTGTACACCTGAAACTAATTTAATGCTGTCTGTATATATTATACCTCAATTAAAAAATAACAGCAAGGGAAAGGATTTTATTCGGGGATTTTTGGAGGAATCACTCTGGCTATGGGGCAAATGACAAGAGATGAAACTTTGATAAATTGACTGTAGCCTTAACCCAGGCCAAGGATGCTGATCATCTGGCCTGAATCAGTGGGAAGGGTCATGGTGACCACCAAGGGGTGGTGGAAGGATCCATAGGTAGTTGGTGAATGGAATGAGGACTGCGAGTTGTTTTAAAATTCTCTTTATTCTTTTCTTTTAGAATATGTTTTTAACATTTCATAACATTAAGGTACCTTTGAAACACCGTAAGTAAATGAATACCCAGGACCATGCTACCCAAACTATGAACTAGATTATCAGTGACTAGGAAGCTGGCTGTTCATTCTGCTCGATTGCATTTCCGCCCTTCCCTATTTAAAACAAATAAAACTATTTGGAATCTTTAACTTATGACTCAGAATTTTGTTTTTTAACACTTATCCCTGTTGTTGCCCGTGATGGGGATCCACTCATTTTTATAGCTATATATTCCATGGTATTAATATCCCATTCATTCATTTACCAAATATTTATTGTGTGCCCATGATGTCACAAGCACTTTATAGGTACTGGAATGGAATAGCCTAAAAATAGTCTGACAAAACAACATACCAAATTCTCTGCCTTCCTGGAGCTTACATTCTCACAGTCGTATTTTCTTCACTCAGTTTTATGGACATTTGTTTCAAGGTTTTGCCTCTGACAAAAGCATCTTATGCATGTCTCCTAAACCAAAGGTTTCTCTAATTCTCCTAAAAGTGGAATTGCTGAATAAGAGTCAGACAAATGTTCAAATTTGAAAGATAATGCCAGATTTTTTTTCCTGTGTATCCATGTGCACTACCAGCGCAGTGCTGGAAATCTTATAGGTTCCCATGATTTCATGGTCCCTACAATCCTGATTTTATCAGATTTCTTTGTTTCTGCAAATATCCTGGATATCTAATTTGGTATCTCATTGGGAACTTCCTTTGTTTTTCACCAATTATCAGTGACGTTGAATGTATTTTCATATTCATTTTGCCTTCTGTGTTTCTCCTTCTGTCTTTCCTTTTCTGTGAGACTCATGTTCATGTCTTTTTTTCATTTTTCTATTGAGTAACTATCTTGGTCTTTTTGTTCTAGACCATAGGTGTCCAGTGATTATATGTAGCAGACGTAATACATCTGATATATAATCCCCTTAGACAACTCTTACTAATTTATAAAATACATATCAAGTTACTCAGTGGCTCTCTACTTAATCTTACCACCTATAAATAATGAGAGTTTTACGTCTTATTTTCTATTCTTTACACCTTTTTATTTATTTCTGTTGTATTATTCCTCTAGCTAGTATCTCTAGTTATATATATCTTCTTCAGATTTTGTTTTCTCTTCATTTTCTCCATTATTTTATTTAGTTAACATCTATTCTCAATGTAAGGTGTCAAATTAATCAGGCTTTTATGGTTAGTTTTTGTGTATATGTATTCTATTTAAAAAGTCCTTTTCTACCAAATTTTATAATTTGGTTATTATAAATTTATAATTTGGTTATTATATTTGGTTGATGTTATTTTTCATGCATTTTTCTCTTAAATATTTTAAAACGTTATCTTTTTTTTGCATCAAAGTCTTTATTCTATTTGGAATTGGTATCTATATATGATATACAATAGGAATCCAGTTTTCTGGGGGGCTTTCCCCTTTATGGATAATTTCAAGCACTACGTGTTAAATAGTCCTTCATTTTGGTAATTTCTTGCAAAGCCACCTCTTTCTTCATTTCCATATAACCAGGGAACATAACCAGGGAGTTGGTTTCTGGGCTCTCCTCTTCTTTTTTTTTTTTTTACCTTTTTTTAAATGTTCATGTTTATTTATTTTTGAGAGAAAGAGAGACAGAACACAAGTGGGAAGGGGCAGAGAGAGAGGAAAACACAGAATCCGAAGCAGTTTCCGGGCTCTGTGCTGACAGATGCGGGGCTCAAACTCATCATAATCTGAGCCGATATTGGCCCCTTAACCAACTGAGCTACCCAGGAGCCCCTGAGCTCTCCTCTTCTAATCCTTAATTTGTCAGTATCCTAACCAATGCCACACAATCATCATCATCTTGTGGAAATTTTGCTATATATATGATGTGTCTTACTTTTTCTGCTTCACAAGTATTTTGACTATTAGGGGACTTTTGTTCTTTAAATAAATTTAGACTCAATATGTCCATATCTGTAATCAATCAATCACATTAATATTTTTATTGAATTTACATTGAATTATGAATTAGAACACATTTCCACGTTGTGAAAAGTTTTAAAACTTATTTTAATATTGACCTCAAATTATTGATTGAATTATTGTCAGAAAACATATTCTGTTTGATACTGATTCTTTAAAATTGTTTGGAACTTGATCATGGAATAGTACATGGGGCAATTTGTACAAATTATCTACATGTTCTCTAGAAGAATGTGTGTTTTCTAATGATCAGGTATTAAGTTTACTAGTAGTACTGTTCAATCAGACTTTTCTCTGTCCTCTTTATTTTTACCTTCTGAACTCTTCGGAGATAGACTTGACCTTCTTATCCCTTCCTGTATTTTTTAACCTCTTCTTTCATATCATCTATCTTCTAATTTCTCTGTGTTGCATCCTGGGGAGTTTCTTGAGATCAATTTGCCAGTTTGTTAAATCCATCTTCATCTTGTTCGATACACTATTTAAAATTTCCATTGAAATAGTCATTTCAAAAAACTGTATTTTTCATTACTAAAATTTAAATTTTACATTTTATTAAATCTCCCAAGACATTTTTATCATCTATATTACTAGTTCACTTTTACACTTTACCTTTCATTTCTTTAAATATTTCATATATGATTTTTTGTCTGTCTTCTATTGCATGATCACAATATCTAAAGATTTTCATAGTTTAAATATATTGTTCATTGTTTTTGCTAACTTTGTCAGAGTGTGCATCTTCTTTAGTGTTTCTGTTTGTGTCCTTTAATTAAAATTGCATTTTTATTTGATCTTATTTCATGGGACTCCCTAGGACCTAAATAGATGGTACTTTCCACCAAAGAATGTTTGATGATGAGAACCTGAGAATTTAGGGGATACCATATGTCCCTATTTAACATGGAAGGAAAGGTTTGGGTTTATCTCCTCCATCTTCTGCTGGCACAAGACTTGATCTCCTTGGAGAAATACTGATTTTTACATGTTTTGCCCTATAGGCAAATCCTGCTCTTTTACTTTGTTTAATGTATATTATTCCTACTCCCTAGCACACAGCTCTTGCTTTATTTTGTTTTGGGGGAGAGACAATAGAAAGGTACTCTTGTAGATTTTCCTTCTTATCTGCAAATCCTAGTAATGCTTTAAAATTCATATTTTATCCAGAATCTCTTTGTTTTATAGAAGGAGGACCATTTAGAGTCTATAGTCTGCCTTTAGTTTGTATGAGCAAAATTATTCCAGGATGTTACTTTCAACATCAGGGTGTTTGCTAATAGTATTCTTTGACAATAGAAACACAAGAGGAGAATAATATGTGACAAGTTCCATTTCAGACTTATTGAGTTTGAGATGTTTGTGATATCCACACGCATCTGTTAAGTCAATAGATGAATATTTGGGTCAGAAATCCAAGGGAGAGAGATGTAATGTTGGTATGGATTTATGGAAATTAATATAAATATGTGAATTGAAATCATGAGTGTGGTGAAAATTGCTAGTGAGAATGCATATAGAAAAAAAATTAGTCAAGAAAGATCCATAAGAACTACCAACACAGGGAGCCAGAAATAAAAGGAAATAAGGAGTTACTAGAAAGCCGGTGAGGATGTATGTCACAGAACCCTGGGAAGTGGACAGCTGTGCCCCATGTTGTGGGATATCAAGACTATAGACAATTTTGTGCATATGAAGATATTAGAACCATCCACATGAGAAATTTCAATTAAGTTGTATTGAGTAAAAACAAGATTTTTATATGTGAGGAAAGTGGGAGTCTAAGAAGACCAGGGCAGACCAATTCTGGAAAAATGACTGAATGGAAGGAAAAGTAAGGAAATATCAGGGTACGTTGTGGAGAAGAGGGAGGACTGAGTTTCTTAAATAAGATTGGAAATGCTTGAGTGTGTGTTTAAGTGCTAATGGGAACAAGGCAGTGGAAAACTCAAGACTGAAAACATTGAAGAGAAAAGACTGTATTAAATAAGCAAGTTCACAATACCTGAGAAAAATGGGCTGGGTTGGATCAGAGTAGAGGTTGAGACAATAGCTATAAATACTGAGCCCCATCCATTACTCCAGAAAGGAAGAGGGATGGTTCAGTACAGATTTAAGCAAGAATGCTGATTTGTAAAGAGAATTCTGGCTTCTGATTCTTATCAAAGAAATAAAACATGAGCCCATGGAGTAAGATTGGAAGAGGCATTAGTATAGTTTTTGGTGGAGTGGAGAGGGCTTGAAATTGATACAGAGGACAATGGGAGAGGAGACCAGAAAAGCAGGGCAGTGTTTCCAAGCAGCAGGGAAGGCCTGCTGAGGCTGTGGGAGATAAATTTATGGAGCTCCCAGTCAGAGGCTGTGAGATTCTTCTCCAGCTGCCCCTGGCTTTGTTGCAGGCTGGTAAAAGGCAGATTGTTTATTCCACTTAGTATTGGGGTTTTCTAAAAAGGTGTTGTGGATGGCAATGAGAAAGAATTAAATCTGGCCGTGTGTAGCAACATGGATGGAACTTGAGGGTGTAATGCTGAGTGAAATAAGTCAGGCAGAGAAGGACGGATATCATACATTTGCACGTACAGGAGGATTAGGAGGAAATTAATGGAGGACCTTGGGGGAGAAGAAGGGGAAAATAGTTGGGGAGAGAGAGGGAGGCAAACCACGAGAGACTCTTGAATGCCGAGAACAAACTGAGGGCTAATGGTGGGGGAGGGGGGGGGTGATGGACATGGACGAGGGCACTTGTAGGGATGAGCACTGGGTGTTATATGGAAACCAACTTGACAATAAACTATTAAGAAATAAATAAATAAAAAATAAAAAGGTGTTGTGAGAAAACAAACAAAACCCAGCAAGATATTTGAAGGAATTGAAACGAGAGGTTGAAGTGATGGAAAAATAGGAAACTGAAGGGAGAAAATCCTTGTACTTGACTTTGTGCATAGTCAGAGAAGCAGAACCCGAGTGCGTACCTGGAGAATTGGAAAGAGGACAACCGGATCTATGATCTCAGAACACAAACATCTCCAACTGCAGATGAGGGCCAGACTGTGGGGGCGAGAACTGATGTGGAGTTCGCAAGGAGATCATGAGGTCACTGGGGCCGAGAAGACGTGGGAGCCTACGGTTGGGGATTGAAAGACCCGTAGGAAATTGGGAGTTGTAGTGGGGAAGAAACCTTTATCTCATTTCATTGCAAAAGAGCAAGCCATCTCCGGAACTCTTGCTGAGCTAGTAATAAGTGGCTTGTACTTCACTAATGACAAGGGAAGTTTAAGAAGGGAATGTATTTAAAAATAATTTTCACAAGTGGGATGCGTACCGCCCATGTGCAGACTGGTTACCTTCTTCTTAAGACCCTACCAGAGAGATGACATCTTTTGAAGAACAAAAAGGTCGGGAGAAACACCAGCTTCTAAATCAATAAAGTCTGAGTGGTGGAGATTGTTGCTGGTAAATGTCATAGGCTTTATTTTTGCGGGCTATAAATAAAAACTAAAATATGTATCTCTTCAGTCTAGCTCTGCTAGGGAGAAATAGGCTAAGTGATTACATGAGGATCATCCAATCTTTTGCTTGGGTGGTTTTGAATATTTTGTAAAAGAAAGCAAAAATTTTAAATACTCATTCAACATGTTTTGAGTTATTTTTCAAACAATAAGGGAGTATGGAGCACTTACCACATTTTTAGAATCTAGCATTACTGGTTTGAAATGCATTCTTTCTTCACACACCCAAGCATGTTTTAATTCTTATCTCTACGAACATGTTTTTCTTCTTGTATGAACTTTTCACCCTTGACATCATGTCTTTTATAAATAGATTGATATAAGATTTAAGGCAAGATAAATAGCAGTGTAAAAGATTAACTGCAGAAATGATGAAATCCAAATATCTAAAGATGGAAATGCTTTGTTACATCCAATTTTTTCCTCATCTTTTGTATACTTTGTAAATTATTAAAACCTATAAATATTGTTCTCTATAAGAATAACTTTTTTACTTGTCTTGATATGAAAGCCCTTTATGCTTCACAGCCCAACTTCCTTGATGTAATTTTTTAAATACCCGTGTGATCACTCTTAACTTGTTTCCCCATTTGTTTCTCTTATTAGTCAAAAGAGAAGATGTGTGAGAACACAGAGCCAACGGAAAGTTCTTCTCAAACCACCACAACTATACAAGCAACAACCACAAAATTCAGGGTCCTAACGACCACTAGAAGAGCAGCGACATCCCAGCTGCCTACCAGCCTGCCCACAGAAGGTGCTGTAGACATTTTTGCTTTTTTCTGAAGGAGGGGAAAGTCACTGTATTGGCATGCACTGGGGTAGCTCTCTCGAGGGAAAGTTACCTTTTGGCAAACTGGCTTTTCTAAAGGACTTCTGAAGGGGTAGAGACAAAATTATTAAGAATAAAAAATATGTGCTGGGATTCTTTTAAGGTATGCTGTTATTTATTAAGACTTAGCTTTTAACAGTGATCCTGGCTACTTGTCCTCCCTAGAAAAGATATACAGACTTCCTTTTATATCACTAAATTTTGTTGTAACTGAATTCAACTTGTCAGTCACAGGAGAGAAAGGCAAAATGCATATAAAATGTCCAGTGATTCCAGATTCTGAAAATACATACTTGTATGTATATGCAATTCTAATATTTATCTGAATACAGTCAATAAAATATGTTGGCCTATAGTCTATAGAAGGGCACCGTGTATGTCACAGAAATTGTCTTTGACAACTCATTGGGGGAAGAAGGGATAGTGGCCAAAATATAACCATTTATTCTGAATGGTACCCCTAGAAAGAAATGTGAGACCAGTTGGCCAAGAGTAGGCTTTGAGGGGGGAAAATAGTCTTACTTACTTATGGTCATAAACCTGGCTTTCGTTTGAATAATAAATTAAACTTGAAACTTTTTCTTTTAATTGAAATTTAATTGGATATTAAAAGTTAACTAGAGTAAAGTTAGAGAACCAGATGAGGAAGCTGCTAAATTATTTTATTGCTTTTAAAACCAATGCCCTAATTTGATGTGTAGTATTTTGGATTGTTACATAGCCCGTGAAATGTTTTTGTAGCGTGAATCCTACTCTATGAAAACATTAGTACACAATTACTGGTCATCATATTCATGCCCCATTAAAATTTTTTCATTACAATAACTTTGAATTTCTCTTCCAGATGATACCAAGATAGCACTTCATCTAAAAGATAATGGAGGTAGGAACTGATACTTTTCTTTTATAAATATTTTCAGATACTAATTTATTTCATTCATTTATATATGAGAAAGGATGCTATGGGCTTCTAATATAGAGGGAGGTTATATTTCACTCCTTGTTGGTATTTAACATGGGAAGAATTCAGTGGTTGGCTTGAAAACTGAAATGATTTCAATGAAGGAATGAAACTCTAATCCTCATATTTGCCTATAAAACTACAGGACACAAATGACCAATTATAATGTGAAAATTTATCCATACATCTTGCTCTTCTTTGTGCTATTCCTTGGTTTAATTGTGTATTGAGTATTTACACAGAGCAGATATTGGGTTCAAATGTTTTCTTTTTTTCTCCTCTAAGTTGACTACTCAACATTCTTTATAAATAAAATTAAGAATTAGACCAATATGGATATATACTTTATAGGCCTTTTTATCTTTTATATGAAGCCAGGGACAAAAATTAAAAAGCCAAAAAAGAACTTTTAGGTAGTTGCATTAGTACACAAGTTTCTCTAAGTTTCTCTAAGACAATTTAGAGGAACCTATAATTATACTTGAAAAGTTGAGGAAGGAAAGTTTTACCAAAGTAAGACTGTGAAAGATATTGGCTAAATTTTTTAAGAAGAGTTCTTTTTCTGTTAAACTATATTAGCTCATATGTGCTTCCCTATCATAGTTTGCTGGATCTTGATAAAAAAGATTTTTTTTTATCAGTAACTGTTTATTCAACTCAGGAAGTGGGGCGGCGGGCGGGGGGGGGTGGGCTTTTCTTAGCAGCCTCTTTTATGTAAATGTGGTGCCACTGTGACATTGATCTAGACACAGTTTTACTTTTGCAGCTCCAAATGATTTTGTAAGTCAAAATCCAATGTATACATTCTTAGGGATTTGTTTTAAGTAATTGTAGAGATTAGTTTCTAAATTAGTCTAAATAAAGTAACAAAAATACATCTATGTTTCCATAGGTCACTGTATGGTAAGGTATATACTGTGTCCATCTCTAATTTCAAATCAATCCATTTGAAAGATAAGCTGCTTAGCTTCTTCATATATATTATTATTGCATCAATTCTCCATTGTCTTGTGTCTGTATCATAGTGTTTTATTTCATTCATTTCTTATTTATTATTGTAGTAATGCTATAAGTGCTGTGATAGCTTTATAGATGACCATTTGCCTGTATATGCTAGCTAGAAATATTAAAGTCTCAGCCCTTGAAGAGACTTTAGCAATCCCCCAGTTGAGAATTTCTCAGAGCAGGATGGTGTTTAGTTTTGTGTGAACATAATTCCTAAATTCGGTGTTACATTATTTTGAGGGAGGGTCGTGGCAGATACATGAGATGGAGGAGGGGTCCCCAAGAGGCTTCTATTGTATTTGTTACACTTAATTCTTAATATGGGTAGTAGTTTCCTCTGTGTTTGTGATATTATTCTATGTTGTCTCTCTTTTCTTTTTAATATTTAGAATAAATATTCTGTAGTGCTGACAGAAAAAAAAGATTCCTGTGATCAAATAGGTATGAGATGCTCTGGGTGAAAGAAAATGAAAGAAGTTTCTTTGCTAGAGAGCAGTTCAAAGCCTTTACTGTTCATTCATTTATTCTCATTAATTCCTGCTGGATGCCTACTAATTGGAGGGCACTGTCACAGGCTTGGGGCTATGATAAGTGAAAGTTCTAGCTAAATTCCCTGCTCTCAGAGAGCATGTACTCTAAATAAATTTCAGGGTGGCAATAAAGATTTAATATCTGGCATTTCTCCATTATTTGGCTATAAACCCTTTTTATAAGTTGCAGCTCATGGACTTAATGTTTTGTGAAATACACTTCAGGAAATAGTTCCTTAGAATATTACCAATTATTCCAAGGAAAATCCTTAATTTTATTGAATGCATCAAGGAATCATAAAACTTTAAAGATTTTCTTAATGCAGTGCATTAGAACTGCCTTATGATATTGAGAAACCAAGTGAAGTAAATTCCTCATGGAAGTGGAAGAAATTTTTCTTTTTTTGTCATACTAGAAAAGTTGACTATTGGATTTTCAGATGATATTTAGATCATTAATATGCAACCACGTGTCCATCAGAATTCTAAAATGTCACACTAAGGTTGTAACTGTGTCTATATATTGGAACTCTTTTCCATGTCTAGGATTGTTTATAAGGCACTTTTTCTGAAAGTAGAGTTAGAGCAGAGCAACCTGACCAGTATGAAGATAAATGTTCCCCAAAGCAGTGCTTAAGGGAAATTACAGATTACTTTTTATAGCACCTTCATCAAGATAGCATGTTTCTCATTGTTTTTATCTTACAGAATTTGAAGATGCAGGAAGGATTGCCACTTTAAATCTAACTTGATTAGTTGATTAAACATATCGAAAACAGAATTCAGAATTGTCCAGCCCCTCCCCAGCCAGGTTAACATTTTTGCAAAATGGAGGTAATCATGAAAAAAGATGCCTAATTTAAGTGTTTCCTCACATTTATTCAAAAATTTTTTAGATGCAAGCTAACAAAGCTTTATAAATTGCCATATATTCTTGCAAAGAAATTTAGCACATTTTATTTCTTGATTTAATGTAATTGACTGTTTTTTAAAAGCATTTTAATTTAGAGATCTGTACTTTTTGATAAAAGAAGGTGACTTTTTCAAAATAGTTAATATGTAGCTAGAAGCCAATGATGCTAGCTTTAGATATTGAATTACTTTGGCTGAGTCTTTCTGGGACATTTCTGTGGGTTAAAATAGTTGATTTTTCTAGTGAAATCCGCAGCTGACATGATTATACATTCACTTTCCAGGAGATTTTCCTTCATCTTTGATATGAAAGTATAAAATACTTCTAAGCAGCTGGACACCAAAGGCACACAGCAGTGTTTCTCATTCACAGGACCCAAACTGAGTTACATTCTGCTAAATCACTCTTGATGAATCTTCAATTGTGAATTGAGTTTCCTGCCACATTTCGAGAGCAGGACTAGGTAGAGCTTCTGGATGTTTCAGGATAGCTTGGGGTTTGGGAAAGTTTTATTAGCCTTACGGGTTGAGTGGAAATTCTAAGACCTATGAATAATTTGGAGCCAAGAAGGTGAAAAAAATCTAAGCAAAGAAATGGTATCTAATGAGTATAGGCCTCCTTAGTAAGGTGTGTAATATTGATTGACTATTGTAAATGATCGAATACAAAAAGTATAAAGATAACATTTTATCTCCAACTATACAACCATCTCCAAATAGTTGCAGGCGGAAGAGAAGAAAAAGAAGAGGAAAAAGAAATATTTGTTGAGTGTTTACTATGTTCCTGGCCCCATTCTAAATGCTGTCATTTATTACCTCATGTCATTCACACAACATCCCTGTGAGTTGGTCCTATTATTACCTTCATTTTATAGCTGAGGACACAAAGGCACAGAAAGTTTAGGTGACCTGGCCAGTACGTGGCAGACCTGGGGTATGAATCTCTCTGGCCTTGATACAGACTCCAAGTCCAGATAACCTCTCAGTGTGGGCTGACCTCTTACAGTCAACCTTCGAACAGGAAGTGCCACTGTAAAGTATTTTGCTTACTCCTACCATATTATTTTCCCTTTTCTGTAACAACTGATGATACTTGTAAGTATTTGGAAATAGAATTTATTTTCTTTTCCCATGTAATTATGCAGTAGTTTCCACCTTACCCTTTCTATGAAAATCACAACACATCGATTCTCTTGTGTCATTGAGGAGTGTCTGAATAATTGGTGTGTATTCTCCACACTACAGGGCTACTCTGTGTTTATATTCAAAATCTAATTTAAAGTCCTTTCAGCCTTCTTGGCTTCTCCAGAAATTCAGGTTTAATTCACCATTAAGGGTTTTCTAGGATGTATTTTGTAAATATACGTATTTCTGTGGATAATGGACATAAGCATTTAAAATCACATCTTCTTTGTATTTTCAAACCCTGGCCAAAGCTTATTAGAGGAGTTACATTTCAAAGGAATGACCTAGCTATATATTCGAGTAGGTACAACTATTAAATGCCTTCTTTGGCATTTGATTAGGTTGCTTCCACATGAGACTCACCACCTAAATAGAAATGTAAATGTTTTCAAGATGCGAACTGGATTAAATTACATCCAGAGATGAAAAGAGGTTTGCAAGTTGAATCAATGGCAGGGTCTTTTAATTAAGAAGTAAAGCCTTCAGCCAGTTTCAACTCAGTCTGGCAAATTGAATAGTAGCCATTCTGCTACACTGCAGATGTTAAAATTATTTTAAGCTCTAAAATCCTGTGATTTGATTTTATTATTTAAAATGTGTTCACTGAGGGGCACCTAGGTGGCTTGGCCAGTTAAGCTTCGCACTCCTGGTTTCTGCTCAGGCCATGATCTCGCAGCTTCGCAGGTTCAAGCAGGTCCAAGCCCTTGCACGGCAAGGAGGAGCCTGCTTGGGACTCTCTCCCTCTCTCTGCCCTTCCCCCACTTGCACTGTCTCCTTCAAAATACATATGTAAGTTTTAGAAAATAAATAAAAATAAAATTCATTGACTGAGATTTCTCAACGTACCAAAACTGCATTTGTTCTTGGTTCCTCCAAACGTTCCCCTTTTTCATAGGGTGTCTTTTTAAAAACATATTTGAATCTAGTGCTTAGTTGCTAATAATATTTAAAGTAACAGCACTCCAGAGAACACTGATGTATTATGCAGGTGGTACTCTGCTTGTCATTTCTTCTTGCCGCTAGGAGTTTTACTAAACCTGGACCCTGAAAGGCTGCATCCTTGAGTCAGAAAGGTGGTGTCACCACCACAGATGCTGAAATAGCTACATTAAGAAGTTTGCATAACATGATCAAGTTAATTCTGAGGTCCAAATCTGCCAAGTGGTTGATTTCACAAAGCTAAGATAGATACACTTTGAATGAACTACTACGGAATGGCTAGTCTAAATTCTAATTTGGTTGCATTAGTTTCTCATTTCTGAACATACCCCAGGACTTTTCAGCCAAAGGTAAAGTGTCAGAACATTATTCTGACTTTTTCGCTAGACTACTTCTAAGGTTATATTTTTATTACCTAGTCTGTAGTGACAGATCAAGTGTCTAGTGTTTCATTTATCATTCAGTCGAATTGTTTTTTGACTTTAATACATAAATCATCAAAGTAACATATCTCTCATTCTCCCCCCACCTTCCCTTGCTATTTTTTTCACCTACTTCTTTCACAAAGATCACAGTCTTGTAAGCAAAGGGAAACTGTTATTTCCTCTTGACGGGCTATTGAATATCTATCACTTTCTGTTTCTAAAACTGTAAAGTATCTTTACATTTGGTTTTATCTTTTGCTTTGTTTGGCTAATTTTCATGGTAGCACTAACTCTAAGTATATGTGTGCAATAATAGGGAACGTTTCTTATACTTCAGAATGTTATTTTGCCTATCCCTAGGATTAAGAATTTCTCTCCTAAAATTTTATCCAGAGTAGTGGGTCTTAACTTTTTCTGTACCTTGGAGTCATCTGGTTATTCTCATCTAATTTTATTATTCCAGTTTATAAAAACTCCAGTGGTCAGACTGCACTTAACACCAATTAAATCCGAGCTTCTGGAGCTAGGATTCAGGCATCGGTATTTTTTAAACCCCTAGGTGATTCCATGTAAAGTTGAGTTATGAACGAGTGGGCTGAGGCAACACTGCATAAATATATTACGGAGCGACAGAATCGCTCGGCAAAGAGGGAGTCTTGTGAAATGTGTTTTTCGCTATAGTAGTTTTAGGGTGAAAACCAAACCTTGGCAATTGTGTTTCCGACAGGTTCTCAGATAAGGCAGATCCTCACTAGTTCACAGAGCACACTTTGAGTATCAGGAGTTGAGTGAATTCTTGATTTCTTTATCCTAGAGACCCCAGATAAGAATGGTATATCTTACTCTGAATCCACCCATTGGGCCTCCCTTAAAGCAATATTTTAACTGGTGGCAACCACAAATAACCTCTGTCTCCATGGAGAGAATGCATCTTGCTCAACAGAGATAGCAGACCTGAAAATGTTATGTCCATTTTGTCATTGATAGAAAATTAGTCCATTTTAGTTGTTGCAAAATTATTTTAGTAAAGACAGTTGCCCTTTGTGTGTTTTGTTGTTGAACTGCATGAAATTGCTGATTTTTTTTTACCATTTTGACCTACAGAAATTGCAATGTCATTTTTCAATGTAATTGCTTGAAAAATCATTATCCAGTATAGGAAAAGAAAAATGAAATCACTTTGGAATATACTTTTTCCCCTTTGTGTTGATTTGTAGATAGGATTGGTAGAATTTGTACTAATGATAAGACATAGAACAAAATGGTTCTATTTTTGACTTAAGAGTCACCATGTTTATTTTGGCCAGGGTAAAGATGTACACAGGTAGTGATGGATGGTGAGGCTGAGAGATAAGTAGGAACTCTAGCAGTCATTGCCTTTTATACCAGGCAAGGGAGTTTAAACTTGAAGACACTGGAAGCCATTAACTAACTTTCTTTCTTTCTTTCTTTCTTTCTTTCTTTCTTTCTTTCTTTCTTTCTTTCTTTCTTTCTTCTTTCTTTCTTTCTTTCTTTTTTCTTTCTTTCTTCTTTCTTTCTTTCTTTCTTTCTTTCTTTCTTTCTTTCTTCTTTCTTTCTTTCTTAGAATTGTTTTCTTAAATAGTTTATTGTCAAGCTGGTTTACATATAACACCCAGTATTCATCCCAACAAGTGCCCTCCCCCATGCTCATCACTCCCCTTCCCTCCTCTCCCCCCCCATCAGCCCTCAGTTTGTTCTCAGCATTCAAGAGTCTCTCATGGTTTGCCTCCCTCCCTCTCCCCAACTATTCTTCCCCTTCTTCTCCCTCATGGTCCTCCATTAAGTTCCTCCTAATCCTCCTATATGTGCAAACATATGGTATCTATCCTTCTCTGCCTGACTTATTTTGCTCAGCATAACACCTTCAAGTTCCATGCATGTTGCTACACATGGCCAGATTTCATTCTTTCTCATTGCCATGTGGTATTCCATTGTATAGATAAAGCACATCTTCTTGTTCCATTCATCAGTTGATGGACACTTAGGTTCTTTCCGTGTTTTGGCTATTGTTGAGAGCGCCGCTATGAACATTGGGGAACATGTGCCCCTATGCATCAGCACTCCTGTATCTCTTGGGTAAATTCCTCACAGTGCTATTGCTGGGTCATAGGGGAGTTCCAGTGTTAATTTTTTGAGGAACCTCTACACTGTTTTCCAGAGGGGCTGCACCCGTTTACATTCCCACCAACAGTGCTGGAGGGTGCCTGTTTCTCCACATCCTTGCCAGCATCTATAGTCTCCCGATTTCTTCATTTTAGCCACTCTTTTTTTTTTTTTTAATGTTTTTTATTTATTTCTAGGAGAGAGAGATAGAGAGACAGCGTGAGCAGAGGAGGGTCAGAGAGAGAGGGAGTCACAGACTCTGAAACAAGCTCCAGGCTCTGAGCTGGCAGTCAGCACAGAGCCCGACGCGGGGATCGAACCCATGAACCGTGAGATCATGACCTAAGTGAAAGTCAGACGCTTAACTGACTAAGCCACCCAGGCACCCCTCATTTTAGCCACTCTGACCAGTGTGAGGTGGTATCTCAGTGTGGTTTTGATGTGTATTTCCCTGATGATGAGGGCCAACAGACACATTAACATCATTTAGCCAGGGGAGTACCATGAGGAGTTTTACATGTTTAGTAGCTCATTCTTGAGGGGTAATGAGGAACAATGGGAAAGGAGTGAGCCTGAGGCCAGGAAAACTACTTAGGAGATTGTACAAGTAATCAATGAAAGAAATGCTGAGAAGCCAAAGTAGTGCCTGACCGTAGGGATAAAGAAGAGAAAATAGACATGAGAAATACTTTTAATGAAGTAAAGCTACATAACTGATACCTGATTGGATGTGTGATTTATGTGATAGAAAGTGACCGAGATGACTCCTAGGACATGAGCTTAGTTATCTGCATGGGTGATGGGACTGCTTAAGGGGGTATACCAAAAGAGAATAGGTTTTGAGGGAAGCAATGAATTTAATTTCAGCTTATTGATTTTGACATATCTGTGGAATGTCCAAATGGAGACATATGGTGGCCATTCTCTGCAAATCTGAAATTCACTTGAGAAGTACAAGCAAAAGTTATAAATTTAGGCATCATCATCATAGAAATGACAGCTGAAGTTATGAGAGTGAATGAGATCACAGAAGAATGCTATAAAAATGAAACGTACTGAAAGGAGAACACAAGGTTTTGTGAAGAAAACTGCAAAGTGAAATAAAGAGATAGCAAGAAAACCAGTAGAGTTTGCTATCATGAAAACTAAAGAGAAGAAACTTTTCAAGGAAAAAGTAGTGAATTATATTGATGTTATAGACAGGCAAAGGGGCAAAAAAAGAAAAAGAAAAAGGAAAAAGATCAGAAAAGTGACCATTAGTTTAAGTAATATGTTAACATATATTGAGTAGCTCTACAGTCCCCAGATAGATTTTGAGAAATCCATGGGCAGTAAAGAAATTGAAGTCAACAAGGACAGGCTAGTTTCATTAAACTATCAAAGGAAAGTAGAGATTTCTTTTCTTAATTACGTTGTTTTATTTTAGGAGTCCATTTACATGTTATAGGTGTTGAGTAAAAAGAAAACATAAAGAAAGGAATTAAAAGATACTATGTCCACACCTAGGGATGGATTAGTCAGTGTGGATAAGAGGAGATAGAAGCTAAGGGAATTTCATCTCTGCTTCCTGCTTTCTCAGTGTAGTAGGAGACAAAGTAATATGGAGAGAGTAAGTGGGAGAGGTCAGAGTATAGTGTCTAGGAGTAGAGGGAACCCATAAAACATTCCCAAGGGGAATGGAAAAAGAGGTCTCCTATTAGTGTGTAAAGGGCATAACAAAGTGTATTTGGAACCCACTGACCTTGGTGATCATTCTCAAGATTTCGTGACTTAAATACTAATTTTCTTACATGTGTTTCAATTTCCAATGCTTATTTCTCCCATAATATGCTGATATAGTTTAAGAAGGAAGGAAGGGGGCAAGGAAGGTAGGAAGGAGGGAGGGAGCAAAGGAAGGGAAGGAAAGAAAGAAGGAAATAGGGGGAAGAAAGAAAGAAAGAAAGAAAGAAAGAAAGAAAGAAAGAAAGAAAGAAGGAAAGAAAGAAAGAAAGAAAGAAGGAAGGAAGGAAGGAAGGAAGGAAGGAAGGAAGGAAGGAAGGAAGGAAGGGAAAACATATGCTATTTTTAAAAGGATGTAACTATTAAGAGCCCCAGGGTGGCTCAGTGGGTTAAGTATCCAACTCTGAATTTTGGCTCAGGTTGTGATCTCTTTCCTTTTGGGCTCTGCACTGACTGCACAGAGCCTGCTTGGGCTTCTCTTTCTCCCTCTCTCTCTCTGCCCCTCCCCCAGTCTCACGTGTGTGTTTGTGTGTGTGTGTGTGTGTGTGTGTGTGTGTGTGTGTATGTGTGTGTGTGTGCGTGTGCGCGTGCACGTGTGTACTCTCTCTCCCCCCTCAAAATAAACAAACATTAAAATTAACTAATTAAATAAAGAAAAAGACATAATGATTAAAGAAAGGAGTTTAACCTATTAGATAGTAAATTTAGCTTAATCTTTTTCAATAGATAGGTTTTCAATGACTTGCTGTTCCATTAAGACCAATTTTTACCTTAGCTTTATACTGCATGCTTGATACCATGCAAGATTTTGAATATATGTGGGTAGTAAGGACAGGAGTCCTTATTTAACATTGATCCATAACAGTGCAGTAAGTTACTATGACCAGATGTTACGATTGCAATTACAGTAATGAATTAACAACTTGTTTGATAAAATTTCAACCCTATGTGACTTTAACACATGGAAACATTATGTTCAACAACCCAAAAAACTTACAAAATACATAGTGCTAAATTTAAATGGAATTCTAAGATACATTTGTTTAGGCTAAAGAAGGCAAGAGAGGAGGAAAAATAGATCACGAAATGGATGAACACAAAAAAAGAGAAATAGAAAAATAGCAGATCAAATCCAGCCATACCAATAACTATACCAACTATAAAAAGAATAAAACTCTAATTAAAAGCATAGATTATCAGGCTGACTTTAAAAAAGCAAGAGCCTCAATGAGATACCATCTCACAACCTATGGGAATGTTTAAAACTAAAAAGACAGAACACTGATACTGATGAGGTTATGGTACATCAGAAATCTTTTACATTGTTCATCAGAATGTGATATAGTACAATCATTTTGGAAAACTGACAATTTTATTTATTTTTTTAAAATTTTTAATGGTTATTTATTTTTTGAGAGAGAGAGACTGAGGGTGAGCAGGGTAGGGGCAGAGAGAGGGAGACACAGAATCAGAAGCAGTCTCCAGGCTCTGAGGTGTCAGCACAGAGCCTGACACAGGACTCAAACTTTTGACATCATACTTGGGTGGCTTAAATGACTGAGCCACCCAAGTTCCCCAAAACTGACAGTTTTATGAAACTAAACATATTATCTTCTTTTGATCCAGAAATCCACTTCTATGTATTTATCCAAGAGAAAACATATCCACAAAAATATTTTCAAGAATATTCATAACAACTGTTTTAGTAATTGCCAATGACTAAAAAATAATCCAGATGTTTGGCAATAGAAAAATAAACAAATTGAGTATATTCATACGATGGACTAATATTCAGCAGAAATAAAGAACAAACTAGTGATACATGCAATGACACAGATACATCTTAAAAAACATCATGTTAGGCAAAAAGAGCCAAGCTCTGCAGGGTACATATAATATGATTTGGTTTATATGAAATTCAATACAGGCAAAACTAATCTACAATAATAGAAATCAGCATGGTGGTTGCCCATCATGGGGTGGGATGGGGTGTGGTCAGAACTGACGGGAAAGGGGAAAATGGAACATTCTGGGGGCATGGAAATTCTTAACATTTGTTGAATTGTACCCTTAAGATCTGTGCATTTCAAGGCCACAAATTTTGCCTCCTTTAAAAGAAAAGAGGGGCGCCTGGGTGGCTCAGTCACTTAAGCACCCGACTTTGGCTCAAGTCATGATCTCACAGTCTGTGAGTTTGAGCCCCTCATCAGGCTCTGTGCTGACAACTCAGAGCCTGGAGCCTGCTTTGGATCCTGTATCTCCCTCTCTCTCTCTGCCCCTTCCCTGCTCATGCTCTGTCTCTCTCTGTCCTCAAAATAAATAAACATTAAAAACAATTTTTTTAATTACAAAAAAAAGAAAAGAGAAATTTTCTTTTCTTGGAAAATTCTCATGAATAAATTCTTCCCAGCTTCTTGAAACTCTCAACTAAAGAAAGGAAAATGGCTTCCCCTTAGCAAACCAGCCTCTCTAATTAGTAGACAGAAAAATTAACACTTCTGATTATTTGGTTCATGTTTTCCTTTTAATTATTCTTAGAAGCTTCCCAGGTAGTTGCTAATAATAATAAAACTGTCTAGCAATGATTGGGCTGTTTCTGTATACCCGGCACTTTTCTGAGGGCTTTGCACATTGTCTCATTGAATCTTTACTGAACCCTATGAAGAAAGTACTATTGTAATCCCGTTTTACACAGGAAGCGTGGGACTCAATCTGTTTAGGGTCACGTGCTTTGTAAGGAATACAGCTGGGCTTTTCCACCAAGCTGTGTACCCATTTGTCTGCCTTTCTCCCCCTATCAAAGCTATCCAGCATCTCAGCAAACAGAAACAGCACCAGCTGCCCGATCACAGTCAGAATGACTGTTATGGCTCTTCTGTCCCTAACATCTTGAGACCAAGGTCCTTGCAACTGTAAAACTCATGGGAGTGCCACATACCAATGTGTGGGGCCATTTTACAAAGCTGATCTGCTGTAAAAGGCTAGGGTGACCCTAGAGCTCACCCCTAGGACTGGCTGTGTTCTAGCCCACATTCAGCAGATGGAACTTTGTATTTCAAGAACCTCGATATCCCCGGACCTCAGGGGCAGGCATTTATGATAAATACAATTTCATCGTGTCTTCCTTCCCAAGCAGTCTCCCTGATTCTGTGCCTCTTAGGGCATTATCTGTGCTAAGTCTTGTCCGTATCGATGCTAAACCATGAAATATAATCTGCAAAACTGGCTCTCGGCAGTTTTAATTTTTTCTTTCTACCTGATATATGGGCACTTTTTATTAGATCTGGTAACACAAATTAAAAAATGAAATTCCAGGCTCAACCCAGTCTTTTTTCCAATTTCTGATTCTGGCTCTTAAAGATACATAGCACATACATGTAGTCTCACCCATTTACCATCCTGGAGGACTCTGTATATGAAACCACTGCAAATAACAATAGGCTTTTATGGCTGTTAAGAACCTGAAGGATTAAGACTTTAATTCTGGGGCATATGCCCTGGCCAATACATCTTTAGCCACTAAATTAAGATACGGTTTCTGAGGAAACCCAAAGGTTTTCATTAATGTTGAGCATAAAATCAGATGTCGAAGAACTTGGGATTTATTTGATAATATTGATTTGATTTGATTTAAAAGTCAATCATTTGATTGACTGATTTGATTTAAAACCACATTTTTTAAAAAGTTGCCTATGAGGCGTCTGGTTGGCTCAGTTGGTTGAGCTTCTGACTCATCTACTTTGGCTCGGGTCATGATCTTGTGGTTCAAGAGTTGGAGACCCGCACTGGGCTCTGCGTTGACAGTGCTGAGCCTGTTTGGGATTCTCTCTCTCTGCCCCTCCTATGTGTATGCGTTCTCTCTCTCTCAAAATAATTAAACAAACTTTTTAAAAAAGATAAGTTGCTTTTTGGATAATCACTGAAAGGTTGATTTTATTTAAATAGTATACCGTACCTCAGCAGCTAGGCTTTTTGTTTTTCAAATAATGGCTGCAGGTTCTATCTTACATGGCCCATGTCCCAGCTACTGCCGTGGTCTGGGGATGGTGAGTTAAAGGACCTTGGTGGCCTGTTTTGCTAATGGTAGGTATACAGTGCAGGTGCCCGTGAGATAGCACTGGAAAAACTATTTATGAGACGCCCTTGGTTTCATGCACTTGAGCTTCAGTGAGAGAACGGATCCAATTTCCATAAATAATTTCAAGAAGGCCTGGCATTGGCCTGACAGTGCAGCCATGATTAAGAGGAGTGGAGATACTAAGGGTCTATATTAGCTAAGTGGTTTGGACACACATTTGTGCTCCCATGCTGATAGGAGCAAGGTTGAAGAGACTTCTTCCTCCATGCTGAGAAAACCTGATGGATTCGGTGGGGAAGTAAACATTCATTATGATACTCATAGGTTTGTATACAAATGACCTTTCTTAACATAAGTGACTTCATTCTGGAATGGATGGGATTAAATGGCATGAGGAGTCACTCTATTCTGGACTCCCTCATCTTAAAAGTACTTTTATCAACTATATTTTTAGTATTTCATATTCACTGTGAATATATTCATTAGGAAAACTCTACATTTTTTCTGTAATTTAAATCCCCGATTTCTTAACCATTGCAAGGGCTTGGCATGGAATTAAAAGAGAAACTATTTCTGTGAAACTCTTTAGTTTAACATTTGGATGGGCAATTTAGGCGCTAAGACCCCTTTTATTTGGACTATTTTGTGGAAGTAGAGACGTGTTTTATTTTTCAAAAATAATTTTTAAATCTATTTTTAGATGGAGACAGCAACTTTATACAAAGACAGCTTTGTATAGAAAGCTGATGTTAAGAAAAGTTTATAAGTTAGGTTTTATAAAGATCTTGGTTGCTGAAAATATTAGATGCTGGGTTTTTTTAATTTCTTAAATGTTTTATTTATTTCTTAGAGAGAGAGAGACAGCGTGTGTGTGGGAGGGTCAGAGAGAAAGAGAGGCACAGAATCTGAAACAGGCTCCAGGCTGTCAGCACAGAGCCCAACGCTGGGCTCAAACCCACGAACCTCGAGATCGTGACCTGAGCTGAAGTCAGACGCTTAACCAACTGAGCCACCCAGGCACCCCAGATGCTGTTTTAAAAAGCAGTGCATACACATAAGAAGTGAAAAGTGAAAATGGATCATTCCAAAGACTTAGTTTGGGTCTGCTGGCAATTGTAATCACTGTAAATCCCCTCTTTTTAGATGTTCTCACATATATACACACTAAAGGGCCAATCACATAATGAAGCTCCAAACACACCGGGTGGCAATTGCTGTCCAAAATACCTCATTTTGATGGAATCAAACATTTCTTTTAATATGATTTCATGGAAATTGTATTTAGCTTCATTTTCCTAAGATAAAAGGTAGCAGATTATTGTTAAAAAAAAAAAAAAAAAAAAGGATTGTCATCCCTTAAGCTCTTTTAGCCCTGAAGATTTTATATGTTTCCCTGAATGAAATTTCACAGCTGCCCTGTAATAGCACCGGCTGCAAAAGAGAAGCTGGGCCAGCTGTCCTTGCCAGATACCGTCCTCACCATACATAATGCACTTAGCTGTGTTTTGTGTGCCCATTTTAATATCTTTTCACAGTTCTTACCCAAATCCTTCCTATGGAGATGGCATAATGTGAATTGTGATTGTATTGTCACAGTGACACATATTGTGGATTATGTATAATAATTGTATAATAGTTCCAAGGGATTCTTAATACCTGATTAGTATCGACAGATTAACAAGCATTAGGAAAGTAGTAACAGCAGAAGAAATACTGAATGAAGTCAAGGTCATGATCGTGGATGTAGAAATTTAAGAGTTAAAAGGAAAAATATATGTGCTACAAAATGAGATCGGTTACAAGGGAAATTTCCAAAGGAAAGTCAATTTAGCTAAACATTTTATCACTTGATTTTCTTCCATAACATGGTTTAGGTTATAAATGGGTTAGATAATATTCCGCAGGGAAAATTGTGTGTCTGTGTGTGTTTTTAATCCAAAAATGGAACACTAACATTGTAAGCACTCATAGTTTAACTTCATTCTGAAGCTTTAAAAAAGAACATTTTGACATCACATGTATAAGATTTATGGATTTTGCACAAATTTGTGCAAGACTATCCAACCCATGAGCCTCTTGGTCCCCCAAAGGATATTAATACATTGAGGAATTTATGGACTATAGTGTTTCATTTTAAAGCCAAGAGAAGAGTTAGTTCTAAAGTGAATAAAATTTCAGACCAGGAGTATTTCTATTTTAGTTTTACTTTATTCTTAGACTTTAATTACTGGCAAGATTTGAGAGTAGGTACAAATCATGTTAGCAATGTATTAAAATCTTTTTAACATATTGAAGAATTATGCTTCTAAAATACCAAATATCAGTGTCACCTGCATGTAAATCCTGAAAAAAATATCAGTCATAAAACAAGGGGAGGTAAAGGTTTAAGAGCAGATGCTACACTTTGAAGAGACAACCTATCCATTTTTCCCCCTTTTTTCCTCTTCTTTCTTCCATCTTTGTTTTTCTTTCATCTTTCCTCTTATCAGCAGGTTAAAAACTTTCCTTGGAGTGCAGTAAATGAAACACATTTGCATGAGGCCTTGGATATTTTTAATATGTATTGAATGCTTTCTAAAAATCTGTTGTCTTTCCTGTCATGGTAGCTAAAACTTACCCCAAAATAGCAGATTGCTTAGCTAACTTGGATAATTCACACAGTCTTTTCTGTGTCTCAGTATTGATCTGCATTTTATAAAGTACTAAAAAGCTAGGAGCTCATAGGTCATTCAGTGGATCAGATGAGAGTATATTATCTTTGATACTATTGATTTTTGTCCTTCATTTCTGTTTTTAAAGTATGTCTTCAACAGAGTAGCAAAAAATGGCCTTGATTTGATAGGCTTTTCACATATATCTATATACTTCCTCTTTGTGGCTTTGAGGCTCTGTTTTATTGTATCTTACTATCCTTTAACACTAATTCCTCTTATTTGAATATAGAATTAAAGATAGAAAAGCTAAAGATTTGAATTGTCCTGTGCATAATACTGTACGTGTCATTCACTTTTGAACATGAATGAAAGAGCATAAGATATTTCTAAGAATAGGGGCACCTGGGTGGCTCAGTCAGTTAAGTGTCCTACTCTTGACCTGATCATGGCTCAGGTCATGATCTCAGAGTTGTGATACGGAGCCACGCACTGGGCCCCATGTCCAGCATGCGTGAGATTCCCTCTCTCCCCTCTGTCTCTGTCTCTGTCTCTCTCTCTCTCTCTCAAAAAAAAAAAAAGGTGAGGGAGAAGGGGAAGGTAAAATATTTCTAAGGATAGAATAAGAGTTTGTCTTCAGACTAGATTTCTCATGACCACTTGGAATATCCCCCCAACTCCTCATGGACTCTCATGAGCTTAAGTTTGCACCTGAAACAGATTCAGGGTTTTCTTTGACCCAAATCTGTATACCAGTGTCTAAGAACAATAAGTCAAAGCACAGGAGTGAATGACTATTTCCAAAATTTACATCTTTGTTTACTGTCTTTTCTAAAGGATTGAAATCCATTTGAGCCATCTGCCCTCAAGGTGAATGAACTAAATTTCAATTATGGACATTGCTAGCACTTGCTTATACTTTTTAAATTTCAATTTTGTGTTTGAGGTGGTCATCATCTTTAACATAGAAGACCTCCTGAATTCAGTTTGCAGGTACTCATGAGTGCGCAAACCCTGTACCATTTAATGGAGCAGTGATATTACACGGGAAACCAAATAGTGAAAGAATTTAAAATCAAAGCACAACAGTGGAGTGATCACTTCATCTCCAAACTCAGCCTTTTAATCATCATAATACTCATTAGTAGAGAAAGAATCTAGAGTAGAGAAGTAGAAAACTTGCATAAATAAAATGAAAATGAGAAAATCAGTTCTCAAAAAATATTTGTGCAATTTTGGCCACTCCATTCAGATCACCAGTCTGAAGCATTTGGAAATAGAGCTCATTTGGGACACCAGGATGCCTCTGTAATATTTTGGAATTGAATTTGTTGTATTTCTCAGTAAATGGTTTGCCCTAATTATGACACAGTGTATAGTCATATGCACAGTCGTAGATCCCTAAATATTTATTTTGCCTCCTGGCTAGCAATGTTTTGAGAGTCTATGAAGATGGTTTATTTTGTTTAAATCATCATCCAAAAATGTTCTAAAATATTTATTGAGCTAGTAACAAACTTGACTCGGTACAGATTTCATTAGACATGAAATCGTGTCTTCATATCTATACCAGCATAGCAAAGGAATGTTTTAGCAAGGAGATAATATAACTAAAGCATTATTGAAAATATAAATAAGTAATAAATAAGAAAGTAAACATTTATGCCTAAATAAAGAAGCGAGAGAGGTTTCAAAGTATAAATCCGGTTATGCTTTTATATTCTAAAGATTGACAATTTATGTCCTACAAGTTAAAGATAATTTTACTGACCGGAGCCCTTACTGAATAAAACATGTTTCTGGCTATCTTTTGCCCGCTGCTTCCTCCACAGGTTCTGGTTCACATGGGAAGTAGCAGCCTGAGGCTAAGTCACAAGTGTCTCGTTCTTCCCTTCCCTATTCTGCACACATACAAAGAAAGTGAGGCCGAGTCTTGGCATGCTGCTTATAAAAGACTACTGATCCCAGAGATAGAGCCGGATGCTGTTTGGATGGATGGATTTGGATGTGCAGGGGATGGATAGATGGAGGGAGGGGTGGAAGAAGAGATGGATGGAATTACGTGTGGGATTGAATGAAACATTCAAGGCTTCCCTTCATAACTCAAGTAGATATTTTTTGCCACACTTTCTCCAAAGCAGCATTTTAAATTAATCCTATTTTCCCATGACAGTAATGTATCATATTCTTACAAATAAGAAAAACAGCCAAGTGTACTGAGTACAACAATACAAGTATACTTAAGAATAAAGCCAAACTCAAGGCACCTGGATGACTCAGTCAGTTAAGCATCTGACTTCAGCTCAGGTCACGATCTCACGGTTCATGGGTTCGAGCCTCACGTCGGGCTCTGTGCTGACAGTTCAGAGCCTGGAACCTGCTCAGGACTCTGTGTCTCCCTCTCCATCTGCCCCTCCCTGCCCCTCAAAAATAAACAAACATTAAATTTTTTTTAATTATGCCCTACTTTAAAAAGCAACAAATGTTAAGAGCAAAAACATAGTTTTCTCTCATGAGAATCTGTCAGATTCTCATGAATCTGACACCATAATTTTCCTTAACCTCCCTCATATTAAAATTAAAAATAATATAATAGCCACATTAATTAAGTGCTTATTATATACCAGGTACTCTCCTAAACACTTAATATGTGTTAAATGTTTAATTCTCACACAGCACCACTATGGGATAATGACTGTTAATTGACTGCATCGTAGAGATAACTAAAGACCCAGTGAAGTAAATTATTATAACTTCATTTGATTTTTATTGGAGAAGTAGTCATTCTAATACCAGTAACCCATTTTCAATAGCCTTTGTTTTTCTTTTTCCTTCCTCCTGTCTCTCACCTTCCCTTCCAGCAAACATGGATTTTATGTGTATATGATGACAGACACTGACCAAAGCCCTAGTCCCAGAGAAGTGACAAGTCAGGCACAGCCCCTGACCTCTTGAACACACAATGTTAATCCTTTAACCATATTTAGGGTTAATTTTTCTTTATTTGAAATTACCAAGGATTTTTTTTAGCATTATTTGCCAGAATTAACATGATATAAGAAGAAACAGCAGTACATACAGTCCAGGGTCAACTGAGGGGTTACAGTTCAGAGGCTCAGGGTGTGGATTCTGAGGATAGACTACTTGTGTTTGAGTCCCCATTCCAGTTTTATTGATATTTTCAAAGAACCAACTCTCATTAACTTTCTCTATTATTTTTATATTCTCTATTTTGCTTATCTCTGCTCTTGTCTTGATTATTTTCTTTCTTCTGCTAACTTTGAGTTTAGTTTGTTCTTTTCCTTTTAGTTCCTTAACTTGTAAAGTTAGATTTTTGATTCAAGATTTTTCTTGTTTTTAATGTAAGTGTTAACAGCTGTAAATTCCCTCTTTAGCCCTGCTTTTGCTGCATACCCTGTTTTGGTATGGTGTGTTTTTATTTTCCTTTATATCTATTTTCTAATTTCCCTTGTGATTTCATGATGACATATTGGTTGTTCAAGAGTATATTGTTTAATTTCTACAAATTTGTGAATTTCTAGATTTACTTCTGTTACTGATTTCTAACTCTATCCCACTATGGATGGAGAAGATACTTTGTATGATATCTATTTTTTAAATGTGTAGTGATTTAATGTGTGGCCTCCCATATATGATCTCTCCTCAGTGGTGTTCCATGTACACTTGAGAAGAATGTGTATGTTGTTGTGGGGTAGAGTGTTCTATATATATCTGTTAGATCTAGTTGGTTTATTGTGTTAAGTCTTATTTTTCTTATCTTCTGTCTAGTTCTTTCCAATATTGAAAGTGGGATACTGAAACTTCCAACTATCTCTTTACAGAACTGTCTCTTTTTTCCTTCAATTCTGTCAGTTTTTGCTTCATACTTTATGATGGTTTGTCATTACCTGCATACATGTGTATAATTACTATACCTTCTTTCTATATTGAAACCTTTTATTTATATATAATGTCCTTCTTTGTCTCAGCCTTTTGTATTGAAAGTCTATTGAGTCTGATATTAGTATAATTACCTCTGTTGTCTTCTAGTTACCATTTGTATGGAATATCTTTTTCATACTTATACTTTCAATCTATTTCTGTCTTTGGGTCTGAAGTTAGTATCTTGTAGACAGCATATAGTTGGATCATAGAGTTTTTATTCTTTCTGACTGTGTCTTTTCATTGGAGACTTTAGTCCATTTAAATGTAAAACAATTACTGACAAGGAAGGGTCTATTTTCATCATTTTCTATTTGTTTTCTATGTGCCTTATAGCTCTTTTTGTTTCTATTTCTGACATTACTGTCTTCTTTGTGCTTTGTTGATTTTCTGTAATGGAATATTTAAATTCCTTGCCTTTTGTTTATAACATACCTATTTTCTTTGTTGTTATCTTAGGGATTCTCTCTTTGACTTTGTCTTTCAAACATTTGGTTATAAAGCATCTCAGTGCGGATCTCTTTGAGTTCATCTTAGTGGAGTACCTTGAGCTTCTTAGATGTTTATATTCATGTCTTTCATCAAACCTGGAATGTTTTCAGCCATTATTTCTTAAATATTCTCTCTGCCCCTCGCTCTGTCCCTCTTTCTGGGACTCCTGCAATGCTTGATGGCTCCTTGGCTCCTTTTTCTTTCTATCCCTCAGACAATGATTTCCATTGTCCTGTTTTCCAAGTCTACTGGCTCTTTCTTCTGCCTGCTCAAATCTGCCTTTGAATCCCTCTAGTGAATTTTTTATTTTAGTCATTGAATTTTTCAGTTCCAGAATTTTTGTTGTTGTTGTTTTCTTTTTAGGTTTTCTGTCTCTGTATTGATATTTCCATGTTATTTACACGTTGTTGTCTTGACTCTCCCCACATCTTCTTTTAGTTCTTTGAACATCTTTAGGACAATTGTTTTACATTCTTTGTCTATTATACTGCCATCAGATCTTTTCTCAGGGACAATTTCTGTTTACTTTTTCCCCTTGAATGGAGCCATACTTTTGTGTTTCTTTGTATGCTTTGTGAATTTGTATTAAATACTGGGCATTTGAATCTAATAATGGGGTGGCTCTGGAAATCAGACTTACCCTTCCCCTACCCAGGGTGTACTGCTTTTTGATGTTATTTTTGTTTGTCGCTTATTGTTTGGGTTTTGTGTTGCTGCAGACTGTCTCTGTGCTGAGGGCCAGCCTGAGGTGTAATCTTAATGTCTTTTCAGGTCTTTTCTGAGCTATTCCCTGGGCATGTACACTCACTTTCTGATTTTACCTGTAAATGCAGTTGTTTCTGAATGTCCTAGTCTTAACTATCTAGCTCCCAAAAGTGAAAAAACGGAAAAATGAAGAGGAGGAAGGGTGAAAAGGACAATGGCTCTTTAAACCCCTTGAAAGTCACCTTAGCCACAGGGGCAGAGGCTCGCAACTGTGGAGGAAGGTACAATGAACCAAGGCTGCATCTTTGTGCCTCTGGGATGAGAAGCACCAATCGGTGGTCAGAGCACAGATCCCTGCTGTCTGGAGGACAGGTACTTTTCCCCTGCCCTGGCGCCTGCAGGCTACTTCAGGAACTGATGTACATGCCTGCCATGTGACTGAGGGGTGCAGGATGGGTAGCCATTACTGTACTAAGAGCTAAAAATTGACTGAAATTCACTGCAATTTATAGTCCAAGCCTTTCTTCTGAAAATTGCAAGCTTTCAATAGAGTCCAGAGTTCCAAGATAATTGTCAGACACCTTCTTCCAGTACAATTGTTGTTTGTGTAGAGACAGATTATGATACTTCATACCCTTCCATCTTCCCAGAATCCTCTCTGTAAGTGAATTTTCATATAATGAATTACTGTTTAAATTGCATAGTCTTTCCTTAATGAGTGTTATGTAAGCAAAAGCTTTATTAGATATTGAGCTTTATTAAATTTGAAGAAAAATTACTGAACACCAACTATGGGTCTGAAGCAGAAAATAAACAAACAATGGCAACAAACTATTTATTTGTTTACTTATAGTTTTTTTTTTAATTTTTTAAGTTTATTTATGTGCAAGAGAGAGAGCAAGAGCACAAGCAAGGTAGGGCAGAGAGACAGACAGACAGACAGACAGACAGAATCTGAAGCAGATTCCAGGCTCTGAGCTGTAAGAACAGAGCCCAACACAGGGCTTCAACCCATGTACCGTGAGATCATGACCTGAGCCAAAGTTCAGGTTCAACTGAGCCAGACAGGCACTGCAGCAACAAACATTTAAGAGATGGGTACAAAAACTGGAAGGTTGTGTTTCTTTAGTTTGTCTGGAATTCTGTTATTTTATATTGACCACAAGTTCTGATAAGCTGTCATGTTTGCTTTTTATTAACACAAATCTAAAATAAGAGAAATAAATCAGTGCTTATTAAACGAGATTTAATAGAGAAAAATGATGTTTAAAACAAAGACACAAATTAGTAATGAAAAGATTAAGAATCACTGCTGTAGGACTTTTGTGAATATTAAGTAATTTTCTAGTGCTTCAAAAACATCTATCATAGTATGCACAAAAACACAGTTACCTACTGCACATAATTTAAATACTCTAGTAGTCATCAAAGATTGCAGAATTTTAGAACAAGAGAAGACTTTAGAGATTCATTTCATTTGGTTGACTGACTTTGGGTTGGATAATTATTACTTTAGAAATTTAATTTTTTTTCTAGTTCTCTGAAGATGGGTATTACAGTGGAAAACATCTTAGTAGAAGTCAGATAAAATGACATTGGTTTGTGGCACAGTGGAATATTTCGATATGCTGTGATGGTGATAAAACTATTTGAGGGTCATTTAGCATCCATCTGTTACGCTTTTAAAGAGCATTTCAGTTTAAAACTGATTTTGAAAATTAGCCTTTGATTTCATGTGCAGACTTTCTGAAAATGCCTGTCTGGCCCCCCAAAAGAAGGGTGAAACTCTTCAATTTAAAATTTCCAAAAGAAAATGACAGAGGCTTTCAAAAAGTAATCAATTTTTCCCCGGGTAACAGTGCCAGTGGTTTAATAAGAAAAATCAAAATTAAATTTATTATATAGTTAAATAGAGTTTTAGGTTTTCCACAGTGCTTTCAGAATAAAGGCTATTAATTTTGTTTATTGAACTATAAATTAAAACACAATTACATATGTATTTTTAATCATTAATTCATTACCCAAATAAAGAAATCTACTTTCTACAACTGGTGTTCCAGAGAGGAAAAGTTGTACAGAAAGTAAAAGAAAAATTCTAATGGTACTTTATTAAAAATACAAACATTTCCCCCCACCAGTGGAAATGAGAACCTCTGAGGCTCACATGCATGTTCTGACAGCTGTGCTGTTCTTTCAGCTTCTACGGATGACAGTGCAGCTGAGAAGAAAGGGGGAACCCTTCATGCTGGCCTCATTGTTGGAATTCTCATCCTGGTCCTCATTATAGTAGCCGCCATTCTTGTGACAGTCTATATGTATCACCATCCAACGTCAGCAGCCAGCATTTTCTTTATTGAGGTAAGTGTCAAAAAAATAACACATGGAATCCATGCGGGTTGATGAACTCTGTGTGTTTGCCAACACCACCTGTATTTAAGATTCAGCTCATGATTTCTGCATTTTGCCGTTGCAAGTTGGCGGCTTTCACACATGCATGCGCGCACACACATATTGATTGATTGCTTTCATACGACAAGTTTGCTTATCTCAGGAGCTTTTAAAGAACTAAGCTATCATGCCTTCCACAGATTTGAAGAAAAATAGAAACCATAACTTTTTTGTCCTGTTATACCAAGTATGTTAACCAGCTGTTCTCTTGATCCTGGAAGGAAATTCAGCGTGTGCTTACTTAGCTTAAATATATTGATAATTAAATGCTGAGTATTAGTACAATGCAATATGGTAAGCCTGCTCTCAAGATGGCCACAAACCGCTTAGGGAGAAAATAGCTTTCACTACAAAATAATAGATATAACAATAAGACAATGGTATCTGCCATCACCATTTTGTGTAATGCGCATATATGCAGATATTTGCATATAAATATGCACAGCGTAGACAAACACGCTCATACAGACACAAAGAGAACACTGTGCTGAATCCGTGTTCTGTTTTCATGTACCGAATGTAGATTTAGTGCCAGTTCCCAAGAACAATCAATCAGGTAGGAGGATCAAGCCAAGCCCTGATGACCAGAAGGCCTGAAATTGAGATGCCAGGAGGCCCCTGGGTAAAGTTCATGTCACATCATGTGCCACAGACAGTTGGAATTCCTGGGACCCCCATGTGTGCAGCTTTCATTCCAGCCTCTTAATGGGGCTACTGCTATTCCAACCCCAAATAAATACTAGAGCAATGAAGGAAATCTTCCCACTTAGAGGTGCAAACCTATACATTTGAAATCGTTTCCAATTCATTGGGTGATGTACCAAAAGGTTGCTTAGAATTTTGTTCACTTGTTGGGTGAGAAATTATAATAAATTTTAGACTATAGAATTACCTTTCTCCCCTTTAATAGGGAGAGATGGGTGCTACTGAATTAAATAATTGCTCAAAAGGCCTACATGTTTCTCAGCTGTCTGTAGAATAAAGTGCAGTCTCCTGAGGTCAGCATCCAAGGCCTTGATAGTCTGGATCTTGTTTATCATTATGATCTTTATCTCATGGTTCTTCAACCTGGACGTGACGATACCATCAAATTTCACCTTTTGCTCTTCTTCATACACACTCCATATTTTTCATGCCACATCTGTTTCCTCCACCAACAAAGCCCTCTCCTTCACCCCAGTTTTTAAATACAGAATCCAAACAGCCTTCGATGTCATGTACTCCATAGCCATCTCTCTGTCCGGACAGCTGAGCATAATCTCATCTTCCTCTGAAATTCTATCCATAGGAATTCATCCATGTCTTTCTATAGCATTTACTTTTCTGTTTCACATTAGAATTAAATATGCCCCTGATTTATTCCCCCCTACAGACTTAGAAGTTCCTTAAGATTTGGATTAAATAACATTCTTTCAAATAGGTATTCTATCAATATTTTCTGGGAAAAAAATGTCCTTTGACATCTTGAACTTTCATTAAAGTTTCACATATGATGTATTCCAGAAATGGTGTCCTCATTTAAAATCAGAATAATTGAGAAATGTGTTTCATTTAGTTGGAAAGCTATTTTTAAGTTTTGCTAACGTGTTTTTCATGGAAGAAAGTAGAAAGCTTTTCCAGGTCGTGGATACATTCCTCAAACCTCAGACATGTGATGAGCTACAAGTCTTCAGTGACCAATCAGATATCAGTCTGCTGTTATAACCCCTTACATGTTCAGACCTTTTAATGGACTGGGCTTTTATTTTCTGACATTGTAAAAAAGAAGATCTGTGAAATATCTAATGGTGATGGCATTGATGGCATTAGTCTAAGTCAAGTTGCACAGGACAGAGGACCTAGTTCATATCGGTTCACAGCAATCCCCATGTGAATGCAAGGTGAGACTGTAGAATCATGAAAGCATGTTTTTTTTTAATTTGGCATTCATCTTACAGATAGTTTAGTTCTTGACCCTCATAAACAAAGGAAGAGACTGAGGCTCAGAGGGGGGCAGTGATTTCTCCAAGGTCAGAGTGCCATAGTTTGAGAAAGAACCCTCTTGTCTTCTCACACCTCAGAAAGCACTCATTCTTCGGGTTTCTCAGCTTTTCTCCCTTTTGCCTTTTGCCTTCCCACTGGGGTCAATGACCAGTTCCTGCTTAAATCACTTCCTCTTTAACAGCCCTGTTTGCTGTTCCCATGTAGCTCACAGTGACTGGTCAGCAAGTGATTTCTGAAGATGATAATCGAAGCTTTACTATTATTAAAATACAAGTAGTGACAAACTTAAAACACAGATCCATTGTGACAGCACAATCACTGAAATGGCAGACCCAGGAATGTGAAGGTTCTGAGTTACTAATTAAATTAGAGGCTTCGGCACATAAAGAAATTGAGTTTACCAATATTGTGTAAACTGCTTTTCATATTCCTCATTATTCTGCTATCTACTTTTCAAATGAAACTGATGTGCTGTCTCCCCTTATGAAAACAATACTGTTCATTATGGAAAATTTGTGGAAATGTAAAGAAGAAAAAGTCACATCATTTATGGTCCCAACATGCAAAAACAATCACTATTACTATTTTAATTTATTTTCTAATGAAAATTTTATATGCATAATTTGATGTTTGCCCACATAGTATAACTGTGATTTCACTGAAATCCAAATTGGGGTTTTTTTCCAAATAACACTTTTCTGTTTGTAAGTACCATTGTGATGGCTGTATACTATTCCACTCAGCATTCCTTCAGTAGCTTTAGATTGATTGTGTCTTATGCTGTTGAGGCGTATATAGAAAGTACTGAGGGCCTGACATTGCCTAGAAGTTAAAAAGAACCTCATTTCACCCAATTTGACTGTATTCATTTCCTACTGCTGCTGTAACAAATTACTACAAACCTCGTAGCTTAAAACAACATGGGCTTATTATCTTACAACTTTGGAATTCAGAAGTCCAGAATTATTATCAGTAGTATCAAGGTGTCAGCAGAAGTTGTTTTAATATTGTTTTCAGCCGCTGGAGGAGGCTACATGCATTTCTTGACTCCTGGCCCCTTCTAATCATTCCACCCTCTGCTTCTGTCATCACAACTTCTACTACCAACACTAAACCCCTTGCCTCCTCCTTGTAAGTCCCCTTGTGGTTGCACTGAGCCCACTTGGATAAGCCAGGATAGTCTCCTTGTCTAAACTCCCTAATTTAATCCCACCCATAAAGTTGGTTTTGCCTAAGAGGTGGCATTGACAGGCTTTGGCTGTAGCACATGGACATCTTTGGAAGGCTATCATGCTGCCATCTACAAACTGCATCAGATGTAAGATGCATCACACTCTACGCATTAAACTGGCCCTTGACAATAAGACGCATTCCAACTCTTGTGAGATTAAAATGTGACCCAATGTGTATCTTGTGTGTTTTACAATGAAATCCAGACTGCGTCAAACACTTGTGGGAATGCGTTCCTGTGCTAGACATCGTGTATAGTGTGATGAAATTTAATGACTTTGCCCTTGAATGAATAGACCAGAGTTCATGCAACCAGTCTCATATGGTGGAGCATTGTGGGTCTTCCTTTTTTTCTTCTAATTAGCCCCATTATGACAATAATAATAGTGAACATTAATTACATTCCCTGGTGGAAGTGGTTTACACTTATTACCCCATTTAATTCTCACAAAGACTGTAGGATGTACTGAGATTATCTCCATATCATAGATGGAGAAACTGAGGCACAATATTTAGGTAACTTGCTCAACATCATGAATTTAGTTAGTGATGGAGTCAGAATTTAGCCCTGGCTCTCCAGAGACTATAGCCTTAACCACTGGGCCATGCTACCTCACTGTGTGTAAAGGGGCTTTCTTCAAGCAGTGTATGTAAAAACAGAGGAGGGCATATATCTAAGGACATAGTTATGTCCTCAGAATAGATCCTCAAAAGCAGAGTCAAGGGAAGGAAATAAGGTATTTAATGGCACTTAAATATTGCCAAAATCATTGCCTGAAGCTGTGTACCAATTTATGTAGCTAATGTTGCTTTTATCAATTTTTAGTGAAGATAATATTGACAGCGACTGTTGTCTCTGTTTTGTTCTGCAGAAAATATGCACCAGTTATTGTGCATTTCATAGATACAAACCCTCTTCCTCATACAAAATATTTAAATGGGCTTTAGCGGGGTGCCCGGGTGGCTTAGTCGGTTAAGCGTCCGACTTTCGCTTAGGTCATGATCTTGCGGTCCGTGGGTTCGAGCCCTACATTGGGCTCTGTGCTGACTGCCAGCTCAGAGCCTGGAGCTTGTTTCAGAGTCTGTCACTCCCTCTCTCTCTGACCCTCCCCTGCTCATGCTGTCTCTCTCTCTCCTAGAAATATAAATAAATAAATAAATAAATAAATAAATAAATAAATAAATAAATAAAAATGGTCTTTAGTTTTTAAATGTAACATTTGTACACAAAAATGGAATAAAATGGGAATTAAAACTCTAGAACCACATCCTTATATGGAATGCTAAGTGAATGTGACAAAAGGCAATAAAATGACTAAAATAAAGAAAAATGTAGATAAGAGTCAAGAAGCCTTGTGATAAAGCATATCAGCACCTTATATATTGTGCAATTAAACAATAATTAAATTGTGGGTTCATACCCTGTGTCTTCATATACAGGATCAAGTACAAGATTTTCATTCTCCTAAGACATTCAGTCTTTACTCAGTCTGGCAGAATAGTCTATTTTTCATGAACTTACCTTCTCTACTCCTCTATCATCCTCTTCAGATTTTACCCTGAGAATTTTTCTTTAGTTTATTCGTTTGTTTGTTCTGAGGGAGAGGCAGAAGGAGACAGAGAGAATCCCAAGCAAGCTCTGTGCTGATGGTCCAAACACAGGGCTTAACCCCACAAACTGTGAAATCATGACCTACCTGACCCTAGATCAAGAATCAGACATCCAACCAACTGAGCCACCCAGGTGCCCCTTCTTTAACTTTTTACTAAATGCCTTTAATTTTATGTTTATCCAACTGACTTTTCTCATTAATTTTCAAATAAGACACCTGATTTTGACCAAAATCATATTATATTATAATAACTAACATATTTTTAAAATATTTCTGAAAATTAGGTTTATTATCTTGAAACAAAATAGCAAAGAACAAATATTCAAATAATCACATGTTCCTTAATTTTTAGTAGATTTTAATAAAACCACTGTCTCTTTGGAATAATTAAATACACCTTAAGTTCTACATTAAATTTAATGTTTGCTGAACATTTCTAAGCATAGATTCTGTATAAATTTCATTGTTTCATGAAAATGGGTTACAGGGATAAATATTTACACTGTTGAATACTATTACATATCATAATTTAAGATTTTTAAATAAAATGCATAAAATGTAATCTAATTGAAGGTGAAGAAAATAATATTAGAAAGTGGCAATCATATGGAAAAGAATTCTCATGAAAGGATTCTATGTGAACTATAAACAAAATAATTTAGACTAGTAATGAAAGACTTTAAATAGAATACTGCCCTTGATTTTTTCCTAGTATTTTAAACAATGGTTCATATTTAGACATTTATGTCCATATTTTTTCATTCTAATCTATTTTTTTTAATATTTTTATTTATTTCTAGGAGAGAGAGAGAGACAGCGTAAGCAGGGGAGGGTCAGAGAGAGAGGGAGACACAGACTCTGAAATAGGCTCCAGGCTCTGAGCTGGTAGTCGGCACAGAGCCCGATGCGGGGCTCGAACCCACGAACCGCGAGATCATAACCTAAGCGAAAGTCGGACGCTTAACCGACTAAGCCACCCAGGCGCCCTATTTTTCATTCTATATTTATAAAAATGAAGATAAATGGTTAAGACCCTAATGATAAAGATGATCAATACCTTGGAAAATAGATTCTATGAGTAAAATAGTAAAAGTTTTTATAAAGTAAAAACTAAGAATACTTCATCATGATCCTGATGCTGTAAAGTACTACTGACAACATCCTCAGAGTGAAAGGAATCAGTAGAAGAGGCTCATTTACAGATGACAGAGAAGAAAGCAAAAATTATAGGCACAATGGCACTCATATCTTGAGAGGACACTAAGATAGTGCAGTGACAGTGGTGTGTGCCTTTAAAAAGGATGGAATTCTGGGGCACCTGGGTGGCTCACTTGGTTAAGCATTCAACTCTTGATCTTGCCTCAGGTCTTGATCTCAGGGTCGTGAGTTTGAGCCCCACTCAGTGTGGAGACTACTTAAAAGAATTTTTTTAAGGATATAATTCTTACCCTAATTATTGGAGAAAAGTCTGGATATAGGGCTGAGCTGTCAGTGTGATAGCCACTAGCCCTATGTGGCTATTGAGCACCTGAAATGCGGCTAGTCTGGAATCAGATGCATGTGAAATACCCACCAGTTTTTGAAATTTGAGTACATGAAAAGAGCGTATAATAGCTCATTAATAATTTCTATGTTAATTACCTATTAAATGACGGGTAATGATAATGAAAATATCCTGGGTCTATTGGGTTAAATAAAATATATTATTAAAATTAATTTGAGGAGCAGTCCAAGACAGCAGCATAGGAAGGTCCTGAACTCACTCCCTCCCACATACACACATCAAATTTCCAGCTACATACTGAGCAATTCCCTATGAAAAAGAGCTGGAAAATAGCAGAACAGCTCCTTCATAACAAATGATTAAAAGGCCATATGGAGACAGGTGAGGGATACAGAGAGGTAGTCTCACCATAAGCCCCACCCCCAGCCTGGCAACTCATAGTCAGGAGGGATCTCACAAATGTGGAGCTTCTTTCTGAGGAGTGAGGGGTTTCTGCCCCACAGCAGGCCCCCCAATTCTTGGGACCTGCACCACAGAGACAATTATCTTTGAAAAACAGTAGGGCTGCCATCCAGGAGACCCAAAAGGCTATATGGTACTAAGGTACCCATTTGAAAGGACTCAAATGCAGAATGACTCTCCCCAGGGCCCAGAGCCGAAGCCACAGTTTGGAGAGCACCTGAGCTATAGGTGAAGGAGATTCATTTGCCAGTTTTATTAAAGCATCTGCCGGAGAGGAAGGAGCCTTTGGGACTCTGTCCAGAGACGGAGGCACTCCTAGGCACCATTTTTGCACTCTCCCACTGCCTTGTTAGTGTCAGTGGGATACACAGTCCCGTACCTTCCCCCCCCGCCCCTCCCCCCCTCCCCTGCTAAAGTGCTAAGGCGCCCCCAGCCCTGTGCCCTCCCACTTCTCAGGAAAGCCAGTAGGCATGCCCCACCCCTGCAGCAGACTTAATAAAGAACTGGGAAAATCATGCATGTGTGAAGATTAAATGGGGGTGATGAGCAACCAATGGGGGTGATGAAGAAATCAAAGGAGAAATCAAAAAATACTTTGAGACCAATGAAAATGGAAGTACAACCAAAATCTCTGGGCTGGAGTAAAACAGTTCTAAGAGGGAAATTCCAAGTTCAGAGTGAAACAGCCCCTAACACAAGAAACAAGAAAATTGTCATATAAACAATCTAATTTTACACCTAAAAAATGCTAAAAAAAAGAAAAAACAGAGCCTCAAGTTAGTGGAAGGGAGGAAATGATAAAGATCAGAGCACAGATATAAAGTAGAGACTAAAAAGACATTAGTAAAAGATCAATAAGCCGGTTTTTTGAAAAGATAAATAAAATTGATAAAGCTTTAGCTAAACTTACCAAGGAAAAAAGGGAAAGGGCTCAAATAAACCAGAAATAAAAAAGGAGCAGCTAACAATTGATACCACAGAAATAAGAAGGATCATAAGGTACTACTGTGAACAATTATACATGAACTTACAGGCATGAATAAATTCCTAGAAACATACTATCTTCAAAGAAGATCATGAAGAAATAGAAAATCTGAATAGACCAATTACTAGTAGGGAGATTGAATCAGTAATCAAAACTCTCACAACAAACAAAAGTCCAGGATAGGACAACTTCTCTGGTGAATTCTACTAAATATTTAAAGAAGATTTAATACCTGGCCTTCTTAAACTCTTCCAAAAAAATTGAAGAGGAGGGAATGCTTCCAAACTCATTTACAAGGCCAGCATTACCCTGATACCATATGCAGACAAAGACACCACAAAAAAAGAAAATTCCAGGCCAATACTCCAGTGAACATTGATGCAAAAATCCTCAACAAAATGTTAGCAAGTCTAATTCAACAATACATGAAAATAATCACACACCATGATGAAGTGGGATTTTTCCAGAGATACAGGATGGTTCAACATTCACAAATCAATCAACTTTATACACCACATTAACAAAACAAAGGATAAAAATCATATCATCTCAAGAGATGTAGAAAAAGTATTTGACAAAATTCAACATCTGTTCATGATAAAAACCCTAAAAAAAGTGGCTATAAAGGGAACATACTTCAATATAATAAAGGACATATATGACAGGCCCTAGCTAACATCATATTCAACATGAAAACTAAAAGCCTTTCAACTAGAATTAAGAACAAGAGAAAGAAGCCCATTCTTGCCATGATTATTCAATATAGTATTAAAAATCCTAGCCAGACTAATTAGGCAAGAAAAAGAAATAAACAAATTTCTTTCTACAAATTAGGAAGAAGTAAAATGGTCACTAGTTGTGGATAACATGATCTTATGTATAGAACACCCTAAAGACTCCACCAAAACAACGGTTAGAACTAACAAATTCAGTAAAGTTGCAGGATACAAAATCAATACACAAATATGTCATGTTCTTATTCACTAACAACAAACTCCAAAAAAGAGAAATTAAGAAGACAATGACATGTACAATTCCATCAAAGAGAATAAAATCCCTAAGAATAAGTTTAACCAATAAGGTGAATCATCTATGTGCTAATAATTAAGATATTGATGAATAAACTGAAGAAGATACAAATAGGTGGATAGATATTCTGTGCTCATGGATTAAGAAAATTAATGCTATTAAAAAAAATCCCTATTACTCAAAAACAATCTAAAGATTCAGTGCAATCCTTATATGATGTCAATATTAAGGCATTTTTTACAGAAATGAAACAAATGCATATGGAACTGCAAAAGACCCTGAAGAGCCAAAGCAATCTAAAGAAAGAAGAACAAAGCTGGAGGCACCATGCTCCCTGATTTGAAACTCTATAACATAGCTATTGTAATCAAACACTATGTCATTAGAAAAAAAAAAACAAAAAAAAACCAGAGATCAATGGAACAGGATAGAGAGCCCAGAAAAGTTAAAATCACGCATATATAGTCAATTTACAAGAGAGGCAAGAACATGCAACCAAAAAGGACAGTCTCTTCAATAAAGGATATTGAGAAAACTGGACAACCACATGCAAAAGAATGAAACTAGACTATTCTCTTACACAAAAATTAACTCTAAATGAACCAAAGACTTGAATGTAAAGCCTGAAACTATTAAACTTCTAGAAGAAAACATAGGTGGTAAGCTTCCTGACATCAGTCTTGGTGATGATTTTTGGACCTGACCCCAAAAGCAAAGGTAAGAAAAGCAAATGTAGAGAAGCGGTACTACATCAGACTAAAAAGCTTCTGCACACCAAGGGAGACCGTCAACAAAGTGAAAAGACAACCATTTGTGAATGGGAGAAAATATTCGTAAATCATATATCCACTAAAGCGGTGATATCCAAAATAAATAAAGAGCTTATACAATTCGATAGCAAAAAAAAAAAATAGTCTGATTAATAAATGAGTAGAGGACATGAATAGACATTTTTCCAAAAAAAAAAAAAAAAACCATACAAATGGCCAATAGGCACAGGAAAAGATATTCATCATCACAAATCTGGGAAATGTAAATCAAAACCACAATGAGATATCATCTCATACCTGTTAGAATGGTTATTATCAAAAAGATAAGAAATAGAGACATGTGGGTGGCTCAGTGTGTTAAGCATCTGACTCTCGATTTCAGCTTAGGTCATGATCTCACATTTCTTGAGTCTGAGCCCCCTGTCCGGTTCTGCAGTAACAGCACAAAGCCTACCTGCTTGGGATTCTCTCTCCCTCTCTCTGCCCCGCCCCTGCTCAGACGTGCATACTCCCTCTCTCTCTTTCAAAATAAATAAACTTTAAAAAGAGACAAGAAATTACAGTTGTTGGCCAGGATGTGGAGAAAAGGGACCCCCAACATGCTGTTGATGGGAATAAAAGTTGGTGCAGCCACTATAGAAAACAATGTGGAGGTTCCTCAAAAAAATAAAAATAGAACTACCATATCATCCAGTAATTCTACTTCTGTGTGTTTATACAAAGAAAAGGAAAATATGCTACATTCATTGCAGCATCATTTCTAATAGCCAAGATATTAAAATAACCTAAGTGTCCATTGTTGGATGAATGGATATGGAGGAATATTACACACACACACACACACACACACACACACACACACACGAATACTACTCAGCCCTGAAAAAAAAAATATTAAAATCTTGCCATTTGTGATAACATAGTTGGGAGGTATTAGGCTAAGTGAAATAGATCAGACAGAAAAAGACAGATTGCCATATGATGTTACTTATAAGTGGAATTAAAAAAAGATAAATGAGCAAACAAAACAAAATTCACGTAGATACATAAAACAAAAAGGTGGTTGCCAGGAGGAAGGGAAGTTGAAAGGTGGACGGGTAAAGGGGGCCAAAAGATATAAACTCTCAGCTATAAAATAAATAAGTCATAGGGATATAGTGTACAGCGAGGTGAGTATAGTCAGTAATATTGTCGTGTATATTTGAAAGTTGTCAGAAGAGTAATCTTAAAAGTTCTCATCACAAGAAAAAAACTTTTTACAACTGTGTATGGTTTCAGACAGTAATTAGACTTACTTGTCGTTATCTAACAATATATACAAACATTGAACCACTATGTTTAACCCCCAAATTAATGCATTATGTCAATTATACCTGAATAAAAATTAATTTCACTTATTTTTTCTCTTTAATGTGACTACTAGATAGTTCTAACATTATGTATATGACTCACACTGTGGTTCTTTTGAGCAATGCTGGTTTTAGAGAAAACCTTGCAGAGAAAAGGAGAGTACCAGAAAGAAAGTCTGGTTCTCTCCATTTATCTCAAAAGTAAAAAACCAAATAATTTTTAGCATGGAGGAGAGAAGATTGGAAACTTGAAGGGGGAGATGCCTGATAAAGCTATCTGCTATGTTGTCCACTCACTTATTCATTTAGTCAGATTTGTTGACCTCCTATCAGGTGCCAGGTACCCAAGACACAGAGATAAGCAAAACAGACAAGAGAAAAATCAATACTCTCTTGAACCTTATATTCTACTGGGTAGAATATTTTAAGCTAGGTGTGGATGTCAAGTCGAATGTTTAGTTTTACAAAAGATGCAACCTTTATATAATGCTTGAAGAGAATGTAAATCTTTTGAGCAGTAAGATATTTAGCCAAATAAACAAGGATACAAGAGTTTGTGATGACCTTTATCCCTGAACGTGAAATTTGCCAATCATTGTCCTTATCTTTTTATCACTTAAGACTTTCTATAGAGCTCTAAAGACATATATTTGTAAAGAAGGAAGGAAGGAGGGAGGGAGGGAGGGAGGGAGGGAAGGAAGGAAGGAAGGGAGGGAGGGAGGGAGGGAGGGAGGGAGGGAGGAAGGGAGGAAGGAAGGACAGGTGGACTGTTCTCTCAAACAGTTAATGTTCCTAAAGGACAAATCATTTTCATCATTCTTAAATTGTGCATACTGACTTGCATTAGAAGTCACGTGATAGCTGTCACAATAAAACGGGGACAAAATGTCTAAATACCAGTCATTGTTCACATCATATTTTGAAATTCCTATTATTACTAGGGGATCAAAAGGTCTGCCTTTAGTGGTAGTACCCAGCATTTTTATCATCCAAGTCATAGGATGTGAAAACAAAGACTCCACAGCATGTGTGCAAACCCAGCATCCTATAACTTTTCCTGAATAAACTGTATGAATTCCCTAAGTATCTACCTCAGAGACACCTCCTTGGGGTTTTATGTTTTGTCTTAAAAATATGTATGAATTTTGCATTCTACTCTATAATGTAGACATGTTTGTTTGATATTTAAAAATGATTTTGGAGCACCTGGGTGGCTCAGTCGGTTAAGCGTCCAACTTCATCTCAAGTCATGATCTCGCAGTTCTTGGGTTCAAGCCCCATGTCGGGCTCTGGGCTGACAGCTCAGAGCCTGGAGCCCACTTCAGATTCTGTGTCTCCCTCTGTCTCTCTGCCCCACTCCCATTCGTGCTCTGTCTCTCTCAAAAATAAATAAACATTAAAAATTTTTTAAAAATGATTTTGCCTGGGGCACCTGGGTGGCTCAGTCGGTTGAGCGTCCAATTTCGGCTCAGGTCATGATCTCACGGTTTGTGGGTTTGTGCCCCATGTTGGGCTCTGTGCTAACAGCTCAGAGCCTGGAGCCTGTTTCAGATTCTGGGTTTCCCTCTCTTTCTGACCCTCCCCTGCTCATGCTGTCTCTCTCTCTCAAAAATAAATAAAACATTGAAAATAAAAAAAAAAAGATTTTTCCCAACCTTCAACCAAAGTCGACATTCCAAAAGACGATTCTTATTTCCCCTTTAACTTTGTTTGCCCCTGACACCCTAGTTGCATAGCTCTTGATACTATAAAATCCAGATAAATCCAGGGCCGCTGAGTGACTCAAGTCAGTTAAGCATCTGATTTTTGGCTCAGGTCATGATCTCATGGTTCATGAGTTTGAGCCTTGTGTAAGGCTCTGTGCTTCAGATTCTGTCTCCCTCTCTCTCTGCCCCTCCTCAGCTTGTTCGCTCTCTCTCTCTCTCTTTGTCTCAAAAATAAATATTGTTTTAAAAACCCAGATATATCCAAACCACCAAAGCCCTCTGTCCCTGGAACCTCAGTGGGCAGTATCCTTTCTACACCTTTATTAGAGTCAGGCCCAATATAGAAATAGAACCCCAAGAGGGTGAAATCATGTGTTGGGATCACAAGAAGCTAGTTTCAGAGCTAAAACTTGAACCCAGGCCCCTTCATCCTGGCACACAGCAGCAGGGTGACAAATCTCTTTAGCAGTTTGCCACTCAAGGGATTCCCCATCCCAACAAATTATTCGTGAATAACAAGGACCAGTGGAGAATATGATTAAAGAAAGACAGGCAGCTGTGGCCCTCAACTTTTCCTGGCAACGGATCGCACGTCCAGGAAAGAAGCCAGAGGACAGGAGCCAGGCAAGGATTCAAAGGCTGCTGCTGGGGAGTGTTTACTAAAATTTGGCATCTTGCTTTGCAGCTGCTAGCTGGATAGCAGTTGGGAATCAGGAAGACACAATCCCTTCAATCATCTATGTAGTAAAAAGACAAGTTATTTCATAGACCCATGAGACTTTTTTTTTATCTGGAAGTCACACGTTTTTTACAACTAAGTTTTACCCACAAGGTATACCTGGGTCTTATTTCAGTCTTAAAGAAAACTCAAGGAGAAAAAGGATAAGGATTTGTTGAAACAAAATACTTCTTATGTTCATTTCATAGAGGGGGTAGAAGATGGCATTTACTTTTGATGAACTTCTATGAGGAAGGAAAGATAAGGCAAAACTTGAGATGGTTTGACACACTTGTTAAAAAAGCTGCCATATTATATGGCGTCCTTCCAGAAATATAGCAAAATGTAGGGAGAAATCAGTGAAACTCGTTTGATTTAAAAAAATTAAGCACAGTTAGTATGTCTGTGGTTTTCTTTTCTTACTTTCTGTTCTAAAACTCTGGGATTTTCTTCATGTACATCAGCTGAATGTTTCTGAGACATCAGTTCAAGTTCATGGTGGTTCCCTTAATATGTAATCACCAAAATAAAGATTTTTTAAAGAGATGTCAATCTTTAATTTAATCTGGGTAACATTTTAATTTAAATTTCTAAAACTAAAATAGTGTTTCTAATTTAATGGAATACTTTCTTATTGGAAAGAATTATTAAAAATACTGAATAAAATGTTTTATACTAGGGGCGCCTGGGTGGCTTAGTCGGTTAAGCGTCCGACTTTCGCTTAGGTCATGATCTCGCGGTTCGTGGGTTCGAGCCCCGCGTCGGGCTCTGTGCTGACTTCCAGCTCGGAGCCTGGAGCCTGTTTCAGTCTGTGACTCCCTCTCTCTCTGACCCTCCCCTGCTCATGCTGTCTCTCTCTCTCTCCTAGAAATAAATAAAACATTTAAAAAAAAATGTTTTATACTACACTGAATTCTCCAAAGTCCTTCTTCATTATTTTTCCCTAAGTTATTTTTAATGGTGCAGAAGGCCATGAAATAAATCATGTATATGGGTGTGTTTTATGTATGTGTTATATATGTGTGTGAATTTCTATGTAATATACATACATATATATTATTTATATGTATATATACATACATATATATATATCACATATAAAATTTCTACAGGGAAGCTCTTAGTAAATGGACATATCCAATAAATAAATAAACAAGAGCCTACAGAGCTATAATTCACACGGGCAGTTGTAAACCTGAATTATGTCATGCTGAGTACATGATATATGTATTAGGTATTCTAATACTCTCCTTCTATAACCACCTTTTTAATGATTTTATTTATTTTTGAGAGAGAGTGAGCACAAGTGGGAGAAAGGCAGAGGGGGAGAAAGAGAACTCCAAGCAGGCTTTGCACTGTTAGCACAGAGCCCAACACAAGGCTCAAACTCACCGGAAATCAAGAGTCCGACACTTAACTATATGAGCCACCCAGGCGCCCCCACCTTGCCTCTTTAAAAAAAGATTATTCTACTTACAGTGACAACTATTGAGTAATTTCTTCCTTGTGACTTTGGTAACTATTCTTTGTTAAAAATAAATACTTAAGTCTTTTCAATTTCTGGAGGCAGAAAACAGGAACTTTAATTTTAGCTATAATTATTGCTTCACAATAGTAGTGAATTTATTCTATTTTATAAGGTCTTTCCCACCAGTTCCACATAGTCTAAATTTTCTACTGACAAAAATACAAAATTAAGCTCCATAAATTGACTTTTATGACATGCTTTGGTCTATAAATAATACTAGAATTCTTTGTGATTGTAAGAAAATTAAAAACTTTACATTTGAAATAGGGCATTAAAAAGATTCAGAATCTAGGGAATACAAATGTAAAGAAATGTATTTATTTTAAATAATAGACATAATCATGCTCTTTGTCATTCCATTAGAAGTAATTAGCCAGGGGCACCTGGGTAGCTTAGTCAATTGAGAGGCTAACTTCTGCACTGGTCATGGACTCACTGTTCTGTTTGTGAGTTTGAACCTCTGCCTCGGGCTCTGTGCTGACAGCTCAGAGCCTGGAGCCTGCTTCAGACTCTGTGTTTCCCCTGCCCCTCCCCTGCTTGTGCTCTGCTCTGTCTCTCCATCTCTCAAAAATAAATAAAAACATCAAAATTTTTTTAAGAAGCAATTAGCCAAAGGTAGTTTTAATTTGCAAATAGGTTAGATTATTTTGCTCTAGATTATTTTGCTTTTTCTTGAGCTGGTAAGTCTATAAAAACTTTATTAATATAAGCAAAATAATTTTTAATTCAAAATTAAAACAACTTTTTAAATCACATAATAAGGGAATATGGAGTCAGAATTATTGGTTCTATTTCTACCTTCTCTACTTTCAGTTAATTACAATATTTATATTTTAATGAAAAAGCCATTCATCTGTTTAAAAAAACATTTTTTTTAATGAACACTGACTCTGTGCCAAGTAGCATCCTTGGCACAAACTTCGAAGGAGAAATGATATTAGTTGTACTAAAAGGAGAAAACTTTTTCTTCTATAAAGAAAATAAATTTGTGATAATTATTCAAATTTCACTGCAACATAAAATACTAGCAGTTTAGTAATGGCGAATCTCCTAATTGTATGTCAGATTTTTGTCTCATGTATGAATTTAAGTTACATATCATTTTTTCTTGTTTTTCAAATTTTCCTTGATGTTGACCTTGAAATACCTGTGATACAATAGCTTGTAATTGGACTTGAATCTTGAGTATGTATAGTTTAATATGGAGAACATTTGATGTAGCATGAGGTAAAGTAAAGAACACTGAATTTTAGTGGAAAGTAATCTCAAAATTTATCATTTATAGTGTGTGGCTGTCAATTTAAAAAGGTATGTTTCATGAAAAGCAGGATGGCATCTCACCAAAAGGGGTTGGCTTCATTCTTCACCTTGTACTTGTAGAGGTACATGGTCAACCTAAAATGCGTTCAGAGGAGAGCCATGAAGATTATGATGGACTTGAGATTCATGCCAAGAATGGACAAAGGAAAGATAAGTACTAGCAGAGAAAGCATAGAAGGAGAAGCATTCTAGCTCCCCACCAATATTAATGGGCTGTCCTGTGAATGACAGATATGACTTGTTCTAAATGGATCTGAGAAATGGATATGGAGATTGTCAGGGAGAAGTGAAGAAGATACAAATATGGGCACAATATAAACACCTTCTATTAATCACAGGTACTTTGGTACTGAGGTAGTACTTTTCTAATAATCAGAAAAGGTACTTTTTTCAGAGGCTCGTGAGTGATGAGCTCTTCATCACCACATATATTTAAGCATTCAAGAAGGCCCTTTGTTGAAGACTTGGTAGAGGGTATCTAAGCATTATATAAGTGGTGAAGCTAGAATGAATTTAAAGTTAATTCTGTCCCTGTAAGTCTAGGATGTTCTGGCTTCTTCCTGCCCCCTAAAGATGTATTGTTAAGACCACCTTTTCCAAAGGAGAATCACCAAGGACAAAGCCCACAAACACAAAAGGAGTTGGTTATTCAGGTTTATTTTAGTCTGGCCGGACGGCCCCTCCCGAGCACCCAAAGAGTCCTCGGAAGAGCGCGCCATCGAGCCATAGCTCAGGGTTTATATAGGGAGAGGGGGCGAAGCCGGTGTACAGAAGCGAGAATTTTGCGGTTGGAGGTGGGGGAGGGGGGTGGCTTAACAGTTGCTTGAAGAACATGTTTCACCGTTCTAATCACAATGTCAATTAAAGATTTACATCTCAGGGGCTTGCTGCAGCCAGGAGGAGCTAGGTTGCTCAACCCCTGACCTTTCACCCGAATAGAGTTTGAGATCAAACAATGGTTGGTATGTCCTCATTTGCAAGCCCCTCACCTTTTGGCTCAAGGGAGTTTTACAGTATATGTTTCAGTACAAAAATAGCAAAGGGGGCTTCTTCCCGCCCCCTAAATTTGTATATGTTTTGGTACAAAAATAGCAAAGTAAACTAAAAGGTATGATTGTACGTACTTACAGTTTCTGACATCTTATTTTTTTGAGGAACCCAAAGTGAAAAAATAAAATACATATCCATGCAGCAAGGAAACCTATAGCTCTTCTATTCATGGAATGTAATTCTTTATGAAGTAATAACTGCAGGTGGAACCCAACAAGTTTTCTTTTTTTTTATGTTTATTTTTGAGAGAGAAAGAGAAAGAGTACAAGTGGTGGAGGGACACAGAGAGAGAGAGGGGGAGACACAGAATCCAAAGCAGGCTTCAGGCTCTGAGCTGTCAGCACAGAGTCCGATGTGGGGCTCAAACCCACAAACTGTGAGATCATGACCTGAGCCAAAGTAGGACACTTAACCGACTCAGACACCCAGGCACAACTTTTCATCTTTTAAGGGAGTTCATAGTACTGACAGATGCCTTAGATTTCATGTTCAGGTCACTTCAGGATGAACAAAGAATGGGTTTGTTTTAATTTAAAAGTCTGCATTAAAAAAAAGGGATTTGGCAGAAAGTTTCAACTGATGTAAAGTGCTTTAAGCAAATCTTTCCTGTTAAGGGGTTAATTTGTAACAGAAGAAACTAACAAAGGGTCACAGAGGTCCAAAGTGCTATCCTTTGCTTTCTTGGGTAGTCCTCTTTGCAAACGCACTTCTTAAATTTTACCAAGAGAAGTTGACAATTAAATATGTATGCTCTCTTTAAATAGGTAGCATTTAAATAAGTGCTTTGGTGTTTTTTCTTCCTACCTCCATCTTTTTCTTCCTTTCTCGGAAGACAAAGATTCTTCTGAGAGCTTCTGGTGTAACGTATAAGCTCTGGCCACTCAGCATCACTTCTATTTGTTTCCTTCCCTGTTACATTCTGCCAAGCAACCTCAGGGAGTTTTTCAATATTTGCATTAAAAAACAACTTTCTGAAACTTAAGTTGGCCTCTTTCCCATTCCTATTTTACTTAAATCTGTGATCATTTTTATCTCTACATTATAATCACTGCTGATGAGCAAAGTGCTTTTTTTTCTTCTCACCCATTTTCTTAGCTATAACAGATACAGACTTCAAGTTGAAACTCTCATGTGTCCATAAATAATGAAGTCAAGTCATATTCCAGACAGGTGCAAATTTGTTTCCCTTGCTTAGAACAGAGTGTAAATCCATACTCCGGGTCAGGAGGAGCTGGGAGGAGACTGAGCAGCTATTTGGTTAGCTCTCCTCCATGTGTCTCCACTTAAGGAAATATATCATTATCTCTTATTGATCTCCAAGTAATAGAGAGACAGATAAATCTCTGCCTTGCCTTGCTGCCTTTATGGAGCTACAGTATTTATATATTCATCCATCTGGGCACACAGAACAATTCCTTGTGTATTTTTTTTTTTCTTTTTTAATGAAAAGTAGATACAACACTAAATTATTCTCAGTATAATTTTCATTCAAGTCAATGTGGTGATAGATTTTATAGTAATAAATGATGCAACTTAACAGTAAGTGCAAAAAGCATCCTTTAGATAGCAAAAGATAGTACTAATGGAAGTTTCTAGGAAGTTGTAGTGGTGGTAGCAGCGTACAATTTTTTTATCTTTTAGAGGATCCAGGCAAAAACAGGATAAGCTGTGTATCAAAACCAAAAACCTAGGGGCGCCTGGGTGGCTTAGTCGGTTAAGCGTCCGACTTTCGCTTAGGTCATGATCTCGCGGTTCGTGGGTTCG